>JAMXBD010000151.1:1200000-1677019 GCA_024138025.1 Combretum micranthum | reverse complement strand
TCCTATGAAATGTCCGGTCTATTTCAGGATCAAAATCAAAATTCTCCGATGAAGAACTACTTGTCATAAACTGCAAGAGATGACAAATGGATTAGAATTTTTCTTTTTAAAAGTAGAAAGAAGAGAAGAATATAAAATAAAAAAAATGACTAAATTAGCAGCTAATAAGGCTTTCCTAATATTTCCAGATCCCCAGCAACGGCGCCAAAACTTTGATATGTGTATGATCACCAAGTCTAAAATTTATAATCCAATTAATTCAGATCCACACAAGGCAATGCACCTATCTTATAGTATGGAAATTAACTCGGATGTCGTCCTAAAGATCTATGGGCATATACTATTAATACCCTTTCACCACTATCTAGTCTAAATTATCAAAAGATTGTATTAACCCTAATGATTAATTATACTAATAATTGACAAACCCTAATTATAGAATATGAGAGCTTTTCTTAAATTAATTCAATTCACAACAAGGCCCCTAGTTTTGATCCACCCTAACCCTTAATACTTATGATAAATTTAACTGATGAAAAATCAAATCTTGAATTGCAGGGTTTCTAAATTAAACCAATTACTCTCTTCAAGTCAATTGATTCCTAATTTTACATGAGAAAATGGGAATCTCTTCCTTCACTCACGCCAATACAAAATTGCATAAAACTCACAAACCCTAAATAAAGATTTAATCTTTATGGAAAAAATTCGAAGTCTCCCTATATCTAGGTGAAACATGCAAATTTATCATTCATGTAAGATCTATCCTATTAGTTGAAATCTCTTTCTAACTAATAGGAATCAAACAAGCAATAATCCTGGCCAAAAAATTATTACAAGATAATTAATTCACATGAATAAATTCAAGATCAAAACTTTTCATCAATTGATAACTATTGAGGACATGAGTTAGGGTTTCACAAAACCTAGGGCATACAAATCTATTCTTCCATATGATAAACAATAGAAACAATAGATCTAGAAGAGTTTAAATAAAACATAATGACAAAAACCCCTTTTGAAACAATTGTTGTGACTCGGATGTTTGTGTCGTCAATTCTTCTTGAAAAGCTCTCCAAAAGACGACCTTTAGGGTTAGGAATGATATCTGCCTCTCTCCTTTCTTCAAACAATGAAATAAGGCCGTATTTATACAAAATTGCTCATACGCGGGTTTCCTACACGACCCGTGTAGGTCGGGGCGTGTACAACATAATTCCAGCGTATCTTCCTTTGTTGTCATGTGTACACTACTCATCCTACACTACTCGTGTAGCTCGGGTAGTGTACATTGAAAATGCTGATTTTTCTTCAAGTTTATCCTCCAAATCTACACTAGTAGTGTATAATTACTAGTGTATGACCAGTAACTTCATCTAGGCTCCATAATCCTTCAATAACTTGGTTTCTTTCATGATAAATCTCTTGAAAAGCTCCATTGTTCCATAATTATCCTTGAAACAAGTAGTTAACCCAATAAAAGTTCTTTCCTTTGATGAATTACTCAAATAGCATATAAAATATGCTAAATAATGCACAAACAATGAAGGTCTTAAGACACTTATCAATACATTTATCATGAACATTGTTAACCAATTTTAATTTAGTGAAATCGTTTATTTAGATTTCTAAAACAATTGCATTTAGCAGCGATGAATGAAACTTTATAAAAACAATTTATAAATCTCTACTCCCCCAGAGCAGACTAACTTTCTAAGAAACAAAACTTTATAAAATCATTTTATAATCTACCCTTAAAGGTAGATCAATATTTACAATCATATAAGCACCTTTAGGCCCTTTTCGAAAGAAATACAAATTAAAGGGATAAATCCAACTCTTTAAAATAAAAACAAATACAAATGAAGTCTCGAATCCTAACTCACTTCACTCATCCAACATCACTCAAAACCCAAGCCAAGCGTTATCACCATCAATCATCATCAACAGTAACTCCATTATCAACAACATCACTATCAACCCATCATCAATGTCAACACCATCACCATCACATCACATTCATCCTCATCATCATCAAAATCATCAAATCAAGACTAAGAAAAAGAACAACAACAATAATAATGAGCCAAAGCTCAGTACCAGCAACACAGACACACATAAAGTGTCACACAAACCTAGCTAAAGGCAATGTAATAAACAATAAGTTTTTATCTTTCATTAAAGTAAATCAAGCATCACAAGAGCACTCACACTCGGAGTAAGCTAATGGGAATCTGGGGTTCCTGAGTAACAGCAGCTGCTCAAGAGTTGATATAGATAGTTAGAATTCCTATATCTCCTATATCTAACCGAGAAAGAGAAAATAGCCTCATCTAGGGTTTACAGTCTTCATACACACCACTTATCCCAGTCCATGATATCATTTAGTTCAACTGGTCCCATAAACGTAAACTAAAACATGTTACTTCATTCCGAGCCTAAGTAAATATTATGCTGAACCATTTGCTCATCAGCTACCTACTAAGTCACATATAAAATCACTATTGCATCATGGTGTACAAATGCATCATGGTATTTGTCATTGCATCATGACATCTCAGTACCTAACTACCATGCCATTGCATCATGACAAGGTTGCCGCTTCCCGGACAGAATTCAACTACACACGCATAACCATCACTCATAAATTATTAAGTCGAGTTTGAGTTTTAATTTATTTTATGATGCCTATCCTAATAATCAATATGCAAGTTACTGTGTACTTTTTATATTTGAAGTTCAATCAGAAATAAAAGACAGTCCAGGGCTATATCAAAAGATAAATCAGACATCCATATCTGTTCATGAATTAAACTCATATAAGAAATCTAATTAAATATCCCCTTATCTCAAAATTATGTATTACTTTATTTGATTAGTCACTAAATAAGAACCCCGCTATGGCTGTGAAGATTGTCTCACTAAAATACAGACATTTTTCCTTTGTTTGTCAAAATATTTCTTTTCACTTTATTTATGATGTTTTACTACAAAAGCATCGTTATGTCATGCATATGTAAAATATTCATTTCCTAAGTAAACATATATTTTAAATAACATATTTCCCACATTATACTAAGGTTTATCCTAATTCATTAACTAAAGCCAATTATTATTTATTAAGCCTATATTACTTTAACTTAGCCAAATTAATTAGAGTTCATCATTTAATTCAATTACTAAGTCAAAGTAATTAAACTAAATCAATCTAATTCATTTTATTTTATAATAACTTATTAAGTCAAGTTGAACTTAAGTTTATTAATTAAGTTCATTTTATCCTTAACCCGAGTTAATTAATTAATCCTATTAATTTATTCCTAATTATACAAACACTATCATGTCATTTTATTCTTCTTTCTTTTTCTTTCTTCTTTATGAACAGTTCCAGGGGACATATCATGCCCATGATGGGAGCCGTGATCATTGTCACCTTCCTCATCATGCTCGTGATGAAGATCATGATCACCAATACCACGTTGTCACGCCCATAACAAAGAGATAATGCCCCTTATCACGGTTGTGATCTACGCTCTTTCCTTGGAAAAATCTTACCAGAGGAGATAACACCCTTTGTAATGGTCATGACCTAGGTCGTGATGTTCATAACATACAAAATTACGCTCGTTATCATGTATTATTTTATGATCAAAGGATATCACGCCCTTTGTCATGCCTTTATCTTCCTAAATTCTATTTTCCGCAAGCATCACCAGACGTGTTATGGCTGTGATAAACAGGGGGATCATGCTACGTTTTTCCCTTGCCTTTTACACTAGTTCTAACTACTTGATTTCAACATATATCAACAAAAACAACTTGTTATTAGCATAAACAGGTATAATCTTGTCTCCTAAACACTTCTATATACATTTCTATATCATATTATCACAATTCATTTCATCAAACACTTAGTCTACACAAATATATACATATATAGGTTTTTAATAAACAAGTTCATACATCTTTGATTTATCACTACCATCACAAGTTTTAGATATTTCTAGTCTTAATGCAACATTTACATGCATAAACAAAAATTAAAGATATTAACAACATTTATCTTTTGAACAAAACCCAACATCTTGATTCTTGTACTCCTACTTCTCTTAAGCTATTGGAGTTATTTCTAGCATAAACTTCATCCTCTATCTTGTTTTCTATGTTTGATTTCCTCTATAAACTTGTTGAAATTGAGATTTGTGACTTGAGTTTTTGAGAAATGGGAGAAAGAGAAAGAGAGAGAAAAGAAATGATGGAAAGGAATAGAGAAAAGAGAGAGAGGCAGCCAAAAGAAAAGGAAAGTGAGAGGAAACAAAACTTATATATGTCACGCCCCGAGAGGTACCCTAAACGTGGCAGTCCGCCGTACACAATACTAAAGCCTAGGAATGACGACCTTAGTCACGCAAAGGCTTCCATATCATGTACAAGGTGTACATCACAACCAAGGAAACGCATCGGAGTAGCACAATTTATATTGATAATAAATAAGTAACAAGGCAAAGAGAATACTTATCATAAAACATAAACATATTGCATTGCAATTCCTAGGGGCATGTCCATCTATTATCTTCAAATAAATATACATCACTATTCATATAAGTCATTATATGTAAAGAACCTTACAAAATTACTTATCTTATGATTCTAATTCCTTCATAGAAGCTTAACCATCCTTCCATGATTTCCTCAATGTCATGATCCTCACTTTAAGCCACGGATATACCTGATTCAACAAAATCTATAGGGGTGTAAGTCACAACTAGCTTAATGAGATATTCCTTTTCATTCACACCATATTTTCAAACAAGTTTATTTATTTAATCTCACATATGCTATGCATACAATGCAACAACCACGTGATTACGCAAATATATACAATTGTCCAGAAACCATATATAGAACGGATTTACCCCTCCGTATCAAAGGTTAGGGAATCGGGGTTGAAGGTCCTCGACCTTCTACTGCTAGTCCCCAGGTCCTCACCCACAGCGTTCGGTTGGCTCGGCTCTGAACCTAGAGTCTCTTTTCCCGAGCAATTTGGATTCTCCAGGAAGGAACATAACCCGTGGCACCGCACGATCACAGCCAATCCAACTCTACGCGTAAGAGTAGCAGCCTTCCGAAATAGATGTGACTCGACGGATGCTATGCGTGAGTATTTTAATTTTCTTAAGCCAACCTTATTAAGGTTTATTAGGGGCGATCAATCAATTTAGCAAATAATAAACAATCATACAAGTAAGTAAACAAAATTATTAAACAAGCAGTTCGAAGTTGCGATATTCTTAATTCTCATTTCATACATAAACATAGAATCATACGTACATAATCCCGATTTCCCCAAATATATATATATATATATATCCATTTTTATCTTTTTAGTATACTAATGCCGCTACTTTACAAGCATAAGCAAGGTAACGAAATTAGAAGGAATAACTCACTCGTCCATTTTGCTATCTTCTTAGTCATAGTAATCCTCAGGTAAGGTATTATCGTGTCCTTCATCACCTAGACAAAAGCAATACCTGGGATAAGTCTTTCATGAAATCCTATTCTTGGATTTTCTAAACTTTCCTTAAAATCGCGGTAAAATTATATAAGAGGAAATTCCAACTTAAAATGGCTATAACTTGCACATTTTAACTCAGAATTCCGCATATAATATACCGTTTTCTACCTATTCGAAAAGATCTATCCATTTCTAGGGTTATCTTTGTCATATAAGGTCATTTGGGTTATGAAAACGTTGGGTACAGATTTAAAACGAAAATTGCCAAACTTTTACAAATCCGTTTTCTAACTCAACTTTATTTTTAAAGAAAATCCTTTTGTAACAATATATCTATAAAAATATATAGTTGATAAACACTTTGAATATTTAGGTAAGCTCACTTTATATGCAAAAATCCTAATGGTAGTGTCTCAACAATTTATTTCATAAAACAATTCATTTAAACTTTAACTTTGAAAATTTCTTTTCAAATATTTTAAAGAAACTTTATATTTTCCTAGGTTGTTATAAATGAGTATATTTTTATTTTCTTCATTCTTTTTCCAAGGAAAAATAAATTTTCTTGTAACCTTAGTTTTCCATAAGTTTTACTTTAAAAATCAAATTTATCACAATTATATTAAGTTGATGAAAACCTTTTCATAATTTTGTATTTAGGATGGTTTTAAGAGAATGAGTCTTGTCTTCTTATATTCATTTCTAAAATATAAGCTTTTGTTTTTGTTCTTTCATTTCTTTTGAAAAGAATCATCTTTATTGATAAAATCCATTATTGTTAATCTTACTTTATTTATATTCTTTTGAAAATAAGTTCTTTCTTTTAGAAATTTAAAAATCATTACTTTTCCTAATTGGGTTCATAACTTTATGAGTTGATTTTTATATTAACTTTGAAAACTAGTTTGTTTCTTAGTTTAGAAAAGAGTTTAAGTCTTAAACTTTTAATATTAACGATTTATTTTTCTTAAAACTTGGATTATCATAAAATACAAAGAAAATATTTATTTCTTACATTTTCTTGATAAAACCATTTTTGTTATTTAGGAAAACTTGAGAAAACTTGTATTACTCTATTTCTAGGTTGTTAATAACTTCATGTTTTTGTGGTAAATCACCTAATCTAAATTCTAGCTTTGAGTTCCTTTAGTAAAGTAAAATTCTTTTTAGATTAGTTGAGACATTAACATTATGTAGATGCAAATATCATGAGCATATAAAATTAAGAACATAAGAAAATAATAGAAACAAATAATAAGCAAGGAAATAAAATATCAAGCATTGGGAACCTTAGCTTCATCAAGGAATCCCGATCAAGTATTGGAGCCTTAGCTTCTCAAGGCATGCCGGGACTAAGAATGGAGTAATCCCAAAACAAAAGGAAACAAAAGATTGTTTTGACTTGATATGGATAAGTCTAAGACTAGAAAGACTAGTCTTAATAATTGCGTAAAATAAATAAATTGCATAACTTGAAAGTAAATAAATAACAAATGAGCTTATATGCTCTAAATAAATATATATACATAATATAAGTTGGACTAGAAGCAAATAATAACAATAATAATAATAAAATAGAAAGCTTATGTACAAGAACAAAACATGAACATGTTGTTGCTTTTACTACTCAAGTGAGTTTCAAAACAACATCATAGTCATACTAAGTTACATGACATGAATAGATAAATAGTTGAAAGAAATTTTTACCTAAGGTATTTGTGTGGTATGAAGATGGTAGTGGATGTATGGTTATGTGGTTATGGAGAGATGGTAGTTGTATTACATAAAGAGAAATTCTTGTGGGTATTTGGTGAAAGAGAGTTTTGGTAGAGGAAAAGTTTATGGAGAGTGTTTGTGTAGAGAATTTGAGAGAGTTTTGGTAGTGAAATGAATTGTGTGAAAGAATGAAAGAGGAAGGAGGTATTTATAGAATTTTTGGAGTGAATTTTGGATGTAATAAAATAATTTGAAAAAGAAAAAAAATAAAATTGTTGGAAGAGACATGGGGGGCGCCGGTTTGCTTTATGGGGAGGGGGAATTGATTTATTTTAATTTGTTTTGTGTAATAAAGAAGTAATGTGTAAAGTTGATGTGAATAAAGTTGTATTGGAAATGAAAAAAGTAAGAAAGTAGGTATGTAGATGTAAGAAATAGGTGTAAGAAAAAGTAGAGATAGTGAAATAGTAATGAATAGTAGAAAAGTACTATGAATAGTAGACTAGACAATTAAAGTACCGGTAGTAATAAAAATACGCGTATTAAGGTGATATTTGTAATTTTTAGCTACCGAAAAATTCTAAAACTGATATTTTTGGAATCCTTATATTTTTACGAGTCTATTGGTATAAACGGAATATTTTTAATATTCCAAGCTCCGAGACACGCTTTTCGAGCACTGATCCCGTTTGAGTCCGAAGGACACTCGAAATTCGTGAATATGATATTTTTATGTTACTCTATGTTATTACGAACTATTCTAGGCCATTAACTTAATTTCGTTTTCTAGGGTTTGAAAACGCGGGATTGCCGGATCTTAAACACTAGGGTTCGTTATAGGCTTGTTGACTTTTAGGGTTCTGTCTTGATTTCTGATTTTACTGAGTTATTCGTAAGACCGTATAATTTTCGAGTTTTGATCGTTTTATATTTTTAGCTCGACATCTATGTTTTATCTATTTTCACTTGTGATTATTTAATAGTTTTTAGTTCTCGGGATAGTTTAACTGAGTCTAGGGTTATGAGTTGACTCAGTTTGACTTTTGGCGAAAAAAATTAAAAGTGTGATTCTAAAATTTTACTGAAGGATTTAAGATTTTATCACTTCGTTATTAAGCGGTATTTGGATCTACCATTTTGATTCGCGTTTTAGGAATTGGGTAGACGATTTAATTGGCGTACGGACGTTGATTATACCGGTAGTTGGACTTTATATTTTGTTTCAAGAGTTCTCGTTTTCTCAGGATAGAGAAAACTCATTTTTGATCTTATTTGGGATTAAGTTTTAATTTGATTTGATTTTTAGGATCTCGTTTCCGGTGTTTTGACTTGGTCTAGAATTGGGTTTTTATCTTGAGTTGATTTTCGGAATTTGTATTTTGATATTAGGCTTCTAAGATTATTTTTAAGAATTATGAAATTTCCGGGGGTTTACAATATATATATAAGAAAATAAGAGATATTGTAGAATAAATATATTGGGTTTAGAACTTTTAGATCGATATCTCTAATTTTGAAAGTATTTAAGAAATAATCTAATGATCAATAGGTTAGAGATAAAGAACTTAAGATAAGGAATTTATTTTAAGAGTTTGGTTTAGATCAAATTGAAGTTGAACTTGAGCTTAGGCTCAAATATGATATTTTTAAGAAAGCAGGTGATTCCAAAATTTATAAAGATTAAAAATATGGAATGTTGGGCTAAATTTTAGGAATTTAAGAATCCACTAAACATTTAAACAACAGGTTTAGGGGTTTTAGGGTATAAAATCTCAAATTTCAACTTAAATTTATTTACTAAATTAATTTCATTGATTTATCCAATCATAATTCATTATCTATTTCTCTTGCATTATTTTAATCTATCTAAATCTAATTTCTAACTTAAGCAAAGATTTGAGATATTTCAATATATATATGTATATATAAGATTAAGGTTAACAAAAGAAGTGGAGTTAATGCATTCGTGGGGTGGGCTTAGAAGATAAAAACTGGTTCTAACACTTGGTGCTCTCGTTGATCTTCCATCACAGCACGACATTTTCATAAACTCTTGATTTTCTTTTGTATATTCTTGAGTATTTTAATCTAGTCTTTGTTTCCAGGTAGAAACTACAAGTGACTCAGACCAAGCAATAGATATGGAGATGGTAAAGAAAACAATAGTCGACATTCAAGAAAATCTTGGAAAGTTGAATATAAGTATGAATAGAATTGATAGGAATCAGACTAAAAGAAAATTTTCACAATCGATTTCAAATAGTAAAGAGTCATTATATTCCATTTTTAATGAAGATTCTCCATTTTCATCAGTGGATAAGCATATGAAAATTCAATATCAGAGTGTACAGCAACATCGAAATACTCAACATCATCAGAAGTCACAAGGTCAGATAAATCAGCAAGAATCATCATCAGTAGCATCACAATTTCAATTTCCACCATTTGAATTAGTAGGTATTCATAAAATAGTGAGTGATATTGATTGTTCATTACAATTTGTCAATTCATAGGTAGATGGATTGTGACTTAATAAGCCTTGTTATGAGATATTGCAAGCATCATATACATCACTTTATTCATCTATGTTGAACATAATCAAACAAGAAATTTCAAGATATTCGAGTCAAGATCCACTTTCTTGGGTATCACAAGTAGAAATTTTCTTATATTAGTATCATATAAATGAAAAGTACTATCCTAAGCATGTATTTTTTGCAATGCAAGATCGTGCCATCATGTGGTACAACTTTATGAATAAGTTTAATCATTTTCAAACTTAGGATCATTTTATTAAGCTACTTTTCATACACTTTGGGCTGTTTGAGTATGATTGGAAGAATGACCAATTTTATGTTGTTGACAATCAAGATAGTGAGATTGTATTTGATGGAAAAGATGGTACAAATATAGATGAACATATCATTGATGTTTTACTTTAAATTTTGGCAAATGACATTAGTGTTTTTCATGAATCTCAAGCTGTGTCAGACACAATTAAGACTGATTTAACATGTAATATTGACAATCCAAAATCAATCATGGAACATGAATCTAAAAGTGTAGAAGAAGGACAAGAACAACACAATGTAGTCAATGACATTGCTGACACTGAAATATTAGTACAAAATTTTGATAGTAATGAGCTCAATGGAAAAGAAAAAGTAATGCTTCATGAGAATTTCCATATAGAACCAACAAAAATCAATGATTTCACATTGAAGACAGTAAACATAATAGGTTCTTTGGCTTAAGGAGTTCATTTGAATCTTTCATAGCCTACTATCGACATACTAATACAAATTAGTATGAGCAGCTAGCACTATTCTATAATCCCTATATCATCATGGCCATTTTTTTTTTATCTTTTATGATTTGGTTAGGTTAGCTCAAGAGGAATTTGTTATGAATATTAATAGGAGACAAAGGAGAATACCATAACATCTGGCTAATAATGTTACATAACACAGACTAGCAAATAGGATAGTAAAATTTCAGATATGTTGGTCACAAATAATAGCTGTACTTGATACGTAATATAATGTTACATCATAGACTAGCAAATAGGATAGATTTATTGGTTACATATCACGAATGAAATTGTTAGGGAACACATTGTAACTGAACGTACGGAAACAATATAAATACATCATCGAAGCAAGAAAAAAAAAGGGGACAATTACCCAAAATAAAAATTCCAAATTAAGAGCCTCTGAGTGTTCGAAACTCAAAACGATTCTTTAACATATTTCCTTTCATTCTTTCACCTCACACATAATAAATAAAACCCTAGGATTAGAATAAACAAACAAAAGAATACTAACAGTTACAAACAAAACAGAGAGAGAACAAAGACTAGAAGGTTACCTTGTTCCTATGGCAGAATGATCGAGAGAGAGGCTAGAGTTGATTTATGCTTTCGTATTATTTAAAGGGGCTGGACCAAGGATTGAGAATTTTGGAGCCAAAATGGCTTATCATTGGTGCTTTCATTGATTTTCTTCTTTGATCACCATGGTAGATGGAACCAAAAGTATTTCTTATTGACAAGATGAATTACGATAGCATGATAGTAAGATTTTTTCATTAGAATAAAAAACTAATAGATTTCTATCTGATATGGCTCAAGTATTACAATTTGTTAAGCTGCAAATGGAGAATCAGACTACTCACAGCAATAATAGTAGTTCATCATTTTCTTCATGTAATGATGATGCTAATAAATTTTCATACATAAGGAACATCAAATTAGAACTGCCAAAATTTTCTAGGTCAAATCCTCTTTCGTGGACATTTCAAGCAAATCAGTTTTTTGATTTTCATAATGTTCCTGATCCGGAACGATTGAAATTAGCTTCTTTTGCAATGGAAGATGATGCTTTAGATTGGTATCAATGGTTGCATCGAAATGATTTATTATCTACATGACCTACTTTCATTAAAGCATTAGAGACTAGATTTGGTCCTTCTTGTTTGATGATTACCAAGGGATATTGTCTAAACTAGTTCAGACAGAGTCTCTTATTGATTATCAACATGCTTTTGAATCCCTTTCCAATCATGTAAATGGTTTTTCTGAGGACTTTCTTAAGAGTTGTTTCATATCTGGTCTTAAATCACTATTGCAGCAAGAAGTTCTTGCATGTTGACCTCCTTCCCTTCTACATGCTATTAGCCCTGCCAAATTACATGAATCTAAATTTCAATAATTTAGTACTTTTACACACACTCCTCCTTCCTCTCAAACTAAGCCTTTTTAGAAATCCACACTTTAGTCCTCTTATACACCGTCCTTTTCTATTTTTCTAAACCTAAAAACATTGTCCCTACTATATCCTCTTCTTCATCTAACCATAAAAAACCACTTCCTTTTAAAGACTCACTCCTTCTGAAATGGCCATTCGACAAGAAAAGGGTTTATGTTTCAATTGTGATGACAAATTTAGTAAAGACCATATTTGTAAAGCAAAGTTTTTGACGATAATACAACCTGATAATGACTCAAAAGATGATAATTCCTATGTGAATGAATTGGGAGAAGGTCATGATATTTCAAATACAGTTGAAATTAGCTATCATGCATTATCAAGAGTTCATGTTCCTAAACTTTGAAATTGAGAGGTACAGTTGATGGCAAAGCAGTATCTGTACTAGTGGATTCTAGGAGTACTCATAATTTTGTTCAAGAACAAGTGGCTAAACAATTGCGTTTTTACCTATTCTTGCCTCTAATTCTTCTCAAGTCATGATTGGCAATGGTGAACATCTAACTTGTTCTGATTTTTGTCAAAATGTGCCACTTATTTACATGAAAGTGAATTTCTAGTCGATTTTTTTGTTCTACCTATTCAAGGGGCAGATATGGTTTTAGGAATCCATTGGCTTACTACTCTTGGACCTACCACTATAGATTATTCTACACTTACGATGCAATTTATGTTGAATGGGCAGCACATATTCCTTCAAGACAATTCAGTTATTGATCCCAAATAGATTGAACCACATAAATTTCATAAATTGACGAAATCTGAAGGTGTGGCTTGTTTCTTTAGTCTTAAGGCTCAGAGGGAGGATATTTGTCATGATACCACCAACAATAGTCCTGTAGAAACACTTTTAGGTAGATTTCATAAAATTTTTTAGTCTCCTTCATCATTGCCGCCTTTAAGGGATGTGCAACACCATATTCACTTACAAACTGAGATTCAACCCATTAATGTCAGGCCCTACCATTATCCTTATTTCCAGAAGGTGAAGATTGAGAAATTAGTTCAGGAAATGTTAGATTCTTGAGTTATTTGCCTCAGTATCAGTCCCTTTTCTTCACCAGTCCTTTTGGTGAAGAAAAAAGATGGTTCTTGGCGTTTCTGTGTGGATTACAAAGCTCTAAATCATGCTACAGTATTGGATAAGTTTCCTATCCCTACTATGGATGAGTTACTTGACGAATTACATGGAGCACATATCTTTTCAAAGTTAGATTTGCGTACTGGTTATCATCGAATTTGTATGTTTCTTGAGGATAATCATAAGACAGCCTTTCGTACTCATGAAGGCCATTATGAATTTTTGGTTATGCCCTTTGGGCTTACTAATGCTCCCTCAAATTTTTAGGCCATTATGAATTCTATTTTTTTACCTTATCTCAGAAAATTTGTCATTTTTTTTTATGACATATTGTTTTACAGTGTTTGCATGGAAGTCATCCTGCCCACTTGACACAAGTTTTCACTAGTTTAGAAGCACATCAGTTTTATGTGAAGCAATCTAAATACTCTTTTGCTCAAACCAAGATTGACTATCTTGGTCATATTGTGTCTGTGGAAGGGGTTACATAAGATCCAAGTAAGGTCCAAGTAATTCATGATTGGCCTATTCCGAATAATCCTAAACAATTAAGGTTTTTTTTTTTTTTTGGTCTTATTGGTTATTACAGACATTTTGTAAGACATTATGCAAATATTGTAGCACCTCTTACAAATTTGTTGAAGAAAGAAGCTTTTACATGGGATGAAAGTGCTATTGTTGCTTTTTCCAACCTCAAGGTTGCTTTAATGACTACATTAGTTTTAGCTCTTCTTGATTTTTCCCAGACATTTATTGTAGAATTTGATGCTTCAAGAGCTAGAATGGGAGCAGTACTACATCAGAATGTGCATCTTATCACCTTTTTTAGTAAAAAATTCTCGTTGCAACTTTGCAAAGATGGAGCTTATGTCCGTGAAATGGTGGCTATAGTTGAAGCTGTTAAGAAATGGAGACACTATGCTTTAGGGAGACATTTCATTATTAAGATTAATCAGAAGAGTCTTAAAGAGATACTTACTCAGGTAATTCAAACACATGAACAACAACAATATCTGGTATTTCATGTGTCTTTGCTTAAAAGGGCTTATGGAGACTCGTTTATAACAGTCCCACTTCCTCAAGATTCTTTTGAAAATCATCCTATATTATGGCCTTTAGCTATTTTAGATTCTAGAATTTTGGTTCGATAGGGAGTTACTATATCCTAACTGTTGATCCAATGGGAATCTATGCCTATAGAGGATGCATCATGGGTTGATTTGTCAGGTTTCAAGAGAGATTATCCTGACTACCACCTTGAGGACAAGGTGATTTTTTCAACACCTGAGGAACATGTTACGAATACTAATAGGAGACAAAGGAGAAGACCACAACATCTGGCTGGCTATTTTACATAACATAGACTAGCAAATAAGATCGTAAAATTTCAGATTTGTTGGTCACGAATAATAGTTGTACTTGATATGTAATACAATGTTACATCATAGACTAGCAAATAGGATAGATTAGTTAGTTACAATCATAGGTGAACTTGTTAGGAAACACATTGTAACTGAATGTACATAAACAGTATAAATAGATCATCGAAGTAAGAAAAAAAGGGGACAATTATCTAAAACAGAAATTCCAAATCAGGAGCCTTCGAGTGCTTGAAACTCAAAACTTCTTCAACATATTTCCTTTCATTCTTTCACCTTGCATAGAATAAATGAAACCCTAGGATTAGAATAAACAAACAAAATAGTAATGTCATGCCCCGAGGGGTACCCTAAATGTAGCAGTCCGCCGTACACAATACTAAATCCTATGAATGACTACCTTAGTCACGCAAAGGCTTTCATATCATGTACAAGGCATACATCACAACTAAAAGAACGCATTGGAGTGGTGCAGTATAAATTGATAATGATTAAGTAACAAGGCAAGGAGAATACTTATCATAAAATATAAACATGGTTAATTACAATTCTTAGGGGCATACCCCGCTATTGTTCTTCAAGTCAATATAAATACACTTCTTAGAAATTTCTAAAACACTAAGATAGCATACATTACATATAAGGAATCTTATATAAGTAACTTCACCTATGTTCCCACTGCCTTCATAAAAGTTTAACTCCATCCATGACTTCCTTAGTTTCATGATCTTCGATTAAAGCCACGGGTATACCTATTTCAACAAAATCTATGGAGGTATAAGCTATACAAGCTTACAACTACCTTAGTGAGGTATTCTTTTCATTCGCACCATAATTTCAAACAAGTTCATTTAAATTTTCAAGCATATGCTATGCATACAAAGCAACAATCACGTGATTATACAAATATATATATAGTTATCTGAAAACCATATATTGAACGGATTTACCCCCCGTATCAAAGGTTAGGGAATTGTTGATGAAGATCCCGACCTTCTACTACTAGTCCTCAGCCACTGTCCAAAGCGTTCGGTTGGCTCGGCTCCAAACTAGAGTTGCATTTCCCGAATGATTTGAATTCTCTAGAAGAAACATGGCTCGTGTCACAACACGATAACAGCCAATCCAACTCTATGCATAGGAGTAGTAGCCTTCCAAAAGAAATGTGACTCGATGAATGTTATGCATGAGCATTTTATTTTTCTTAAGCCAAACCTTATTAAGGTTTATTAGGGGATCAATCAATTTAGCAAATAATAAGCAGTTATACAAGTAAGTAAACAAAACACTTAACCAGGTAATTTGAAGTTGCGATATCTTAATTCTCATTTCATCACATAGGCATAGAATCACACACATATATATATATATATCCTAGAATTTCCCAAACATATCAATTTTATTTTTCCTTAGCATATTAATACCACTACTTTACAAGCACAAGCAAGTAACGAAATTAAGAGGAATAACTCACTCGTTCATTTCGCAATCTTCTTAGTCGTAGTAATCTTCAGGAAGAAAAAACTCGTATTCCTCATCACTTAGACAAAAGAAATACCCAGGATGAGTATTTTCTAGAAATTCTACTTAAACTTTCTAATTTATTTCACTATGTTCGTCAAAATCGCGTAAAATGAAATTCCAACTTAAAATGGACCTAATTAAATGGCCCTAACTTACTCATTTTAACTTGAAATTTCGCATATAATTACTGATTTCTACCTATTCGAAAAGATCTATCATTTTCTAAGGTTATTTTGGTCATAAAAGGTTATTGGGTTTCGAAATCGTATGGTAGATTCATCACGAAATAGTTTTCAAGAGTTTTATTAAGTTGTTGCTAACTTATAATAATCTGAGTTGTGTATATTTTCTTTTTAAAAAATGACTTTGATAAACAATTCTTTTTATATTTTCATTTTTTAACTTCTTTAAAAAAAAAATAAACTTTATTTCTAAAACTTGGTCTTTAATTCTTTGACCAATTTTATTTGGAAGAAATCATGTCTTAATATTTTCTTAAGTTTTTGATAATTTATTGTTTTTGAAATCTCTACCATTTATATTCTTTATTTCTTTGAAAATGAGTTATCATTTAAAAACCTTGACAAAATTTTATTTTTCTAAGTGAGTTTATAATTTAGTGAGTTGATTTTATCTCAACTTATAAAACTTAGTTTAGTTATTATTTTTGGTAAAAATTCCTTCAAATAAGCTTTTGAGAAAAGTTTATTTATTAAATAATTCTTATTACCGAGTTTTAATAAACTTTATGTGACTTATCATAATAAAAAAAATGTTTATTTTGTTAGTTAACCTATTTGAGAAAATCATCTTTGTTGTTATCTAGGAAAAATCTTAGTGAGTTTGAAAAGAAGATGAAAAAGAAAAATTTTCCTATGGATGTGATACAGTCTTGAGTTGGTGACAAATATATATATATAATGGTTGGTTTCATTTCCTTTATTAAAGAAAATTCTACTTTAGATTTTTGTTGACACAATATCATTATGGTTATGCATGTACATGAGCATGTAAAATAATAAGAATAGAGAAAGATCCCGAAGCAAATAATAATAAACAAGATAATAAAAATATCAAGTATTGGGAACCTTAGCTTTATCAAGGTAACCTGGTCAAGTATTGGAGCCTTAACTTCATCAAGGCAACCCGAGACTAAGAACAGACTAGTCCCAAAAAGAAAAAGAAGGAAAAGATTGTTTTGACTTGATAATGACAAGTCTAAGACTAGATATACTAGTCTTAAAATAGCATGAAAATAAATAAATTGCAAAGCATGGAAATAAATATATAACAAGTGAGCTTTATGCTCTAAAGATTATATATAAATACATAAATATATTTAGTTAGTATGAATAAGAAGTTAACATAATAATAACAATAATACTAAAATTAATAACAACATATATAAAAGCATAATAACAAGATAATAAAATGGAAATTCTATGTGTAAGAACAAAACATGAACATGTTGTTGCTTTTACTACTCATGTGAGTTTCAAAACAACACCATAATCATGTTAAGTTACATGACATGGGTAAACTAAATGGTTGGTGTCACGCCCCAATGGGTACCCTAAACGTGACAGTCCGCCACACTCAATATTAAAGCTTAAGTATGACAACCTTAGTCATTCCAAAAGCTTTTATATTAAGTGTAAGGCTTACTTTCACAATTTTAGAGGGCCATATATGGAATAATGTAGCTTAAGGAGATATAAAAACATATTAAGAAAAGAAGAATCACAATAATTATTTGTCCATGGCACAAACTTTACGAACTTAGGGACAACTCCATAAATTACTAATCTATTATATGCTTATTAACATGCTAATGCTAAGCTACACTTTATTCAGATTTCTAATATTCAAAAGGGATTACCTGCCCATAGGGTCCACGTGGCCTTAACCATAAGTACGGGAACTGCAAAAGATAGCTATCGGGGTATAAGCTAATAGGCTTAGTGAGAACTATTTCCATAAATAACTTCTTGTAACAAGATTCAAACAGGTTGGTTTCACACAATGTAATGCATCAAACACGTGGGCAAACAATCATATAGCTTTCCGGGAACTATATGTTGAATGGATTTACGCCCTCCATTCGGGGTTTGGTGATACTCAAAACAAGTAGATTTAATAATATAAAATTTAAGCTTGCGAGCACTCATCGCCAAGCATTCATTAAAAACTTTTAAACTTGCGAGCATTCATCGCCAAGTATTCCGAATCTACTTGATTTGACCTTGCTTTCGGATCAACCGCCAAGCATATTCCATTAAGCCGCCAAGCAATCGCTTTCGGATCTTCCGCCAAGTGTTGCTTTCGACATGAGCCTACTATCCTTCTCACCCAAGGATAATAACCCAACCATGTAATGTGACTCACTTCGTGGTATGCATGAATTCATTAATTTATAAAGTCATAACATAATTATTTTCAACTTTAAGGTGATCAAGGAATTTCACACAAATCAATATTAAACTAAAACAATCACTTAGAACAATTCGGCTTCGATATTCTTAGAATTCTTTCAAGGAATTATTTTACATGCATATCGGTTTATCTTTTCCTAACTCTAGTGCAACTAATTTACAAGCACAACAAGTGTAGTATTTAATGGAAATAAACTCACGATGCCATTGTCGTCTATTCCTCTAAGCGGATGAGTCGTTCACACACTCCACTTAATCGTAATAGTCCTCGGGGTAAAGAATCCTTCCTTGGGGTCACCTAGCCAAAGAAAATACCCATAATGAGTTTTTTTTGAAGATTTTCTTGAATTTTGACAAAACAATGTCAAAGAACGTTAAAGTTCGTATTAAAGAATGTTCCAACTTAAAATGGCCATAACTTGGTCATTTTAACTCAGAATCGCGCATATAATATACCGATTTCTATCTACTCAAAAAGATCTACCCATTTCTAAAATTATTTCCACAAACAAAGTCATATAGGCTCCAAAAAAGTGGCGACAAGATTCACCACGGATTTTTCAAGTAAAAACGACTTTGGTTCAAGAAATCAAAATTTGTTCGATAAATACTTAGTTATCTATATAGTTGAAAAATTCTATTTTTATAACTATAAACTCATATTTAAGCATGCTCAAGTGTCTTGTTGTCCAATTATTTTTCTTAGGTAAAATAATGTCGGGTTAAAGTTTTTCGAAATTGTTTTCGTAAATTTCTTTGGAATGAAAACCTTGTTTTCTTTATTTTCTAAAATCGTTTTATGTTGGTTTTATTTATCTTTTTCTAAGTGACTTTTGAAAATACAGTTTTCTACTTTCTAAGTTATATTAATACTATATTTGAAGTTTTCTAGGAAATATGTATTCTTTATTTTTCTTGTATAAATTCCTTTGTTTACTTGTTTGCAAAATTTCTTACTTGATACTTCTCATTTTTCTCATTTTCAAAAATAATCATCCATGCATGAAAATTTGTTCTCTTCATAAAAAATGTGGAACAATTAAGGACTTTTTGTAGAATAACTAATTTCTATAATTTTATTAACTTCTTCTTGTAACTTGAAAAGAAATAACTTTATTATTTTTAAACCATAAATTTTCTTTGCCTATTTGTTTGCAAGGTCTTTTACTTAAAAATTTCCTTAGTCATCCATCTTCTTATAAAAAGAACCATTTTTGTATCAACAAATATTTTCTTTTGGAAACAAGGTAGAATAACAAAGATTTGAGTAGCTTTTTAAGTAAAAATAGTTTCTAAATTCATAGTGAATTCTTTTTGTAACTTGAAAATGAATGAGTTTATTTTTGTTATCTTATATTTTATGTTTCACATAAACTTATTCCTAAGTGACAAAAAGCCTTCTTTTATTTAATTATCTTTAGAAAATAAGACTTTTGGACAACAATCTAGATGAACATGATTATGAGAATAATAATAAACAAAACATCATAAAGCATAAATAATAAAATCAAGAATTGGAGTCTTAGCTTTTTTAAGGCTCCCGGGACTAAGAAATAAACTAGTCCCATAATAAAATAAAATGAAAGAAAGAAAACTTGTTTTGACTTGATGAGGACAAGTCTAAGACTAGAGACTAGTCTTAACAACAACTTGGAATAAATAAATAAATTGCAATGGAAAAGTAAATAAATTGCTTTGTATGAAATAAATAAATTGCAAGTGAGCTTATATGCTCTAAAGAATATGTATATATATGTATAGATATATAAACAATAATAAAACAACATAAACATAATTGGATTGGCATGAACAAGAACAATACATGAACATAATGTAGTTTCCACAACTTGTAGTATTTGGAAACTCACACTATGGTCATGTAAAGTTACATAACATGAAGAAGAAGAAAGAATATAAATAGATTACCTAAAGAAGACTTTTGATATGGTTATATGGTTATGGGTTTTTGTTGTTGGTGGAAGTTGTTGTGGAATTATTTTGAGAGAGTTTTGAGATGGAAATTTGAGAGAGCTTTGAGAGGAAAATTTGAGAGAGTTTTGGTAAGAATTTGTGGGTAGTGAATGTGTGAAAGAAGTGAAAGAGGAGGGGTATTTATAGGATTTTGAGGAGTGATTTTTGTGTGATTAAAATAAATGCAAAATTAAAACAATTTGAGGGGGAAGAGAGAGAGGGGCGCCGCCATTTTACTTTAGAGGGGGGGAGATTTAATTTTGTGACTTTTTGGTAATTAAAAGATGTAATATGTAAGGTAGATGTGATATAAAGTTATGGGAAAGGTAAAAAGTTATGTTTATAGGTTATGTAGAGTGTAAGAGTAGGTGTAAGAAAAAGTAGAGATAAAAGAATAGTGTAGAATAGTAATGAATAGTGTAATGTAAAGTAGATATGACAATTAAAGTACCGGTAGTAAGAAAATACACGTATAATAGCTATATCTGTTATTTTTACTTACCGAAAAATTACGAAATTGATATTTTTGGAAAACTTATATTTTTACGAGTCTAACGGTATATTCGGAATATTTTTACTATTCCGGGCTTCCGGACACGTTTTTCGAGAACTGTGTCCGATCGGATTCGAAGGACATTCGAATTTCGCGAAACTGAAACTTTTATAAAACCTATGGTTATTACGAACTATTTTAGCTAATTATCCCAACTTCGTTTTTCCGGGCCAAAGAAAACGGCAATGCCGGATTTAGCTTGATACGGTAAACTAGGGTTTTGTTGACCTTTAGGGTTTCGTTTGACTTTCGGTTAGGGTTTTGTGCTAAACCGATTTCAAAAATTCAGGGGTTTACAGTTGGAAGAAGTTTACCTAAAGTATTTATGTGATATGAAGATGTAGATGAATAGGATATTATGTGGGTAGTAGAAAATAGGAGATGGTTTTTGTGTAGAGGAGGATTTTTATGAGTGTTGATCCCTTTGAATTCCATATTCGAAGTTGCGATCGGATCTATTCATTAAAAAGAATCGATTCAATACATTTCTTATGCACCCATAGGTGCTATATTGGATTTGAATCAGATTTCGAATCAATCTATATCGATTGACTGCCTCCAGTATGTTGTTGCTAGCAAATACCACTAAAGAGAGTTTTGGTAGAGATAAATTTTTATGGAGAGTGTTTGTGTAGTGAATTTGAGAGAGTTTGTTATGTGTAAAGATGGTGTGAAAGAAGTGAAGGGAGATGAGGTATTTATAGTTGAAGATGGAGGGAAATTAGATGTAATAAAATAAATTAATAGAGGGGAGAGAGAGTTTGCGTAGGTCACATGAGAGAGAGGGAGAGAAAATTATTTTATTTGTTGTTTTGTAATAAAAAGTAATTAAGATGTGAAGTATGGTTGATGTGAAAATGTATTGGAAAGGTTAAAAGTAAGAAAATAGGTGTATATGTAGTAAAGATAGGTAGTAAAAAAAAGTAGAGATAGATAAATAGTAATAAATAGTAGAAAAGTACTATGAATAGTAGACTAGACAATTAAAATATTGGTAGTAATAAAAATACACATATAAATGCGATAACTATAATTTTTAGTTACTGAAAAATTGTAAAACTGATATTTTTGGATTTCTTGTAATTTTACAAGTCTATTGGTATTGTCGGAATATTTTTGCCATCCAGTGTATCGAGGCATGGTTTTTGAAAACTGATCCGTTTAGATCCGAAGGACACCAGAAATTTATGAATTTGATATTTTTAAGCTTCCCTATATTATTACGAACTATTATCAACAATTATTTTTGTTTTGTCGCTTAGGGTTTAAGAGCGCGAAATTGTCGGATCTTAAACACTAGGGTTTGTTGTAAGCTTTGTTGACTTTTAGGGTTCCGGTTTGACACATGGCTGTTGATTTTATTCGTAAGATTATAAAACTTTGGGGTTTTGTCCGTATTATATTTTTAGTTCAATATATATGGTTTATTTCATTTTATTTTTTATTATTTAATATTTTTTAGTTCTCGGGATCGTTTAACCGAGTCTAGGGTAATAGGTTAACTCACTTTGACTTTTGGTAAAAATTGAAAATTTTGATTCTAAAGTTCATCGAAGGATTTAAGGTCTTAGTATTTTGTTGTCGAACGTTATTTGGATATATCGTCTTGATTTAAATGTTAGGAATCGGATAGATGATTTGATTGGTGTACGGATGTTAAATCAACCAATTGTTGGATTTTTTATTTTGTTTTGAGGTTCTCTTTTTCCAAGATTAAGAATTCTCATGTTTGACCTTATTTAAAATTTGGTTTTAACTTAGGTCGATTTTCATGGTTTCGATTTTTAGTTTCTGACTTATATGATTATTTTTTTATGAATTGTGAAAATTTCAAGGGTTCACAAATACTAACAGTTACAAAGAAAACAAAGAGAGAACAAAGACTAGAAGGTTACCTTATTCTTGTAGCGAAATAATCGAGAGAGAGGCTAGGGTTGATTTGTGCTTTTGTATTGTTTAAAGGGGCTAGGCCGAGTATTCAGCATTTTGGGGCCAAGAGGGCTTATTAGAATTTTATCATCAAGTTATGATTACCACCAACAATTTTGTTGTTAAGCACAAAATGGTGGCCATCGTTTATTTTGCCCTATCCTCTCATCATGATAACTATCACAACACAAGGTGTAAGATGGTACTTGGACTTATGGCATGTTTGATTTACTGCAATAGAATTTGGTATTCCACCTTTATTATCACAAAATATCTATTTCTTTTTTTGATTTACAAAAAATTCTATCAAAAGAATATCTATTTCATATAATGCGGAATAGATAAGAAATCCCCATTTCTTCTCTTTACTGGAGGAGTGGCTATTCTTAATCGAAAATATATTTTGTTCCGAAGATACCCTTAATGATAACATAAGGAATTTCAATTGCTTTCCAACCTTATTTCATTCCAGAAAACCAAACATGCTGTTAATCCTCCAAATTTTTTTAAAGATAATAAAAGATGTGAAATCAACTCATTAATATTCCCTGGATGATGTTTGTAACATTACCAAATTACAAACAGTGATCAGTTCAATAGGGTCATTATGTATAAGGGGTAAACTTTTCAATTTGGATATCCTGCTTCTATGAGCTGAAGGGGAGTTGCTAGCAAAAGTCACCTTGCATCACCAATTTCATATTTCAATCATTGAACAAGCTACTGATCAACTGCCATTGCATGTCTCAACATATCAGAATCATCAATTTCATATTTCAACTAATGAATCGTGAAATGCCCCAAGTTTTCGCCAATCTAAGTTGAAAAAGTCACAATTTAATAGTATAATAGGAAGTTAATCCATCTATATTGAATTGCGAATACAGAAATGCATTAGCTGTCCGCTCTTAGGTTGAGTAGTAAGGATCGGAGAAGGATAATCACTCATTCTTAAACCAACATTCTTAACTTTAATTTAAATTTGATTTAGAAATTGAACTTAGATAGTTTAATCAAATAAAATTATAGGAAATGATTAGATAAACTGACATAGTCAAACCAGTAAATAAAAATTTAATCAAAATTTGAGATTTCAAAAATCCTTTTCAATTTATCTATTTGCTTCAATTACTCATTTCATGTATCAAATTATTCAATTCTTTCCAAGTGTTACTTTGAATTCCATTCTTTCCAATTTCCATATGAATAACATTTCTAAAATTCAATTACCTAAAATTTTACAAGGCCCAATTTAGCCATTCTAGTCTAAATTCCATTTCTTTAATCCCTAGAAATTTAAATTCGATTATTTGATCATAAATATCAACTCCTAAGTCCTAAATTCCTTAATCTTAAACAAAATATCAATTTTTTACGAATTGAATTCATAAGCTAAATTTCTAGTCCTACTTATCAAATTATATTCCTTAAATTCTCTTATCTCTTTCTAATTTTTCAAATTTATAAAGATTCTCATCTAAGAGGCTCGACCTAAGCCTAAAGCCCAATCTATAGACCAAGCCCATTACCCTATGTAAATTCCTTAGAAAGCCTTAATCCTTCATTCTTTCTCTTCTTTTCTTTTCATTTTTTAGCTGCCCTCTTTCCCTCTCCTTCCTTATTTCTCTCTTCAATTTTTTCTCTCAAACAATCTAACCCTAAATCTCTATTTCAATGAGATCATAGGAGAAATTTAAGAGAGAACACAAGATTGAAGTAGGGAATGAATCATGAAGAAGCTACATCAACTTAAAGGAGGAGTAGTAATGAAGATCAAGTTACTTAAGTTTACTAAACATGTAAGTTAAGTAGTTTTCTTTATATTGGTTGTTGTAAATGCATGATTTTGATGAATTGATGTTAAATAGATGTAGAAATTATGATAACATAGATAAATTAGTAATATACACACATATATGTTAAAACCTAAATATGTATATATTTTTGTAGATTAGATGTTTGATAAAATGATATGGGGAAATATGATGTAGAAATATGTATTAGAGTGTTATAAGATCAAGAATATGATTTCATATGTTGATTTTGGGATGTTTTTGTTGAAGATGGAATCATAAGAACTAGTTAGACAAGTTAAATTTAGGAAAGTAAATGAAAAAAAAAAGTAAAAGTGGATACCTTGTGCATTACGGGTGTAATACGACATGTAATATAGGCGAAAAATGCAATTTTGGACCATCATAGGTGTGATGATGTCCATGATCCCAACTGATCAAAATATAAAGGATGATCATGGCCATGACCTTGCCCGTGATTCATATCATGGCCTAGATCATGGTCGTGATCCTTGATCATGGACCTGGCGAGGCTAGTGATCTAAATCAAGCCACCATCACAAGAGTGATCCATTCCTTGGTACTGCTCATTGAAAAAAAAAAATAGAAAAGAAAGAAAGAAAGAAATAAAATAAATAATAAGTAATATGTATATGTTGGTACTTGCATAAATAGGAATAAAGTAGAATGATTAAGTCGATTCAACTTAGATAAGTTAAGTTAATATAAACTTTATAACTAATATGAACTTAGTAAATTCGTTAGAGTTCAATAAGTTGTAGTTAACAATTAATCTAACTATGAGCTTTCGCAAGCTATAATAATTTGAAATTGGCTTAGATTAATTTGCTAGGCTAAACCATGAATAGTAAAGGGAGTATGTTATTTTAAATGTATGTTTACTAAGAAAAAAGAGTTTTTAATATGAATTTAATCTAAGTTAATAATTGATTTAAATGCTTAAATGAATTACTTTGATGAATATATATATGGGTAACCGATCTATCCTCTGACATTGTTTGGAATGCGGATGTTGTATAAGGTATGCAATAAGTTACGTATTGTTTGTCTAGGGTAGGCATCCTACATAAACTAAAATATAAAGATAACTAATAATTTATTGATGCTTGTGCTTGGTCATCTAATCTGGTTTAGGAATCGACCACCTTAGCTAGGTGCTTAGGCCACGCCCATCATTCATATGATAATTATAGGTGGCTCATCAAGCACTTAGGCTAACCTTTCTCATTAAGATTTTTATCAAAGCTCAAAATATATCTTTATGGAGTGTTATACAAAATGGCCCTATAGCTATAGAAGGTAGGGGTATGCACGGTACGGTTTGGTTCAGTTTGTACCTCAAACCATATGGTTCAGTTGGTAATTTTTTCGAACAAAAAAAAAGGTTCAATACGGTTTGGTTTGCGGTTCAAACCATTTTTATTCATAAAATAAAATATATATTCTATCAAAAAACTTCAATTACATTTTTTTCACTAATGCAAATATAAACAACAATACTTAAAATTAATCATTTACTAAATAAACATATAAAACTTATAGGAAAGTGGAATTTCATCCATTATAAAATTATAATTGTGACTAGTCTTTTTTTTTTTCTTAACTATTTTGAACTATAATGGTATATTAGACTTTATTTCAATATAAGACACAAAATTTAATTTTTATATGCTGCTAACTAATATATTATTAATTATATAAATCAATAAGTAACTATATAATAGAATTAGTAAGACAAAGAGAAAAAAATTTCATAAGTTAGAATACTAGATGCTAAAATCTAAAATCTATCTTATTTATATACAACATAACAATTAACACATAATGTGACAAATCTAATTTTATTCTCATGAATGATACATATTTAAGTCACAAATTTTTAAAATAATTAATTTTTTTATGAAAAAGTTAAGAGTAAAAAATAATATTTAAAAAAAATATAAAACGGTTGGGTTCGTTTCGAACATTATAGGTGGGTTTAGGGTCTCGAACAGAACCGTAAACCGAACCATTTCAAAAAAGAAACTGAAATTTCGGTTCGATTCGATGTGGCTTACGGTTCGGTCGTTTTTTTTGCATAACCTTAATAGAAGGTGAAAATGAACCTAACTATACTAAGACAAAAAAAAAGAGAAAGTTCAATTAAATGAAGTTGGCACTGATATATTATATGATGGTTGAAATATCCCAAATCTTCACCAAGATAAGAAATTGAGTTTAGATAGATTAAACAACTAAAATTGAATTATAGGATTTAAATAGACAAGTTGATATAATTTAATTAGCTAATAATTAAGTTGGTTTGAGATTTGAGTTTCAAATATGTCATCAAAGTGTTTAGAGAATTCCTAAATCCTTGATTCTTAGCCTAAACACTAATTCCTAAATCTTAGTAAAATTTGAGTTCATTTGCTTGAATAAAAATATCAGTTCTTAAACCCGAACTCAAATTAAATATCTTTGTATCCGAATTAAATTCCTAAATTAAGTTCTTATTTTAAGATCTTAATTTATAGTCTATTGGTTTAGAAATCAACTTTTAAATACTTCTGGAACTATAGATATTGATCTGATAGTTCTAAACCTATACCTTATTTCTAAAATATATATATTTAGGTTTATCCTTTCCTTTTCTTTTTATTTTCCTTTGCTGCCATTTGCTTTTCCTTTTCTCTCTTTTACGTTTTCTTTCTTTCTTCTTCTTTCTTTCTTTCTTTCTTTCTTTCTTCAAATTCTTCAACAAATCTCAAGATCAAAGCCAACTAGAGGATGAATCAAGACTAGGAGATGAACTAGATGGAGGAAACCGAGCTAGAGGATGAAGTTTCAACTTGTGTTCTTTTCTAAAAGCTAAGTAAGGTTACTATTTATTGTCTTATTTATAATTTCGAATTTAAATGTTGTATAGATGATGTATATGAGTTGAGAAGTGTTGTTTAAGTTTATATTTGTAAAGTTTATGGTTGATGGAGTTGGTTTATTGAGGAAGAAGATGAATAGTGAAATTGGGGTTTGAAGTTGTTTATGATGATTATAGTGATGTTTGATGAATTGAAGTAGGAGTTTGTATCGATTATATTGTAGTAAGATCAAATAACAAGTTTTAAGAAGCTTGAAATGAATTTGGAGGAGTTTGAAATATTTGGAACAAATGGTTTTTGCAAAATGAAAACAGGGGAAAATTTGACAGCAGTGTAATGCATATACGCTGGCATTCAACGCTGTCGGTGTTGAATCCAACGCTGCCGGTGTACGTGCCAAATTTGGCGGTGTTGAAGAGTCCAATGGTGACCAGATCGCTCGACTCTTAACACTGGCAAATTTTTAATTTACGCCGCCGGTGTTGAAAGCCGGCGTTCGTTTTGCAACTTTTCCCAGTTTCACAGTCCTTTCGTATTTTAGCCATAACTTTTTCATCCGATCTCCGATTGAGATGATTCAAGTTGCGTTGGAAAGATAAGAAAGAGATATACAACTTTCATGTTTTGAGGTTTTGCAAATTCGAAACGTATAAGTGCTTAAATTTTAATTCTTTCCAACTAATACATTTATTAAGCTAAGCTAAAAACTTGTTATAGATTATTTTATGTGTATTTACTTAAACAAATGGATCTTTTTGACATAAAATGAGATAGATAAGTAATATTTGATGTGTAATGATGATTTAGTGATATAATTAAACATGACTTAGATAGATTTATAGATTTAATGAATAATGGAGTTAAATAGGCGAGTTTACATAAAATGAATCTAGTTACAATCTAAGTTCAATTTGACTAAATGAACTTGAATGAGTTAAAATAAATTAGATTGAGTTAGTTTAATTACTTTGGCTTAGTAATTAGATTAAATGATTAATTCTAATGAGTTTGACTTAATGAACTCAATTAAACTAAAATGAACTAGATTTCTTAAGCTTAATCCACTTGGCTTGGCTTTTGAATTAAATGGCTAAGGTTAATCAATTTGACTTGGTAAATGACTTAAATGACTAATTCTAATCAATTTGACTAAGGTTAAGCTCAAATGGGTTAGTAACAAATAATTGGGTTAAATGAATGTGTTAGGGTGATCTTTGAATAACATGAGGAATATGTTGTTTCGAATGTTTAATTGTTTTGGATTTATATGTTTTTGAATATAAATGTTTTGTTGATGCTTTGTGGATAAGAAACCATAATCAAAGTGAAAAGAAATACTTTGACAGACAAAGGAGAACCGTCCATACTTTGGCGAGGCGATTCATCGCAGCCATAGTGGGGTTCCACATTAGTGTCTGATCAAATAGGATTTAATAAAATGAGTTAGAGATAGTGAATAATTGATATAAGTTCTTGTATAAATTTGATGAAGTGGATGATTAGTTTAGTTTAGTTTCTTATACGAACTCTTTCCATAACAGAAGTGGATATCTGATTTATCTTCTGATTATCTTCTGAAATTTCCTTCTGAGGCTGTGTTTGGATTCCATATCAACGTACGCAGTAACTAGCTTGTCTCTGTGTTAGGATAGGCATTTATGAAAACTATATATATTAAGAAAAAAACTTAATTGTGAGTGTTGATTTGTGTTTTATGCCGTTAAATCCAATCCCTGCCCAGGGTGGCATGAGTGCCTAGGGGCGCCCCCTCACAGATTGGGTGAGCCTGGGATGGAATTGGTATTCGATTCGGGGAGCGGCACCCTGCTTAGATTGGGCATGGTAGATTTAGGTGTTTTCTGTAAAATTATCTAGAACGGTATAAGTATCCGAGCTGCTTATATCAACCCCCTGAGCGTCATGATCGTTACTCAGGACCCCAAATATCCTTGATGTTCGGAGTTTGAATACTCCCATGTTGATTTGTTTACTTTAAAGAAAGATAATAACTTGTGATTGTCGCATTTGCATTTAGTTAAGCTCGTGTGTCACTCCGTGTGTGATTGTGTTGCTGTGTACTGGGCTTCGGCTCATTCTTGTTATTGTTATTCTTTTTACAGGTTTTGTTGTTGATAAAGATGATGTTGATGATGAGTTCTTGTTGATGTTGGTGATGCTTGACTCGGGTTTTGGGCATTTGCGATGATTCGGAGGAATTTGTGGATGAGTGAAGTGAGTAGGATCGTGGATGTAGTTAGTTATTTTATTCCTTTTTTTTTGTATTAAGTGAGAGCTGGATTTATGATTTAAACTTGTCATATTCTTTAATGGGCATAATAGAGCCCATGTTTTGTAATTTAACTTTTGCAAAGCTTTGTTTAATCTAATAATTCTCCACTTGAGAAGAGTGGAAGTTTTGAAATGTCTTTATTTCTAAATTGTTTTATAAAATTTATTTCCGCTGCTAAATCCAGTTGTTGTCAGAATCTAACTAAATGATTTCATAATCTAAAATCGAATAGCAATGTTCAACATAAACACCTTCTTTTAAGACAACCTTACGTGTAATTCATAAGAGTTATACGTGGTTGGGGACTTAGTGTGCTTAATTTGAGAATTGAGCATGTCGAGTCTTTACAATGGTGTAAATAAAAGTGATTTTAGCAGAACATGTACATATAATTTAGCTAAAGAGATTTAGGATAATTTAAAGAGTATGTATGAAGGAACAAGCAAAGTTAAAGACACTAGAATTAGTCTCTTTATGGCGAATTTGAAAATTTTAAAATGAACGCTAAGGAGTCAATTAATGAAATGCATGATAGATTCATCAAGATTGTAAACCAATTGTCAATTCATGGCAAGACATGGAAACAAATTCTAAAATTCGTAGATCATTACCAAAGAAGTGGGAAGCTAAAAGAACCACCATTGAAGAGGCTCATGACTTGAGCAAAAAAGAACTTATTGTAGCCCTTAAGACTCATGAAATGATTAAGAGAAAATGAGATGAGTCAACCAAGAAGGAAATAGCTCTTATGGCCTCATTAGCTCAAGTGAAGATGAGGAAAGTGATGAAGATGATGAGTAGTTAGATAAGCTTATAAAGAAGTTCACCATGTTCTTGAAAGTAACCAAGAAGATAAAGGAGAAAGATGAAGCCAACTCCTTAAAATCAAGAAGGAAGATCATCACTTAGTTTAAGTGCAATGAACTGGAGCATATTCAACAATATTGTCCAAATGACAAGAAAACAAGCAAGAAGGCAAAGAACAAGGCATATGTGGTCACTTGAAACGATGGAGACTCATGCGATTCGGATGATGATATTTGTCTAATGGCCTTAGACGATGAGGTATACTCTATTTCTTCACATGTTCCTTATGATGAAATATGTGATATGTATGACAAAGCATGTAATAAGTTGATTACATTGGAGAAAAAGAATAGCATGCTAAAAACATTGATGAAGAAAGTAGGAGATGAATTGGATGAATTTAGGAATGAGCATGAGGACATTAAAGTGGAAAATGAAAAGTTGCATGAGAAAATTGAATCTTTAAAATTGAAAAATGATAAGATGAACGATAAATATAAGAAGCTGAAAAGCAAGAATGATAAATTGAGTAAGATCAATGAGAAATTAACAATTAACAATGATTTGCTTGATCTTGAAGTTAAAACTTTGATTGGAGATGATAAAAGTGATGCTTGTGCATGGGATACTGATGCATGTGCTAGTAATATCAATGATGAAATTTTAAACGAGCTACTTGAACTTAAAAAAGAAAATGAAAGGTTGAAAACTAGCCTAGATGATGCAAATGCTACCATAGCCAAATTCATTGTAGGAAACAAGAATTTGACTACTCTCCTTAAAAAGCAAAAGAATGATTTTAACAATTTTAGAATTGACTGTGATGAGAATAATAAATGCAGGAATCATAAGACTCGATTTGTAAGAGGTACTTATGATACTTGTAACTATTGTTGCAAACTAGGTTATATTACACATAATTGTACAATAAAAAAAGCTATACATTTTGGTCACAAAAGCCAGTTTGTATGGGCGCCAAGAAGGAAAATACTTGCTTTGACTAATCCTAAATGACTCAAAAAGAAATGAGTACCAAAAAGATGATTGTGTTTTTATAGGTTTCCTAAGTGGCTTTAAGGTTGAAAATAATATAAAATCTCAACTTACTTGGGCTTAATAGTTTTTGCCCTTGATGTTTATATAAATAATGAGTTGATGTGCTTGAATATGCAAATGTTTGATGTTGAGTTATTTTTGTGCATGTCTTAGACTAATAATGAGCTAAAAATTGAGTTTCAAATGCACAAAATTGGTTTTTCATGTTTTGGTGCATAATCGATGTTTACATATGTTTAATATTGCTTTGTAGACTTGTTTGAATAATTGAAATGATTTGAAAGATTTTTGGACAAATTATGCATTATTGAGAAACATATCATACAATTTCTGACAAAACATGCATAAATTTGTCATATGTAATCTTTGATGAGTTTGAACTATTCAAACATGTTTAAAACATCTTTTTAAACTTGCATGTTACTTGTGTTTTTCTCTTTCTATGATATGAAGTGTTTTTGCCTTTTTAATTAGTCTAAAAGGGGAGAATTGTTGAATGCACAATTAACATGCATGAATAGTGTGTTTGTTTTTCCATTAAGTTTAACTTGCAATTTCCTTGAGTTAAGCATCAGGTTTTCAACTTAGTTGAGAAAACTCTTTTAAAACTCAGATGCTTAATTGAAGGGGAGTTTCAATTTGATGGGAGTTAATTGTGCATGATTGTCCTCATAAAAAAGGAGGAGATGGTTGAACTTGTGTGTTCAACATGAATTTCAATCAAGAAATTAATTTCACAATTAATCACTTAATTGTGTTAAGATATATTTATTTAGTCAAATAACTTAGATGAACAAAATACTAGAATATAGGGAAAGGGGGGGTGGGTGGTTGTTGGGGCTTGTGTGTGTTTTATATGTATGTGTATTGCTTTCTATAGAGTATGTAGGTAAGTTGTAGCAGTGAGCCGATAGGATGTAGACCAGCAAACTGATGCAAGTTTAACTAAGAACAGCTTCAAGAGCGGCAAAGACTATAGGCACGGTTCGAGGATCGACTTGCTCGTGCAAAATAGACCAGCTCCTCTGTACAACCAAAACTAGCCATTGGACTTTTTTGATCTAATCGTTGAAGATGCTTTTGGATGACAATGGCTAGTCTTTAGGAGAAGCTTATAAATAGAAGTTAATGAAGATTTTTTGTGAGTAGATTGAGCTTAATTATTGCATACAACAACTTGTAAATCCTCTCAAAGCTTTAATTGCGATTGATATTGTTGTGAAAGAGAGAGATAAGTATAATGCCATTTTATCTTGTTATTGCTATCAATTTGTAAAGAAATTATACTTAATTAGTTTAGTGTATTAAGTGAGGTCTTAAGTTTAGTCTAGCATGTTTAAGTTTGTAAAGATTCAACTCAAGTAATTTGTGTTGTTGCTGTGATTGAAGTCCTCTTGTTGAGGTAAATTGTTCATTGTTGACTAGAGTGGTGAAGTCCTTAGGGAGGCATTTGTATGGATCGTAGAGATTAGATGGTGGACCAAACTCTACGTTAAAATTGTTAGGTTTCCATAGGGTTTTAAGATTTATGAAGATCAAATCTTTTGCAGTGGAATTCAAAAGGAAAACTTTAATCTAGTATCCATGTGATTTGATTAGATTAAAACAGGATAAATAGTTCGAATTTATACCTTTAACCTTGAAGCTTAGAATCAATTAGCAGATTAGATATGTAGGTACTATGAATTCGCAATCCCCTCTACGATATTCACACAAATAAACACTCATTCAAAAGGATCCTTCACGTGCTAGCATTATCTAGAACACTTCTAGATCTTATTAGGAAAATTTTTCTCACAACTCTTGTGTTTCTCTATTTTAGGGTTTACAAAATTTCTCTACAGGTCTAATGTTGACAACACATGTCATTCACCCTAAAAAAAACCTCTTATGTCTTATTTACAATAATGTCAATATGAATAATGATATTGGTGCTCCTAATCTTATTAAGGACAAATTAATTATAAATTAAAAATTAATTTATTAACATAAGAATTCCTATTCCAATTAAGAAATATTATTATTCTTAATAAATTAAGATTAATAATAAATAAATTTATCATTCCCGCTAGACTTATTTAAATTTAGTCCATGTTCCTTTTTGTTCATTCTTTTGTGTGTAACTCTGTAGGTTCACTTAATGTTGGTTATTGAACTAAAACTAATTTTGCCAACAAAACATAAGCGATCTCTAATAAGACATTATGTTTACCCAAATTAAGTAAAGATCAGTGATTAGATTTTTATCTGATCCATAACTTATGTCATTATCCTTTTGTAGCATGATATCTAAATTGAACGTAAAGCATGGATAGTATCATCCTTATATTGTTCAATTTTATCATTTCTCGATCTCTATGTGAGCAGACAAAACAAATTAAATTGATCACACTATCAATTCTTTTGAGCACGGCCATGAATTTCTTAGTTTCACTTATCGAGGGACCTAGAGATATCTCTTCCATAACAAGAGGAACAAATCTCATCTTAATCACTCAATTTCCTTTACATGATTCACATTACACTAATCTCAACCTTTGTGGTTATCCGATCAAAGACAACATTTGATTGAGTCGAATCATAATGTTCCTCATGTTGGAACCTATGGTAACTTTAGGTTTTAAGATACACTGACATTGTTATTCTGAGAATTACTTATGATACTAATCCATGTGGTGATCTCATAGTGGGTCAGTTCAGTACATAGTCCTCTAATATGTGCTTATGGGTTTGATTTGTATCCCTATAGCAATAAACATCCCATGACTATCAAATAAAAACCCATACTAGATTTAATTCATTATCATTCCCACAATAATGGGCATCTAGAGATTTTTAGAATAATTAAATTATTCATGAATCATATTATAAAATAAACATGCAAATGATATAATAGAAATGCATCTGTATCAATAATATATATAATGACAATATCCAGTAATTAGCCCAGGGCGCAATCACTAATAAATATCATAGAGTAAACTTTCTTTTTCCCTATCACTTTACTATTGTTATTGTTTATATATGTAGTTATGCATGAACTAAAATTTAAGTTTTGAAAAGAAATTGATATTAGGCATAATCCACTTATCCTAGGTATAACTTAGGTTTCTACATAATTATTCTTTTAGACAAAAATGACAGAAGATTCCTCCATTTTTGTACAAAGATAAGATAATGTACATTGAAGATTTTGTCATATTCTACAGTTGTAAGATTCTTTTGTACGTTTTATTTCCTTCCATTTTTACCCTTACTTTAAGAATCCTATGCAGGGGTATGCCCGGTCCATAGGAAATTTTGAATCTAGTATAAGTAAGATTAAGAGTTTCATTTGTAAAGCAGAGTGCCCTTATGTTTCCACCCATAATAAAATATTTCTTTCACTCACTCTCTTCCTCTTTGAAGTTCTCAGGGCTGGGGATAATCTGAAAAGAGCTAGTAACATTATAGGAAAAACTCTATACACCAAAAGGATTCTATATTTTTTACATCCTAAAGTACGCTCTAGAGTTGCCTCTTTATGAACATCTTCTCATCATAAAAAGGATAAATTTTGTAAATTCTTCTCAAAACTAGGTTTTTCCTTTGTAAATATATGAACAATAGAAAACTAAGTAACACCTAGGATAATTGGATTATAGCTAATATCAATTTTTTTTTTCAAAACTTAAATTTTAGTTCACGCACAAAAGCAGATATAAACAATAACAATAATAAAGAGATAGGGAAAGGAAAATATATACAATGATTTTAACGTGGAGTTCGGTCCGCCCCCTAATCTCCATGGTCCACACAAATGCCACCCTCAATGGAAGACTTCACCACTTTATTTAACAATGAACAATTGGCCTCAAAAAGAGACTTCAATCACAAAACATAAATTACTTGAGCTAAATCTTTACAAACATAAACACTTTGAACTCAACACAAGACTTTACTTAAAACACTAAATTAGCTAAGTAAAATTGTCACACCCCAAAGGGTATCATAGACGTGGTAGTCTGCCACATACAATATTAAGACTTAAGAATAACTACCTTAGTCAAGCGAAAGTCTCGATATTATATGTAAGGTGCCTAACACAGTAATAGGAAACACCGGTGGGATATGTAGTTTAAGTAGTAATATAAAGCATACAAGAACTAATAAACATATATCCACCAGATCAATCATAATAAGGTCTTTACACAAACTTAGGGGCATTCCCTTGATAATTGTCCAATATCTAAAATATAGTCTGAATCTTACAAATAATAACAACTATAACTATAAATATTTTAAAGGAAATCTATTCTAAGATCTTCAAGCCACGGGTATAAGAGATATTGATCCTACATCAACAAAAATAGATTGAGGTGTAAGGTCAACTAGCTTAGTGGGAATATTCCCAAATTAGTGTACTCGTTGCAATAAATTCAAACAAATCATTAAACAAGCATATGAAATACATCAAGCAAGCGAACAAGCAAGACAGATGATCTACTAGAAATCATATGTTTGAATAGATTTACGCTCTCCATTTCGGGTTAGATATTTTCAACTCTTTAAAACCTATCTTTATCATCCATCTTGTAGTTCTTTCCAACTCCTATTTATCCATCCTGAAATGGTTCTTTCCGGCTCCTATTTGCCCATCTTGGTAGTCTTATCATTCCTACGATTACGTCATTACTATACTCTCATCCCATCGAGGTATAGTACCTACATGCAATGTGACTCACGTTGTGATATGCATGAATCAATTTAATTAAGTACTTATGGCATAATATTAGATATTTTAAGGGTGATCATAGAATTTGTAGACACTCCATCATAATAATAAAATACAAATTTAATTAACAACAATTCATGTCTCGATATGCTTAGTATATTTTTAACCAATATTATCACGCAAATTCCGTTTTCATCTTTTCCCTATTTCTAGTGCCTCTAGTTATAAGCACAAATAAGTATATAAAAGTAGGAGATAAACTCACCCGACCATCCTTGGCAAAAATTCTTCACTCGTAATAGTCTTTCTAATATGGATCCTCAAACTTCTCGTCACCTAAATGAAAGAAACACTCGGAATAAGTATTTTATGGAAGTTCTACTTAAAATTTCTAATTCTATTTCACTATTTTCGTTAAAAATCATATGAATGAAAATTCCAACTTAAAATGATCATTACTTGCTTATTTTAACTTGAAATTTCGTATATAAGATATCGTTTCCTACCTAATAAAAAAGATATATCTATTTCTAAGGTTTTTTTTTTTTTTTTTTTTTTTACGTTAAAAGCCATTTGGGTTCTAAAACGGGTCGGTATAGATTTAACACAGAATCTCAGCCCTTAAATTGTAACTTTTCAAAATCTTACTTCATCCAAAAAGTTCATAACAACACATAGATATTTATATAATTTGAAAAATCCTTTAATATAAATATAGATACTCATATTATATGCATGATTCTAGTGATGTTGTCTTAATAATGATTTTTCATAAAATAATTTACTTTTAGAAGTTAGAGAATGAAGTTCACAAAATCTTTCTTTAAGTTGTTAGAAGAAAAATAAAAATTTTGGGTTTATTGCTAATGAATGCTTATCCTTGTAAAATCGTCATTTTTATTTTTTCTTAACTTTACAAGGATAGATCATTTATTAAAGTCTTTGTAAGCCCTCGTCTTCTTAGCAACCCAAACTTGACTTCCAAAATCAGAACCGGAAACCGAAACCCTAAAAGAATACCTTAGGGCTAGTTTGGACCTAGGAACTCTAAGTCCGAAAATCCCGAGGACGAAATCCCAGAACAATAAAAATGAGTTAGTTTTAAAATATAGTACTAAATAATATATCAAAACATAAAAAGATCAAATTTTAGAGAAATTCATTCGTTTGAACCCGATCGGGATCTGTTCTTAAAAACCAGTCCTCGAGAATTGAAAATAAAAATATATTATATAGGACTCTCTATAACCAAAATTAATAAGAAATTCAAAAATATAATTATAAAAAATTTTCGGGTTATAAAAAATTACAGTTATAGCCTTTTATCGTATTTTCATTACTACCGGTAATTTAATTATCTAATCTACTTTTTGAATTCTAATCACACTATTCACAAGTACAACTACCCATGCCTATTCTTACATCCTTACAATCAATCCTTACCTCCTTACATTTACTTTTTCAATACATTTCATTAATTAAATTACTTTTTAAATTTGAATTTTGTTACACAAAATAAATCAAACATCTCTTTCACTCTCCCTTCACCGAAACCGGTGTGCCCCCACCCCCCCCCCCCCCCCCTTATCCTCCTTCCATTTGTTTTAATTTTTCTTCATTAATTAATCTAACAAAACCCTAATTCTTTTCCTATATAAATACTTTTATACCTTTCACTTTTCACTTTTCACTTTTCTTCTTTTGCCAAAAAATCAAACTTTTGAAAAAGTTTTCTCTCCCTCTCCTCTCTTGTGTTGCCGTGAGCCCTCCCTCCACACACACACATTTTTTTTTTCTTCAAGTTTTCTAGCTCCACACACTAAATAGGTAATAGTTCTTGACCCTACCATAATAGAACATGTAATGGCAAGATCATACATGTGTGGTTCCACCAAAATCCTCATGAACTTTGTAACGCCCTAAATCAAAAGTGTCTACAATCCGCAACGTGTTCTCTCTTCAAAGGCACACGCCAAGGCTATTACTAACCCACAATAGATAGAACATCATCAAAACTCTCTAAAATAAACATCTTCAATATAAAATTTCATAAAAGTTGTTCCACTACATAATCCGATAACTAAAGATATCTAAAAACATAAGAACATAAAAAGTCTTTACAAATAAAACTTCCAATGAAACTAATCCATCAAAATAAAGTCTCTACTAAAATAAAAGTACTCATAAACGTCTCCATCCAAATCCCTAATGATCAGCTGGATGGTCATCTGTACTATTGTACTCCCCATCATTAACATATACGTCATATCCTGACAAATCATATATAATAGGATCATCACCTGCACCTATAAAAGTAAAGTATTGAGCACAAAAACCTAGTATATCCAAACCACAAGCACATGCACATGATCATACATAACACAATATCACATACAACTTATAATTTCTAATGCAATAAGCACAAATTAATTTATCTTTTCATTAGCCTGCAACCAACACAGTTTAAGAAAACTCATGATATAAACCCAAACTCGGAATAACTCAGATCCCGAAACACATATTATAATATATACATATATACAGTTTGCATGCCCAGCCAAAGCTCGAAATCACGACTCCTAATCTACTAGAATCATCTCTAAGCACGAGTCCATTCGGGACAACCTCACACAAGGATCATTAGGTTGTCTCACTAAAGATCACCCTCTACCATGGCCTTGCATGAGTTCTACTCCAGTTGAAACCACTCACAACCAATACTCAATTTCAATTAAGGTCGTATATTCGTTAATCAAGTTATAAATTCTAAACCTATCACGCATAAGAAGCAAATAAGGTAAGGACGTACCTGGATTTGCTTCCAATCCAAATCTACTCAACAAAAACTTTAATTGAAATGGAACCCTAATCTCACAATACTCCTGTATATCAATATATGTCGCAATTAAAATTCAATTGTAATCATGATGTCAAACCCTAACCCTAATACCATAACCCTAACCAAATCTTAACTCACCTATTAATTTTGTTTTTACTTCACAGAAACCCTAACATCAATTTCTCCTCAAATCTTCCTTGATCTCCACAATCCTTCACAACATACATATATATATAATCTTCTATGAATAGATCCCTCATAAAAGTTTATAACTTTGAATCTATAGAGATAGGGCAAATTCTTACATACCTATAATTTGCAGAACTTGATTGAAATCAGAAACCCTAATTCTTTAAATCTTTCTCCTATCACAATTAATACGATCATCATGACATGTTTCCTAATAATCTATGAATTACAAAAATTAGGTTAGAGATCTTACATTCAATTGGATTTGAATATGATATTCTCCAAAACCACTCTAGTGTTTTGCTTCTAGATTTTGAATCTCCTTTAATCGATATATAAAACTGGAATTAGACTACCTACCTAAAGGAAAGGAATTGAAAAAAAGAGAGTTTAGACCCACATACCTTAATTTTGGCTGAGAAGAAATGTGGGAAAACTTATGGGGTCTAAGGCCTATTTATAGAGAAAGATGGCTTAGGAAAAACGCAACCCTACGTCATAAATTAATGAAGATTTACTATTATTGACTATCATTAATGTGAGAGATGATTATTATATCTCATTTATTAGGGTTGGCCAAATAACTCTCTTCTTTAATAAATCATTATATTACCATTTTACCCTTCACTATGATTTATTTATTTGTATATTACAAACTTTATGCTAGGGATGTTGAAATACTAAAGCATGATATTCTTGCCATCACAATGTGTGGATCTTGTTATTTAAATTTGTTTTGCTATTATTTTGCTATATTATTTTTTTATGTTGTTCTTATGGATATTTTGTACATGTATTCTTTTTTTTAACCTCATCTATATTATGTTCATATTGCATTTGCATCCATGACATTAATAATATAGTAGATCTATTTGTTTTGAGTACATAAATGCCACAAAAACTTTGTTTTATGTGAATAAAGGCTTGTAGTAGTATAATAATAATGAGAATATGCCAAAAAGTTCAAAATCTATTTTAGTTTCAACAAAAATGATTTTTAGAAATTCGGATGGAAAAAGAAACTATATAGAAAACCTTTTTTCCAACTCCAAAATGAAGATCTTAAATTTAAAATGAAGAGCTTAGGGGATACGTATAATAAAGGAATGATTTTTATGAGTTGATGTTAGTTTTACTGAGAGAAATTTTTGAAATAAGAAAAAGGTTATAACAGATAAGTTAGAACGTGTTTCAACCCCAATAAAAACTTGAAATTCATAACTAGGATGAAATGCTAAGTAAACACCTATTTTCCAACCCTAAAATAAGAGTTTTATTAAAGAAATGGAAGCCTTAGGGATTATTTCTAGTTAGGACTTGATTTTAGAAAGATTAAATGAGTTTTACACAAGAAATAATCTCAAACACAAATTTCAAAATTCGGATCTAGAAATGACCTCCATTTAAACACCTATTTCCAAATGCGAAGATGGGGATTTTAATAGAAAAATAGAAGCTTTAGGAAATAGATGTAATAAAGACTTAATTTTGATAAGAATATATGGATTTTATCAAAGTATAATCCTAAAACAAATGAAAGGTTTCAAAACATGGATCATTTAATATTCTCAATCCTTCAAAATTTGTAAAATTCGTAACTAGGCAAAACCCTTATTTAATGATCTATTTTCCAACCCCTAAATGAAGAATTTTATTAAGATAATGAAGGTATTAGGCATAAAGGTCATCTTATCTTAGCAAAAATATGGATGATTTTCAAAGAGATAAAGCTAGTTTTTCTCAATCAAGTGTTCTTGAGGTTGTTACAAAGTAAAAGTTTTCCAAAAATTCTTTTTAACCAAAAAATTAAGTAATATACATATAGATAGCTCATATCATGTCATTCATGATAATAACTTGTAGATATTGCATGCACATATAATATACTTGGTAGAAAGAATGCAAATTTCACAAAATAATTTCAGAAATGCAAATTTTGAGCTACTAATCAGATATGATCAGAGCATTCCAAGACCTAAAAGTTTTCAAAACTTAGGAATAACATCATAAATAAATAGATCTTTCGAAGTAGATAGAAATCAATAGCTTATTTGCGAAATTCCAAGTAAAAATGATCAAGTTATGGCCGTTTTAAGTTAGAATTTCCATTTACCACGAAAATTACGAACCTAAAAGATTTTGTTTAATAAATTGGAATTAGTTATGGTTTGAAATACTCACTTCGGTATTTTTTTCGTTCAGGTGACTTTGAATCGGAAGAATTCTTGCCATCGAATTACTACGACTAGAGATCAGCATGGTTGTCAAACTCGCGAGTCTACTCGTACGTTTCTACGAGTTTACGAGTTGATGATGATATTTCGATTCAACTCGTATTCAAAATCATTTTTTGAGTAAACTCGTAAGTAGAATCGTAGAATTGTGAGTAGAAACTGTAGAATCGGTGGTAGAATCGGTAGTAGAATCGTAAGTAGAATCGTAGTAAAATCTTAAAGTTGTAATTTTATACTTTTTTTTTTTCTATTTGAACTTTAAAAATGCAATTAATTTAATATATTTAAATTTAGGGGTTTTGGGGTTGGTTCTTGATATTTATCTTAATCTAACTTAATTTTAGTTTTTTTAATATTTTTTCCTTTTATTTCCTTTTTTTTTTTGTATTTTTAGAGAGTTATTTTCTTTTAGGTTATATACTATGATAATGATATATTTTGAACATTTTGAATGAAAATTAAAATAATATATACAGTGCTATGTTTTTCACTTTTTTAATAATTTTCTATCTATAAATATATTTGCCATAAATATAATGAATTTTTATGTAATGATTTTTTGTGCAAATATATAGTGAACATGAAAATATTCATCACTACACAAAACTAGCTACTTACACATGATAATTTAAATGATTTGCAATACATCTTAATAATTATAGATTTTGAATTATCATTAAATAAAAATATTATTTTAATTATAAAATTGCACTAAATATATTAATGACAGTATGTGAATTATGATTGATAAAACTTAAATTTTGATTGTACGTAACTAATTTAATACTAAATTCTTTATTTTCATAATTTATTTAAAGTTTTATTATTTTAGTAAATACATCAATAATTTTTGTAAGTAAATTTACATTAGTTGTAGAATCTTACGATTCTACGTTTTGATTTTACGTTCCGATTCTACGGACTCCTTAGCGATTCTAGGTAGAAACTCGAGTTTGACAACCATGGAGATTGGTGTCCATGGCTGAGTGAGTTGTACTTCGTATCTACTATTTCGTATTGTGCTTGTGAATTTTAGTTGCACTAGAATGATAGGCAAAGATAAAATTAGAAATGCATGATGGATAGTTATGGGATTAGTATGCTATCTTGATGTGTTGAGAAAAATGTGCTAAGAATATCGAAACTGAGTGATAAGTCAATGTATGCTTATATGCCATGAATATGAGTGTCTGCTAATTGATTGGTCACCTATGAAATTGAATTAACGAATATTCAAACTATCAAGTAATATGGACATAATCACTTCACGATGGGGATGGTGTATTTAATCATGTTTGGTTCTCCGTTATCCATAAACAATGTGAATGAGATGGGTTGCCTGTGAGCTATAAAACGGTATAGTTGATAGGTTGCCTGTGAGCCATAAAACGGTACAGTTGATGGGTTGCCTGTGAGCCATAAAACGGAATAGTAATTCAAAGTATTACCGCAGGATTCGTTAATCTACTAACCCTGAATGAAAGACATAAATCCATTCAACATATGATTTCCAATTGATCATATGTCTTATTTGCCCATGTGGTTGTTGCATTTCATATGGATAATTAAATCAACTTGTTTGTATGTATGAATATAATTGTGGGATATGTGTATTCTAGAAATATTTACTCACTAAGTTAGCGTAGCTTATACCCCTATAGCTTCTTTTTGATGTAGTTCCCATATTTATGGTTGCGTCCTCCAACTTAGCCATCCTAGGTAATGCGAAGTTAGGAGTTTCCCTTATAAGTTTATCTGTATTTTTGTATAAACTTCCATAGGAAACCTTAAACACTTGGATTGTTATTAAAAACTAATATCGGGATTGTTTATTATTTTGCAGCGGAATGCTCCTTAGTATTTTGTAAAGGATCCTAAGATATCTATGGTTTATATTTTTATGCTTATTTTATTAAGTTAAACTATTTATCTCCAATTGCATATGTATTCTATTGTAGTAAAGGAAAGCTTTACATCTAATACAAGACTTTTGAATAACTGTAGTAGTGATTTCTAAGTCTCGTCTAGTATGCGACGGACTATTACGTTTAGGGTACCCCTTGGGGCATGACAGTCTTAGTTCTTTAAGTTATTTGATAATTTCTCAAGTGAATGTTGAACTAGTAATTTCCTATTGACTTACAAAAAGTCACTTTGTTCTAAATATTTTTAAAGTGTTGATATAAATCTTATAAATAAGTTTTTAAGAAAATATTGCATGGTAAGGAATTATTAACATTAAGAATTTATAATAATCCTATTTTAATAGTTTGAAAAGATCTTAGTTGAACCATTTTCTAAATTGTATATATTTTGTCATCTAAGTGAATTTGCAACTAGTGAGTTGATCTTAAACTTGTCTTAAAAGAATTGTTTGATTCTTGATATTTTTCAATATGTAAGTGTGAATCCTATAAACAAGTTCTTAAGAAAAATTTGTATAATAAAGAATTGTCAACCTTAAAATTTAAAAATTTATTTCATATTTTGAAAAAAGGGCAAGAGAACTACATAATTAAGTTTTGAAGAATCTTCGCATAATAACAACACTTATAAATTTATGGTGAATTTATTGGATTTTTTGAAAAGGGATATTATTGAATCATGATCCTAAGTTTTAGTAGAAATTTTTCCTAGGTGTTAAAATCATATTTTTATAGAATTTAGTTCTTATTCTTATGTGAGAGAAAATAAATCCTTTCGTTTCTTTGGAAATTTTATCATGACAACAACATTAGGTTCATGCATGAATATAAACTTGTAGTTATGTAAAAAGAATAACGTACATAAAAAAATAAAGGTCGGAGAAAATTAAATAAGCATATAAGAAAAATCAAGTATTCGGAAGTCAAGACTTCCCGAAACTTAGAATGGACTAGTTCCAAATAGAAAAGCAAGACAATAAGAAGAAAAACATATAAGTCTTAGATTTATGTCAAGGCTCCCCAGACTTGGATTATGGACAAGTCTCGTAAAGGAAAAGAAAGGAAAGAAAAGAAAAGAAAAGAAAAGAAAATTGTTTTGAGTTGATATGGACAAGTCTAAGACTAGAAAGACTAGTCTTAATAAAATTGCATGAAATAAATTAATAAATTGCAAGAAATATAAGAGCATGAGTAAATAAAAGTTATGTTAGTGAGCTTACAAGCTTTAAGAATATATACGTAAATATATTTAATAACATATGGGAGTTAGATTAGAAGCAATAATAATATATCATAACATAATAACAACACAATAATAAAATTTTGTATGAATAAAAACAAAATATGAACATATTGTTGCTTTTAGCTCCCATGGGTTTAGAAAACATGCATTGTGGTCATGTTAAGTTACATGATCATAAAGAATATTTGTAGGAATTTTTGCCTAATGTAGAGATATTGTTGGTAGAAAAAGGAAGGGTTGATGTTGTATGGAAGAGGAAAAGAAGAGAGTGTTGGGAGGAAATTTTGGAGAGAGAAGTTGTGGAGAAATTTTAGTAAGTTTTGTTAAGTCAAATGAAGATGTGTGAAAAAGTGGAGAGAGAAGGGGTATTTATAGATAAATGTGGAGGGAAATTGAAGTTAATTAAATAGATAAAAAAGAAAAGAAAATTGATAGCATAAAGGGGAAGAATGATTAAAAATTAATTTTAGAAGAAAAGTGTAAGAAAAATTTAGTAATATGTTGTGCATAATTTTTATAGGAAAAGACAATTATAAGAAAAGGGTAGATAGGTTGTAAGAAAAAGTAGAGATAAGTGAATAGTAATGAATAGTAGATGAATAGTAGACTAGACAATTAAAATATCGATAGTAAAGAAAATATACATAAAAGAGCTATATTTGATATTTTTAAGATCCAAAAAATTATAAAACTGATATTTTTGAAATCCTTATATAATTACGAGTCTAATGGTATAATCAGAATATTTTCACTATTCTGGGCACTATAGCACATTTTATGAAAAATTGATCCCGTTTGGTTCCGAAACAGATGATTTTTGGTCGAATATGATCTTTTTAGGCTTTCTCATATCATTCTAATCTATAATCCACCATTATCTCATTTCTATTTTCCTCATATTTCAAGCGTAGGATTGCTAGAATTGAAACTGCTAGTTTGCCTTGATCATAGTTAACTTTTGAAGTTTCAGTTTAACTAGGATTAGGATTTATTTCAACTTTACCTTAGAAATTGGGGTTTTACAATAATGCCTTTACAAATTGATAGTAATAACAAGACAAAATTGCATTAAACTTATCTCTCTCTTTCACAATAATACAAATCGCAATTAAAACTTTGAGAGGATTTACAAGTTTTTTTATGCAACAGCTAAGCTCAATCAACCCACAAAAAGTCATCATTAACTTCTATTTATAAGCTTCTCCTAAAGAGTAGTCGTTGTCCTCTAAAAGCATCTTCAATGGTCGGATCAGACAAAGTCTAACGGCTAGTTTTGGTCGTACCTGTGAGCCAATTCTCGAACAGCACCCGCAGTCTTTGCCGCGTTTGAAGCTATTCCTTGTTAAACTTGGATTGGCTGGTAAGTATAACTGACCTGTATATTTTGTAGAAAACAGTACGCACACACAATACACACACACACACACACATTATAGCGTTTTGTTCATCCAAGTTATTTGATTAATTAAATATAACTTAACACAATTAAGTGGTTAATTGTGCAACTAATTTCCTCATCAAATTTGCATTGAACACATAAATTCAACAAAAATGATAATTCATAAGTGGCTCAGGTGGCCAATAGGGAAAATAGTATTGATGTAATATTTATGCATATCGAGAAGAAGCTGTATTGAGCAGTTTAATATATGGGCTCTATTACTTTACTTAATCACAATGGACTAATGTAGATAAAAATGAGTAATAACAGTGATTAGCAAAAGAATCAAAATTTCTTTAAGAAATAAAAAATAATAGCAAAACTTGAAATATAACTTAATTTAAAAATTCAACTTAGATGATCTAATTAAGCCAAGTAAAATTATTAATATGATGAAATTAAATAGATTTATATAACCAAATTAATAAATAAATCAACTAAGATTTGAGATTTCAAATGTTTCTTTCATTTAGTCTTTTAGCTTTAACAATCCTTTCTTACAAATCAAAATTTATTTTCTTTTGTTAATTTCAGTCTAAACCTCCTTTTTTTTAAAGTTTAAATCTGTAAAATTTTGAAAAAGTTCAATTTCAATGTTTAACAAATTTATAAACTCCAAACTTTAGCTTATGTCATAAAATAATTTATCAAATTCTTCCTAATCATCAAATTGGACCCTTTTTTCTTTCAATTTACAAATAACCCAAATTTCTCAAGTTCATTGACCAAAATTTATAAAATGTCATGAACTAGCTATTTTAACCTAAAGTTAATTCCAATATATTTTGAGCTGATTTGCGTGTTTAAAAATACCAGTTTTAAACTTGAACTCAAACTAAATATCAAGTTTTACAAAATTAAACTTCTAAACTATATTTTCAATTCAAGATATTGATGTTACTTCTAAATATTTGAAAATTATTTCCTAATTGTTTTTTATGCATAAGATAATAATTTGAAAAGTTTAGATTAAAACTTTTACTCCAAAATTTTCATAAATATCACTTTTATCTTATCCTTTCCTTTGACTTTTGGCTACCTTTATTTTTTTCCTTCTTTCCTTCTTTTCTTTATTTTTTTCTTTCACCAATTCTTTCTCTCCATCTTCTCTTCCTCTCTTCTTTTTCTCTCAATCCTCCACGAAATCTAAAAGTTTAAAAAGATTAAAAAGGAAAATAAAGATAGAAAACAAGATGAAAGATAGAGATCAAGCATGGGGGAGTTGATCAACTCTAAGAAGTTGTAACAATGATGTTTCAGAAGTTTTAACTTTTCCTAAAACAAGTAAGTTGGTTGTTTACCTTGATTTATTTTGTTGTTTATGCATGATATTGATGAATTGTTGTAAGAGGTAAGTTGGGTTTGTGATAAAACTTGTAATCAAAGGAGATTCTATTAAGACAAACTACATATTTTATAAGATTTTAACTTAACCTAGTTCATTTCAACTAATCATGATTTATTAAACTAAAAAGAACCAAGCCCTAGATTTTTAGTGGCTTTTTATCGGAGTATGAGTGCTCTAATGTTGATTGTTATGCTTTAATTACAAGATATGACCTGCTGGATGTTACATATCTCATGTATGCTTGTGTTATTATTGTACCGGCCTTCGGCTCATTCTTTTCTTCTTTCTAGGTGTTAATTGGATAATGATTGTTTCGAGTATGGGATGACTTTCAAAGATTTTGTTTGCAAGTGAAGCATGTTAGAATTGCCAGATTTGTTATTGTTTTATGTAATAACTATATTTGTCTTTTGAAATTTGTATTTCTCTTATGGGCTATATTGTGGAGCCCACAGTTTGTATCTAATCTTTTAAAGCTTTGTTATACAATCATGAAAAGATATTTGTAATGCCTTAAATTTAACTAAGGCATTACCTTCACTTATAATACTTCATGTATTACACGCTCAAGCTTCCTTGAATGATATGTTTATGTCAAACATTGCTAACCAATTTTAGAATACCGAAATCATTAAATTAGATTTTCAATATAACTGGATTTGGCAGTGGCAAAACAAAACTTTATAAAAAACAAAGCTTTAGAAGATTATTGCAAACATATAGGCTTCATAACTAGCCCCTTAAAGAAAACAAATACATTTTCAGAAAATAAATCTAGCTCTTATAAAAAAAAAGAAAAAAATCAAAATCAAAATCCAAGCACGGTCCTAAGCCACTTCATTCTCCAACAATCTCTTCCGATTCATCGCCTAAAACCCAAGACAACATCATCAATAATAACTCCATCATCATCAATCAACAGTCCTCATCATTATCATCAACAATATCATCAACAATACCTAGAAAAGACAATAACAACAATAATGAGCCGAAGCCTAATGCACAGTAACGAAGGCACACATGGAGTAACACACGAGCTTAACTAAATGCAATGTGATAGACAACAAGTTATTATCTTTAATTTAAAGTAAAAAAATCAAAACTGGAGCACTCACACTCCAAGACAATCTAGGAATCGATTTACCATCCCTGCCCTACCATCACAGTAATGGGGGAGCGCATTGGTAGTCCCCGCAGACGCCTATACTAGGGTAGAAATTTGAGGGTTCTGAGTAATGGTAACTGCTGAGGGGTTGATATAAATAGGCCAAATACTTATATCTCCAATGTAACTGATAAAGAAAAAGTAATCTCATCTATGGTATAGCCATTACTCAATTTTACTTAACTTAATTCATAATATCACCAAATTCAAAGGTTCCTATAAACGTAAGCGAAATAATATTATATCATGTTAAGAATAGGCAAATATTACACCGATACCATATACCTTATCAATTACCTGCCGAGTTATTTATTGGAAGTCATTGCATCATGATGAGTAGCCTAAGCACCTAAACTACCATGTCCGCTCTGACAAGGTTGTCGCTCCCCAAACCAGATTTAATGGCACAAGCACAAGAAACACTCAATTATTAGGTCATCTTTAATTTTACATTCATTTTAGTATACCTATCTTAGCATCCAACATGTAAGTTACTACATACCATTTATATGAAATACAAATAAAGGCTCAAATGCCATATCAGATGACAACCCAGAAGATTTAGACTCCAAACTCAAACATCTGTTTAAGAGAATTAAATTCTATAAGAAACTAAATTAATTGTCTATTTACTTCAAGTTCATTTTAGAACCTATTTGATCAGACACTAATTATGAATTCTGCTATGGCTGCAAATCTTGTCTCGCCAAAATACGGACAGTTCTCCTTTGTCTGTAAAACTATTTTTTTTCACTTTATTTATGATATCTTATTACAACAACATACATTTTCTAAATAAATACACATTTGAAACAACATATTCTCCATGTTATTTATGGTTTATCATAACAATTAACCAAGCCAAATTTATTAGAACTAATCATTTAATTCAATTACTAGGCCAAGATGATTAAGCTTAGTCAATCTAATTCATTTTAGCTTATTAAAATCTATTTAGTCTAGTTGGACTTAGATTGATTAACTAAGCTCATTTTATATATAATCCCTATAGTTAATCTAATTCATTTATTAAATCTATAAATTAACTAAACTCATGTTTAATTATATTATTTAACTAACACATCACATTAACTATCATTTATCTATTTCATTTTATTTTTCTTTCTTCTTTCTTTTTATTTTTCTTTTCCTTTTTTTTTTCTTCTTAAGGAACAGTACCAGGGGATAGATCATGCCCGTGATGGGGTTCGTGATCATTATCACCGTCCTCATCATGCTTGTAACAAAGTCTTTGATCTCCGTCATTTGTCTCATAACGGTCGTTTTGGGGGCCGTGATGATCGATACGGTCCTTATTACGCTCGTGATCAAGGAGAAAAATGTGATCATAGGAGATCACCCTACTCGTCATGACCATGATTAGGTCATTGCCTTCATAAATAATTTGCTCCAAGGAGATCACGGGTCGTGTTACGGCCGTGATGAACAGAGGAATCCCTATTGCAAATTCCTTTATTTGTTCTTCAAATTTTATCAACTTGTTTTCAACTTACATCATAAAACAACTTATTATAAGCTAACCCATTCTCAATTTTAACTTATAAATACTTCCATGTACTTATTCACATCCTATACCAACAAGTCAATCCATCAGACACTTAATTTACACAAATATACACATATATAGGTTTTCATCATTCATGCTCATATATTACTAACTTTCAAGTTCTATCATAAGATCTACATCTATCTAGCTTTAATACAATATTTGCATGCATAATCAAGAACGAAAAAAAAAAAAGAAACAAGAAAACTTATCTTTTAGGCAAACCCAACATCTTAATCTTTTCCTACCATTTCTTCTAGTTTAAATCCTCCACTTCAATCTTTTTCTGCCACTTTCAATCTTGATTTTAACCTATGATTCATCCTATGATTTTGTTTAAATTGAGATTTAGGTTAAGATTTGAGAAAGAAAAGTAAAGAAAAGAAAAGAAAAGAAGAAGAGGAAGAGAAAGATACTGGAGAGGAGAAGAGTAAAGAAGAATAACGAAATGCAGGTGGCACAAAAGGAGAAAAGGGAAGAAAAAGTAAAAATTTAGATATTTTTAAATTAGAGGTATCGAGTTTAAACTTATTTGATAATTATTTTAAGAATCGTAATTAGTTAGAAAATAATTTGAGAATATATATATGTATATATATTAGGAATTTATAATTTGATATAAAAACACAGTTCAAAATTTTAATTTATCAAAATCAGATATTTAATTTGGGTTTAGGTCTAAAACTGATATTTTTAAGCAAGTAATTGATTTAAAAAGTTTATAAAAACTTTATAAAATGAAAGATAACTAAAATCGAAGGGTTTAGGAGATTTCAAAATATTTGAAATATTTGTTTTGATATTTAGGAATTTGAATTTGGAATAAAATGAGTTTAAAATAAGGAATTAGATTAAAATTAGATAGTTTGATTTGTTAAGAAAAGTTATTAAGGTAAATAGTTGATTTTGTAAAATATTTCAAATCTTAATTTTAATTCAAATCTATTTGCTAATTTAGTTACATTAAATTATCTATTTATTTTCTATTATTTACTTATTTGATCCATTTAAACTATTTACTTTATATTTCTAACTTAGGTTAAGATTTAAGGTATTTCATTCTTCCCTTTTTATAACAATTTCGTCTTCGAAATTCACTTGACTATTTTTTGGTATAAGACACTTCACCTTACTTTTAACTTTGTTATTCATAAACTTTTAATCAATTTAAGAATTTTATTTCTCCATTATGCTTCCGTTGCGAACTCTGATTATTATTCAGGTTATATTTTTGCTTTTCCTTTCAAAAGAAATTTTAAGTTATTAATCAAACTCATTCATTAACAATATGATTACATTAATTTTTTTTTTTTTTATCATGCATTTTTTTAATATATATATATATATATGTTATCTTTTATTTTTAGCACTAGTTTGAAATCTTAGTGTTACTTAAATTTGAATTCATCTCTTTACAATTTTATTATTCATTATATGTTTCATCAATTCTTAATTTGAACTTTCAAATTGTTTCTCAAATTTTCGTATTATTCTTATAATTTTCATATAATTATCATTTGTTCTTACTTTTCTTAATTTTAATTTCTTTAAAAATTCTTTAACTTTATCATACTAATATTTAATGCAATATAGCACATATAACACAATAGGGATTGGTTTAGCAATTATTCAATCTTCATTACTTGACAAAACAAAACTCAAATTCGAACTTAATAAAACGACATATGACTTTGACTCGACCCGATATTACTTAACTTACAATGATACTAAATGACATGACACCAACTGACACACAACACAACAACTGACAATTGAAGGTTATAAATTCACTATCCCATCCTCATTTGAATATATATAACAATACGCATATGAAACATACAGTAACTACATTCTTTAAATTTTCAAAAACATTGTATTTTGAAACTTTTATTAACAAAATTATTTTAACAAAAACATAATTAAGGTTTTCATCTTCATCATTTACGTGTATATTAATTTTATTAATTTGGTTTCACAATCAATCTTCACATTTTGTACGTATTTTATCATTGAATTTGAATTGGAAAATTATTTAGAATTTTTCATTTTGTTACCATATTACTATTAGAAACTTATTTTTCTTTTTAAGAGGATTTTAGGTTTTTTTTTAAATGATTGTTTAGGATTTCTAATTTGTTTTTTTACTCGATTTTGAAGGTACTCATTTGGTTTTTTTTTTTTTAATTTGAATATTTTAACTCAAATTTGGAAATTCAAACTTTCTTTTCATTTTGGTTTCCTTGTTCTTATTAATATACCAAAAAATATAATTTAAAGGGAGAAACCTATTAAAATCTTTCATTTTATTAAAGCAAACATATTCAAAAGCATAACACACAAACACCTATAGTCTATTTCCAATTTTAAAGAATTTAAGGGCAAGTCTTAGTGTGGTCTAAATTATTCGTGTTCTACTTACTTTTAGCCTAATTTGAATTAAGTTTATTTTCAAGCAATATCAATCTCACACTCATAATTGCAACAATATACATAGTAAATACAAATGTATATTATACAAAACCACATAGTCACCCCACATTCACAATATATATATATATATATATAGCATAAACAAAACACATAGTAAGTCATTTAGATATCATATATAAAACACACATTATATCACATAACAAATTTTACATAAATACAATATACAAAATTACATAGTTATTTTAGTTAAATCTAATTCAAACAAATAAAAACACGTAACACACACAATGTATTTCAAACAGAACATCTCACAAGAAAAAGTGTAAAGACCCGACATGCTCAATTCTCAAATTAAGCACACCAAGTCCCCAACCACGTATAACCCTTACGAATTATACGTAAGGTTGTCTTTAAAGAAGGTGTTTATGTTGAACATTGCTATTCAATTTTAGATTATGAAATCGTTTAGTTAGATTCTGGCAACAACTGGATTTAGCAGCGGAAATAAATTTTATAAAACAATTTAGAAATAAAAACATTTCAAAACTTCCACTCTTCTCAAGTGGAGAATTACTATATTAAACAAAGCTTTGCAAAAGTTAAATTATAAAACATGGGCTCTACTATGCCCTTTAAAGAATATAACAAGTTTAAATCATAAATCCAGCTCTCAATAATACAAAACAAAAAGAAATAAAATAATTAACTACATCCACGCTCCTACTCACTTCACTCATACATAAATTCTCTCCGAATCATTACAAGCACCCAAAACCCGAGTCAGGCGTCATCAATAGCAACAACATCATCATATCATCTCATCATCCATCAACTTCATCAACATCATCTTATCAACAACAAAACCTGTAGAAAGAATAACAACAACAAGAATGAGCCGAAGCCCAGTACACAGTAATACAATCACACACGGAGTGGCACACGAGCTTAACTAAAAGTAATGCATCAATCCACAAGTCATTATCTTTTCTTTAAAATAAACAAATCAACAATGGAGCACTCACACTCCGGAACAAGCCAATAGGAATCTGGGGGTCCTGAGTAACAGCAGCTGCTCAGGGAGTTGATATAGATAGACCGGATATCTATATCTCCTATATCTAACCGATAAAGAATATTAATAGCATCATCTAGGGTTCACACTCCTTTATACAATCCACTTATCCCGGTCTATAATATCAATTAGTTCAACGGTCCCATACCCGTGAACTAAAACATATTATTTCCTCCCGAGCCTAAGTAAAGAATATACCGATACAGTTAACCCTATTAGCTACCCACTTAGCCAATAAAAGAAACCACCATTGCATCATGGTGAACCATTGCATCATGGATTTGAGTCATTGCATCATAACAAAGGATTGGACTAAGTGCCTAACTACCGTGCCATTGCATCATGACAAGGTTGTCGCTCCCCGGATCCGGATTCAACGACGTAAAGCACAAGCAACACTCATCAATTATTAAGCCGAGTTTAAGTTTTTAATCCATATTAGATGTCTATCCTATCAATCATCACGCAAGTTACTGCGTACCTTGAATATGAAATCCAAACAGTCTCAGAAGGTAGAGTAGAAGCTATCTCAGAAGATATATCTCATATCTACCACTGGTTCAAGAAACAACTCTTATAAGAACCTAAACCAATATCCACTTCAACAAACTCATACAAGAACTTATATCAATTATTCACTAATCTCTAACTCATTTTATTAAATCCTATTTGATCAGACACTAATGTGGAACCCCACTATGGCTGCAAAGATCGCCGCGCCAAAATATGGACAGTTCTCCTTTGTCTGTCAAAGAATTTCTTTTCTCTTTATTTATAGTGTTTTATTACAAAAGCATTAACAAAGAATTCATATACCAAAAATATTCATTTTCCAAGTAAACACGCATTTGAAACAACATATTCCCCATATTAATCAAAGATCATCCTAATTCATTCATTTAATCCAATTATTTGTTACTAACCCATTTTAGCTTAACCTTAGTCAATTTGATTAAAATTAGTCATTTGATTCATTTACTAAGTCAAGTTGATTAAACATAGACAATCTAATTCATTTTAGCTTAGTAAAGTTCATTAAGTCAAATTGGACTTAGATTAATTACTAATTCATTATACATCTAAGATCTAGTCACTTAATCCCAAGTTAGCTTAAACCTAGCCAAATTCATCAAAGTTAAACAATCTAATCCATTTTAGTCCTTTCAAGTTCATTTAGTCAAGTTGAACCTAGGCTTATTAACTAAGTTCATTTAAGATCAAGCTAATCATAAGAACAAATAATAAACAAATCTTAAACTTAGCATGAAGGAAATTCAAATAAAATTCATATAGATACATAAATCATCATTTATATACTTACCAAGATCATTTAGTTTCATTAAGTCATCACAACATCATAAATCAAGCAATGGAAATCATATATACAACATAACTACTTTTGGTTTAATACTCATGGAAATTCAATTATTTGTTGAATTTATAAATCTATCTAAATCATGCTTAATTATATCCCTCAATCATCATTACACATCAAATATCACGTATCTATCTCATTTTAGCTCAAAAAGATCCATTTCCTAAGCAAAAACACATTTAACAAACAAAACAAGTTTTTGACTTTGTTTGAAAAATACAAAGGCTGGAAAGAACTAAAATTTAAGCATCGATAAGTTCCGAATTTGTAAAAACTCAAAACATAAAAATTGTAGATCTCTTTTTAAGCTTTCCAACGCAACTTGAATCACCTTAATCGGAGGTCGTATGAAAAAGTTATGATCAATTTACAAAACAGTCGCGTCAGGGAAGAAATCCGCGAGCGCTACACCCTTGGCAACGGGGTGTTTTGAAGGCCGTTTTGACTCAGGGGAAATGAAATTTTTTGATCCGAGAGCACTACACCCTTGGCAACAGGGGTGTTTTGGACACTACACCCTTGGCAACAGGGTGTTTTGGAGGCCGTTTCAACTCAGGGGAAATGAAATTTTTGATCCGATAGCACTACACCCTTGGCAACATGGGTGTTTTGACAGGTGTAGTGACATATTTACGAAATTCCTTGTTTCAAACACTAATTTTACAAAATTTTTACACTTCAAACCTTCTCCAAAACACTTTACAACCATCATACTACACCCTACATCTATTCTAACATCCTCAAACATGCATAACTTCACATTCACCACATCAAACATCTCAAACTTCATCAACTTCCATAACTACTATTCATCATCTTCTTCCTCCTTCACAACCCAACTTCCATCAACCATGAAAGCAACAAATACATATATAAACAGCACTCTCAACCCATTTCAACATCAATTCATCAATTAGAAATGTAAATAACAAGTAAAAACAAAGAGAAATAGAAAACGAAAACTTAGCTTTTTTTGAGTCTACTCATGCAATTGCTTCTCCTTCTTCTTAGGGAAGCTAATTCTACTTGATTCCTCCTTTCCTCTTATTGAGTTTGAGATTTATGTGTTGGATTTGGAGAAAGAAGGAAGAAGAAGAAGAAGAAGAAGAAGAAAAGGAAACGTAAAGAAATGAAAGGGGAAAGGCAAAGGCAGCAAAAGTCAATAAAAGAAAAGGGAAGGATAAAACTAACTTTATATAAAATAGAAATAGGATATAGTTTTAGAACTATCAGATCAATATCTATAGTTCTAGAAGTATTTAAAAGTTTGTTTCGAAACCAATATGTTAGAAATTAAGAACTTGTAATAAGAACTTAATTTGAGAATTTATTTTAGATAAAAGATATTTAATTTGAGTTCGGGTTTAAGAACTGATATTTTTATTCAAGCAAATGAACTCAAATTTTACTGAGATTTAGGAATTAGTGTTTAGGCTATGAATCAATGATTTAGGAATTCTTTAAACACTTTGATGACATGTTTAGGGAATTTGAAACTCAAATCTCAATTAATAGCTAATTAAATTATATCAACTTGTCTAATTAAATCCTATAATTCATTTAATTCATTCAAATCTATCTAAACCTAATTTCTAATATATGTGAAGGTTTGGGGTATTTCATTCTTCCCACCTTACAAGAATTTCGTCCTCGAAATTCACTTAACTTTTGTTGATAGAAGACATATCATATCTTTTTCAAACTTTGTTATCTCAAAAACCTTTTATCATTTTAAGATTTTTACTTAATCTTTATGGTTCCATTACGCTTCCGTTGCGCACTTTGATCATTTTCTTTGAATTTTGTTCTTATACTTCTTCATTTTTGAATTATTTGGAAAACATATATAAATTTCAAATTCTAGTTGTATATGATTATTTTCAAAAGGATTTTGAAGTTCTATTGGATATTTTTTTTTTATCTTTGATTTCAGAAAACATATTGGGATTTTGAATCACTTTTTCTTTGATCACTTGTATTTGGAAACTTTCTTTTCATTTTCATTTCCGTTTGAAGAAACATTTTGAAATTTGAGTTACATTGATTTCATTCTTTTCTTGAAAATCATTTGTTCATGTTTTGATTTCAAGATTTTAAAAACTTTAATGTCTCTTTAACTTACTCAACTGATTTTCCATGCAACTTCAATATATATATATAACAGTAGGAATTGGGTTAACGATTCAACCTTCACTGACTCGATTTGAAGAAGACTCGGACTCCAAAAGAAAATAAAAGACTCCGACTCAAATGTGTCTCTCGCCTTGAGATAACACACTATAACACACACAAAAGATAAAACAAACAACTCAACAAAGGAAGGTTGTAAATTTGTTATTCCATTCTTACCTGCATATATTGTTAACTTGCATACGAAACATACAATATCTATATTCTTTTAATAATCAAAGATATCACGTTTGGTAATTATCTTGATTGAATTTAAATCAAGACAACTCATTCTGATCATAGATATGGAATAATTTCATTTTGACGAATCATATGGAAAGATTTCATTTCATTTTTCGAGTTTCATTCGTCATGTCACTATGTTGAGTTATATTTAACTATTGGTATCTCGTATTCGTTGTTTAAATTTCATTCACTACATGATATGATATAGTGAAAGCAATTTTCTATTTGTATTTTGAATTATATTTCTCATTATTTTAAGGATTTGTCATTATGGAATCATCGTATATATGGCGAATGTCCATTTCATTTGGATTCATTCACTATATAGTATAATATAATGAATGAGTATACTGTTTTGGATCATATTTCTCATTAGATTGAGAATTTATGACGATATTGTCATCGCATGTATATATGGAATCAATTTTATTTTGGATCGAGAATATGGAATCAATGATATAGGATTATCTATTCATTGTTTTAGGATTTCAAGTCTTGGTTTCCATTTTGACATGACATTGACTTTTAGAAAATTCTTGAACACTTTTACCCTTAATATACTTAGGATATTTCTTCAATTAACTCCTTTTAATCTTTGATTTTGGGAGAACCTTGTATTTGATTTAGATTTGATAGTCAATTTGAAATTTCGATTTTGCTAGATCATTAGATTTTTGACATATGTTATCGTATTAATAGAGATTGGATAGATTGAAATTTACTTCCCAATCTAATTGAAATTTGAAATGATTCTTTTCATTTTGAGTTTTCTTTTCCACTTGATTTTAATTTATATCTCTCACATATATAAATTTGATATGTAAAGGTTGATTTGATATTTCAAATTTTCTTTTCTATTTGATTTCTTCCTTTGTCAACATATCAACAAATTAGACTTAAGAGGAAGAAAGGAAATTCCTATTATAGTCTATCAAATTTTATTTTAAACAAAAACATTTATGCAAAACACATACATCAATCACTTAAAGTCTACTTTCAAATTTTAAAGGATTTATGGGGGTAAATCCTAATGTTGGTCTAGATCATTTGTGCTCTACTTATATTTAAATCAAGTTGAGTTAATTTCAATTTACAAGAAAATATCAAACAAGCACTCACAATTATATTACAAACAAAAACACACATACATATACATCACATAGCATTCACCATTACATTATAAAAGAAATCAATATAAGAGAAAAACATATATATACATAAACAACGCATAGGAATCATGCAATGTTCATTTTATAAGCAAGCATTAAACATACTCTCACAATTATAACAAAATTACATAATAAAACATACATGTATACATTACATCAAACACAATATACCTTATAGCATTCACAAACATACTATAAGACAAATCAATTTAAAAGAAACACGTATATAAAACAATGCATAGAAATCTACAATGTTCATTTAAATTCATTTTCAAATATCAACAAAAAATAAATTTGAGCCAAGTTGATTAATTTAGTGTGACCAAATCAATTTTATTAACTACTAACTAATGGTTTATCAACAACAAGAAACAATAAACAAGCAAACAAACAAACCGGATTCCCAAGCTTTCCCGCACTCAACTCACGTCTCTAAACGAATCCTAATTCATTATGCCAAAAAGGCAATGTTCAAGATAAACATTGCTCTGATACCATTTGTAAAGACCCGACATGCTCAATTCTCAAATTAAGCACACCAAGTCCCCAACCACGTATAACCTTACGAATTATACGTAAGGTTGTCTTTAAAGAAGGTGTTTATGTTGAACATTGCTATTCAATTTTAGATTATGAAATCGTTTAGTTAGATTCTGGCAACAACTGGATTTAGCAGCGGAAATAAATTTTATAAAACAATTTAGAAATAAAAACATTTCAAAACTTCCACTCTTCTCAAGTGGAGAATTACTATATTAAACAAAGCTTTGCAAAAGTTAAATTATAAAACATGGGCTCTACTATGCCCTTTAAAGAATATAACAAGTTTAAATCATAAATCCAGCTCTCAATAATACAAAACAAAAAGAAATAAAATAATTAACTACATCCACGCTCCTACTCACTTCACTCATACATAAATTCTCTCCGAATCATTACAAGCACCCAAAACCCGAGTCAGGCGTCATCAATAGCAACAACATCATCATATCATCATCTCATCATCCATCAACTTCATCAACATCATCTTATCAACAACAAAACCTGTAGAAAGAATAACAACAACAAGAATGAGCCGAAGCCCAGTACACAGTAATACAATCACACACGGAGTGGCACACGAGCTTAACTAAAAGTAATGCATCAATCCACAAGTCATTATCTTTTCTTTAAAATAAACAAATCAACAATGGAGCACTCACACTCCGGAACAAGCCAATAGGAATCTGGGGGTCCTGAGTAACAGCAGCTGCTCAGGGGTTGATATAGATAGACCGGATATCTATATCTCCTATATCTAACCGATAAAGAATATTAATAGCATCATCTAGGGTTCACACTCCTTTATACAATCCACTTATCCCGGTCTATAATATCAATTAGTTCAACGGTCCCATACCCGTGAACTAAAACATATTATTTCCTCCCGAGCCTAAGTAAAGAATATACCGATACAGTTAACCCTATTAGCTACCCACTTAGCCAATAAAAGAAACCACCATTGCATCATGGTGAACCATTGCATCATGGATTTGAGTCATTGCATCATAACAAAGGATTGGACTAAGTGCCTAACTACCGTGCCATTGCATCATGACAAGGTTGTCGCTCCCCGGATCCGGATTCAACGACGTAAAGCACAAGCAACACTCATCAATTATTAAGCCGAGTTTAAGTTTTTAATCCATATTAGATGTCTATCCTATCAATCATCACGCAAGTTACTGCGTACCTTGAATATGAAATCCAAACAGTCTCAGAAGGTAGAGTAGAAGCTATCTCAGAAGATATATCTCATATCTACCACTGGTTCAAGAAACAACTCTTATAAGAACCTAAACCAATATCCACTTCAACAAACTCATACAAGAACTTATATCAATTATTCACTAATCTCTAACTCATTTTATTAAATCCTATTTGATCAGACACTAATGTGGAACCCCACTATGGCTGCAAGATCGCCGCGCCAAAATATGGACAGTTCTCCTTTGTCTGTCAAAGAATTTCTTTTCTCTTTATTTATAGTGTTTTATTACAAAAGCATTAACAAAGAATTCATATACCAAAAATATTCATTTTCCAAGTAAACACGCATTTGAAACAACATATTCCCCATATTAATCAAAGATCATCCTAATTCATTCATTTAATCCAATTATTTGTTACTAACCCATTTTAGCTTAACCTTAGTCAATTTGATTAAAATTAGTCATTTGATTCATTTACTAAGTCAAGTTGATTAAACATAGACAATCTAATTCATTTTAGCTTAGTAAAGTTCATTAAGTCAAATTGGACTTAGATTAATTACTAATTCATTATACATCTAAGATCTAGTCACTTAATCCCAAGTTAGCTTAAACCTAGCCAAATTCATCAAAGTTAAACAATCTAATCCATTTTAGTCCTTTCAAGTTCATTTAGTCAAGTTGAACCTAGGCTTATTAACTAAGTTCATTTAAGATCAAGCTAATCATAAGAACAAATAATAAACAAATCTTAAACTTAGCATGAAGGAAATTCAAATAAAATTCATATAGATACATAAATCATCATTTATATACTTACCAAGATCATTTAGTTTCATTAAGTCATCACAACATCATAAATCAAGCAATGGAAATCATATATACAACATAACTACTTTTGGTTTAATACTCATGGAAATTCAATTATTTGTTGAATTTATAAATCTATCTAAATCATGCTTAATTATATCCCTCAATCATCATTACACATCAAATATCACGTATCTATCTCATTTTAGCTCAAAAAGATCCATTTCCTAAGCAAAAACACATTTAACAAACAAAACAAGTTTTTGACTTTGTTTGAAAAATACAAAGGCTGGAAAGAACTAAAATTTAAGCATCGATAAGTTCCGAATTTGTAAAAACTCAAAACATAAAAATTGTAGATCTCTTTTTAAGCTTTCCAACGCAACTTGAATCACCTTAATCGGAGGTCGTATGAAAAGTTATGATCAATTTACAAAACAGTGTCGCGTCAGGGAAGAAATCCGCGAGCGCTACACCCTTGGCAACGGGGTGTTTTGAAGGCCGTTTTGACTCAGGGGAAATGAAATTTTTTGATCCGAGAGCACTACACCCTTGGCAACAGGGGTGTTTTGGACACTACACCCTTGGCAACAGGGTGTTTTGGAGGCCGTTTCAACTCAGGGGAAATGAAATTTTTGATCCGATAGCACTACACCCTTGGCAACAGGGGTGTTTTGACAGGTGTAGTGACATATTTACGAAATTCCTTGTTTCAAACACTAATTTTACAAAATTTTTACACTTCAAACCTTCTCCAAAACACTTTACAACCATCATACTACACCCTACATCTATTCTAACATCCTCAAACATGCATAACTTCACATTCACCACATCAAACATCTCAAACTTCATCAACTTCCATAACTACTATTCATCATCTTCTTCCTCCTTCACAACCCAACTTCCATCAACCATGAAAGCAACAAATACATATATAAACAGCACTCTCAACCCATTTCAACATCAATTCATCAATTAGAAATGTAAATAACAAGTAAAAACAAAGAGAAATAGAAAACGAAAACTTAGCTTTTTTTGAGTCTACTCATGCAATTGCTTCTCCTTCTTCTTAGGGAAGCTAATTCTACTTGATTCCTCCTTTCCTCTTATTGAGTTTGAGATTTATGTGTTGGATTTGGAGAAAGAAGGAAGAGAAGAAGAAGAAGAAGAAGAAGAAGAAGAAAAGGGAAACGTAAAGAAATGAAAGGGGAAAGGCAAAGGCAGCAAAAGTCAATAAAAGAAAAGGGAAGGATAAAACTAACTTTATATAAAATAGAAATAGGATATAGTTTTAGAACTATCAGATCAATATCTATAGTTCTAGAAGTATTTAAAAGTTTGTTTCGAAACCAATATGTTAGAAATTAAGAACTTGTAATAAGAACTTAATTTGAGAATTTATTTTAGATAAAAGATATTTAATTTGAGTTCGGGTTTAAGAACTGATATTTTTATTCAAGCAAATGAACTCAAATTTTACTGAGATTTAGGAATTAGTGTTTAGGCTATGAATCAATGATTTAGGAATTCTTTAAACACTTTGATGACATGTTTAGGGAATTTGAAACTCAAATCTCAATTAATAGCTAATTAAATTATATCAACTTGTCTAATTAAATCCTATAATTCATTTAATTCATTCAAATCTATCTAAACCTAATTTCTAATATATGTGAAGGTTTGGGGTATTTCATCTTCCCACCTTACAAGAATTTCGTCCTCGAAATTCACTTAACTTTTGTTGATAGAAGACATATCATATCTTTTTCAAACTTTGTTATCTCAAAAACCTTTTATCATTTTAAGATTTTTACTTAATCTTTATGGTTCCATTACGCTTCCGTTGCGCACTTTGATCATTTTCTTTGAATTTTGTTCTTATACTTCTTCATTTTTGAATTATTTGGAAAACATATATAAATTTCAAATTCTAGTTGTATATGATTATTTTCAAAAGGATTTTGAAGTTCTATTGGATATTTTTTTTTATTATCTTTGATTTCAGAAAACATATTGGGATTTTGAATCACTTTTTCTTTGATCACTTGTATTTGGAAACTTTCTTTTCATTTTCATTTCCGTTTGAAGAAACATTTTGAAATTTGAGTTACATTGATTTCATTCTTTCTTGAAAATCATTTGTTCATGTTTGATTTCAAGATTTTAAAAACTTTAATGTCTCTTTAACTTACTCAACTGATTTTCCATGCAACTTCAATATATATATATAACAGTAGGAATTGGGTTAACGATTCAACCTTCACTGACTCGATTTGAAGAAGACTCGGACTCCAAAAGAAAATAAAAGACTCCGACTCAAATGTGTCTCTCGCCTTGAGATAACACACTATAACACAACACAAAAGATAAAACAAACAACTCAACAAAGGAAGGTTGTAAATTTGTTATTCCATTCTTACCTGCATATATATGTTAACTTGCATACGAAACATACAATATCTATATTCTTTTAATAATCAAAGATATCACGTTTGGTAATTATCTTGATTGAATTTAAATCAAGACAACTCATTCTGATCATAGATATGGAATCAATTTCATTTTGACGAATCATATGGAAAGATTTCATTTCATTTTTCGAGTTTCATTCGTCATGTCACTATGTTGAGTTATAAGTTACACTATTGGTATCTCGTATTCGTTTAAATTTCATTCACTACATGATATGATATAGTGAAAGCAATTTTCTATTTGTATTTTGAATTATATTTCTCATTATTTTAAGGATTTGTCATTATGGAATCATCGTATATATGGCGAATGTCCATTTCATTTGGATTCATTCACTATATAGTATAATATAATGAATGAGATATACTGTTTTGGATCATATTTCTCATTAGATTGAGAATTTATGACGATATTGTCATCGCATGTATATATGGAATCAATTTTATTTTGGATCGAGAATATGGAATCAATGATATAGGATTATCTATTCATTGTTTTAGGATTTCAAGTCTTGGTTTCCATTTTGACATGACATTGACTTTTGGAAAATTCTTGAACACTTTTACCCTTAATATACTTAGGATATTTCTTCAATTAACTCCTTTTAATCTTTTGATTTTGGGAGAACCTTGTATTTGATTTAGATTTGATAGTCAATTTGAAATTTCGATTTTGCTAGATCATTAGATTTTTGACATATGTTATCGTATTAATAGAGATTGGATAGATTGAAATTTACTTCCCAATCTAATTGAAATTTGAAATGATTCTTTTCATTTTGAGTTTTCTTTTTCCACTTGATTTTAATTTATATCTCTCACATATATAAATTTGATATGTAAAGGTTGATTTGATATTTCAAATTTTCTTTTCTATTTGATTCTCTTCCTTTGTCAACATATCAACAAATTAGACTTAAGAGAGGAAGAAAGGAAATTCCTATTATAGTCTATCAAATTTTATTTAAACAAAAACATTTATGCAAAACACATACATCAATCACTTAAAGTCTACTTTCAAATTTTAAAGGATTTATGGGGGTAAATCCTAATGTTGGTCTAGATCATTTGTGCTCTACTTATATTTAAATCAAGTTGAGTTAATTTCAATTTACAAGAAAATATCAAACAAGCACTCACAATTATATTACAAACAAAACACACATACATATACATCACATAGCATTCACCATTACATTATAAAAGAAATCAATATAAGAGAAACATATATATACATAAACAACGCATAGGAATCATGCAATGTTCATTTTATAAGCAAGCATTAAACATACTCTCACAATTATAACAAAATTACATAATAAACATACATGTATACATTACATCAACACACATATACCTTATAGCATTCACAAACATACTATAAGACAAATCAATTTAAAAGAAACACGTATATATAAACAATGCATAGAAATCATACAATGTTCATTTAAATTCATTTTCAAATATCAACAAAAAATAAATTTGAGCCAAGTTGATTAATTTAGTGTGACCAAATCAATTTTATTAACTACTAACTAATGGTTTATCAAACAACAAGAAACAATAAACAAGCAAACAAACAAACCGGATTCCCAAGCTTTCCCGCACTCAACTCACCGTCTCTAAACGAATCCTAATTCATTATGCAAAAAGGCAATGTTCAAGATAAACATTGCTCTGATACCATTTGTAAAGACCCGACATGCTCAATTCTCAAATTAAGCACACCAAGTCCCCAACCACGTATAACCCTTACGAATTATACGTAAGGTTGTCTTTAAAGAAGGTGTTTATGTTGAACATTGCTATTCAATTTTAGATTATGAAATCGTTTAGTTAGATTCTGGCAACAACTGGATTTAGCAGCGGAAATAAATTTTATAAAACAATTTAGAAATAAAAACATTTCAAAACTTCCACTCTTCTCAAGTGGAGAATTACTATATTAAACAAAGCTTTGCAAAAGTTAAATTATAAAACATGGGCTCTACTATGCCCTTTAAAGAATATAACAAGTTTAAATCATAAATCCAGCTCTCAATAATACAAAACAAAAAGAAATAAAATAATTAACTACATCCACGCTCCTACTCACTTCACTCATACATAAATTCTCTCCGAATCATTACAAGCACCCAAAACCCGAGTCAGGCGTCATCAATAGCAACAACATCATCATATCATCATCTCATCATCCATCAACTTCATCAACATCATCTTATCAACAACAAAACCTGTAGAAAGAATAACAACAACAAGAATGAGCCGAAGCCCAGTACACAGTAATACAATCACACACGGAGTGGCACACGAGCTTAACTAAAAGTAATGCATCAATCCACAAGTCATTATCTTTTCTTTAAAATAAACAAATCAACAATGGAGCACTCACACTCCGGAACAAGCCAATAGGAATCTGGGGGTCCTGAGTAACAGCAGCTGCTCAGGGAGTTGATATAGATAGACCGGATATCTATATCTCCTATATCTAACCGATAAAGAATATTAATAGCATCATCTAGGGTTCACACTCCTTTATACAATCCACTTATCCCGGTCTATAATATCAATTAGTTCAACGGTCCCATACCCGTGAACTAAAACATATTATTTCCTCCCGAGCCTAAGTAAAGAATATACCGATACAGTTAACCCTATTAGCTACCCACTTAGCCAATAAAAGAAACCACCATTGCATCATGGTGAACCATTGCATCATGGATTTGAGTCATTGCATCATGACAAAGGATTGGACTAAGTGCCTAACTACCGTGCCATTGCATCATGACAAGGTTGTCGCTCCCGGATCCGGATTCAACGACGTAAAGCACAAGCAACACTCATCAATTATTAAGCCGAGTTTAAGTTTTTAATCCATATTAGATGTCTATCCTATCAATCATCACGCAAGTTACTGCGTACCTTGAATATGAAATCCAAACAGTCTCAGAAGGTAGAGTAGAAGCTATCTCAGAAGATATATCTCATATCTACCACTGGTTCAAGAAACAACTCTTATAAGAACCTAAACCAATATCCACTTCAACAAACTCATACAAGAACTTATATCAATTATTCACTAATCTCTAACTCATTTTATTAAATCCTATTTGATCAGACACTAATGTGGAACCCCACTATGGCTGCGAAGATCGCCCCGCCAAAATATGGACAGTTCTCCTTTGTCTGTCAAAGAATTTCTTTTCTCTTTATTTATAGTGTTTTATTACAAAAGCATTAACAAAGAATTCATATACCAAAAATATTCATTTTCCAAGTAAACACGCATTTGAAACAACATATTCCCCATATTAATCAAAGATCATCCTAATTCATTCATTTAATCCAATTATTTGTTACTAACCCATTTTAGCTTAACCTTAGTCAATTTGATTAAAATTAGTCATTTGATTCATTTACTAAGTCAAGTTGATTAAACATAGACAATCTAATTCATTTTAGCTTAGTAAAGTTCATTAAGTCAAATTGGACTTAGATTAATTACTAATTCATTATACATCTAAGATCTAGTCACTTAATCCCAAGTTAGCTTAAACCTAGCCAAATTCATCAAAGTTAAACAATCTAATCCATTTTAGTCCTTTCAAGTTCATTTAGTCAAGTTGAACCTAGGCTTATTAACTAAGTTCATTTAAGATCAAGCTAATCATAAGAACAAATAATAAACAAATCTTAAACTTAGCATGAAGGAAATTCAAATAAAATTCATATAGATACATAAATCATCATTTATATACTTACCAAGATCATTTAGTTTCATTAAGTCATCACAACATCATAAATCAAGCAATGGAAATCATATATACAACATAACTACTTTTGGTTTAATACTCATGGAAATTCAATTATTTGTTGAATTTATAAATCTATCTAAATCATGCTTAATTATATCCCTCAATCATCATTACACATCAAATATCACGTATCTATCTCATTTTAGCTCAAAAAGATCCATTTCCTAAGCAAAAACACATTTAACAAACAAAACAAGTTTTTGACTTTGTTTGAAAAATACAAAGGCTGGAAAGAACTAAAATTTAAGCATCGATAAGTTCCGAATTTGTAAAAACTCAAAACATAAAAATTGTAGATCTCTTTTTAAGCTTTCCAACGCAACTTGAATCACCTTAATCGGAGGTCGTATGAAAAAGTTATGACCAATTTACAAAACAGTGTCGCGTCAGGGAAGAAATCCGCGAGCGCTACACCCTTGGCAACGGGGTGTTTTGAAGGCCGTTTTGACTCAGGGGAAATGAAATTTTTTGATCCGAGAGCACTACACCCTTGGCAACAGGGGTGTTTTGGACACTACACCCTTGGCAACAGGGTGTTTTGGAGGCCGTTTCAACTCAGGGGAAATGAAATTTTTGATCCGATAGCACTACACCCTTGGCAACAGGGTGTTTTGACAGGTGTAGTGACATATTTACGAAATTCCTTGTTTCAAACACTAATTTTACAAAATTTTTACACTTCAAACCTTCTCCAAAACACTTTACAACCATCATACTACACCCTACATCTATTCTAACATCCTCAAACATGCATAACTTCACATTCACCACATCAAACATCTCAAACTTCATCAACTTCCATAACTACTATTCATCATCTTCTTCCTCCTTCACAACCCAACTTCCATCAACCATGAAAGCAACAAATACATATATAAACAGCACTCTCAACCCATTTCAACATCAATTCATCAATTAGAAATGTAAATAACAAGTAAAAACAAAGAGAAATAGAAAACGAAAACTTAGCTTTTTTTGAGTCTACTCATGCAATTGCTTCTCCTTCTTCTTAGGGAAGCTAATTCTACTTGATTCCTCCTTTCCTCTTATTGAGTTTGAGATTTATGTGTTGGATTTGGAGAAAGAAGGAAGAAGAAGAAGAAGAAGAAGAAGAAGAAAATGGAAACGTAAAGAAATGAAAGGGGAAAGGCAAAGGCAGCAAAAGTCAATAAAAGAAAAGGGAAGGATAAAACTAACTTTATATAAAATAGAAATAGGATATAGTTTTAGAACTATCAGATCAATATCTATAGTTCTAGAAGTATTTAAAAGTTTGTTTCGAAACCAATATGTTAGAAATTAAGAACTTGTAATAAGAACTTAATTTGAGAATTTATTTTAGATAAAAGATATTTAATTTGAGTTCGGGTTTAAGAACTGATATTTTTATTCAAGCAAATGAACTCAAATTTTACTGAGATTTAGGAATTAGTGTTTAGGCTATGAATCAATGATTTAGGAATTCTTTAAACACTTTGATGACATGTTTAGGGAATTTGAAACTCAAATCTCAATTAATAGCTAATTAAATTATATCAACTTGTCTAATTAAATCCTATAATTCATTTAATTCATTCAAATCTATCTAAACCTAATTTCTAATATATGTGAAGGTTTGGGGTATTTCATTCTTCCCACCTTACAAGAATTTCGTCCTCGAAATTCACTTAACTTTTGTTGATAGAAGACATATCATATCTTTTTCAAACTTTGTTATCTCAAAAACCTTTTATCATTTTAAGATTTTTACTTAATCTTTATGGTTCCATTACGCTTCCGTTGCGCACTTTGATCATTTTCTTTGAATTTTGTTCTTATACTTCTTCATTTTTGAATTATTTGGAAAACATATATAAATTTCAAATTCTAGTTGTATATGATTATTTTCAAAAGGATTTTGAAGTTCTATTGGATATTTTTTTTTATCTTTGATTTCAGAAAACATATTGGGATTTTGAATCACTTTTTCTTTGATCACTTGTATTTGGAAACTTTCTTTTCATTTTCATTTCCGTTTGAAGAAACATTTTGAAATTTGAGTTACATTGATTTCATTCTTTTCTTGAAAATCATTTGTTCATGTTTTGATTTCAAGATTTTAAAAACTTTAATGTCTCTTTAACTTACTCAACTGATTTTCCATGCAACTTCAATATATATATATAACAGTAGGAATTGGGTTAACGATTCAACCTTCACTGACTCGATTTGAAGAAGACTCGGACTCCAAAAGAAAATAAAAGACTCCGACTCAAATGTGTCTCTCGCCTTGAGATAACACACTATAACACACACAAAAGATAAAACAAACAACTCAACAAAGGAAGGTTGTAAATTTGTTATTCCATTCTTACCTGCATATATATGTTAACTTGCATACGAAACATACAATATCTATATTCTTTTAATAATCAAAGATATCACGTTTGGTAATTATCTTGATTGAATTTAAATCAAGACAACTCATTCTGATCATAGATATGGAATCAATTTCATTTTGACGAATCATATGGAAAGATTTCATTTCATTTTTCGAGTTTCATTCGTCATGTCACTATGTTGAGTTATAAGTTACACTATTGGTATCTCGTATTCGTTTAAATTTCATTCACTACATGATATGATATAGTGAAAGCAATTTTCTATTTGTATTTTGAATTATATTTCTCATTATTTTAAGGATTTGTCATTATGGAATCATCGTATATATGGCGAATGTCCATTTCATTTGGATTCATTCACTATATAGTATAATATAATGAATGAGATATACTGTTTTGGATCATATTTCTCATTAGATTGAGAATTTATGACAATATTGTCATCGCATGTATATATGGAATCAATTTTATTTTGGATCGAGAATATGGAATCAATGATATAGGATTATCTATTCATTGTTTTAGGATTTCAAGTCTTGGTTTCCATTTTGACATGACATTGACTTTTGGAAAATTCTTGAACACTTTTACCCTTAATATACTTAGGATATTTCTTCAATTAACTCCTTTTAATCTTTTGATTTTGGGAGAACCTTGTATTTGATTTAGATTTGATAGTCAATTTGAAATTTCGATTTTGCTAGATCATTAGATTTTTGACATATGTTATCGTATTAATAGAGATTGGATAGATTGAAATTTACTTCCCAATCTAATTGAAATTTGAAATGATTCTTTTCATTTTGAGTTTTCTTTTCCACTTGATTTTAATTTATATCTCTCACATATATAAATTTGATATGTAAAGGTTGATTTGATATTTCAAATTTTCTTTTCTATTTGATTCTCTTCCTTTGTCAACATATCAACAAATTAGACTTAAGAGAGGAAGAAAGGAAATTCCTATTATAGTCTATCAAATTTTATTTAAACAAAAACATTTATGCAAAACACATACATCAATCACTTAAAGTCTACTTTCAAATTTTAAAGGATTTATGGGGGTAAATCCTAATGTTGGTCTAGATCATTTGTGCTCTACTTATATTTAAATCAAGTTGAGTTAATTTCAATTTACAAGAAAATATCAAACAAGCACTCACAATTATATTACAAACAAAACACACATACATATACATCACATAGCATTCACCATTACATTATAAAAGAAATCAATATAAGAGAAACATATATATACATAAACAACGCATAGGAATCATGCAATGTTCATTTTATAAGCAAGCATTAAACATACTCTCACAATTATAACAAAATTACATAATAAACATACATGTATACATTACATCAAACACACATATACCTTATAGCATTCACAAACATACTATAAGACAAATCAATTTAAAAGAAACACGTATATATAAACAATGCATAGAAATCATACAATGTTCATTTAAATTCATTTTCAAATATCAACAAAAAATAAATTTGAGCCAAGTTGATTAATTTAGTGTGACCAAATCAATTTTATTAACTACTAACTAATGGTTTATCAAACAACAAGAAACAATAAACAAGCAAACAAACAAACCGGATTCCCAAGCTTTCCCGCACTCAACTCACCGTCTCTAAACGAATCCTAATTCATTATGCAAAAAGGCAATGTTCAAGATAAACATTGCTCTGATACCATTTGTAAAGACCCGACATGCTCAATTCTCAAATTAAGCACACCAAGTCCCCAACCACGTATAACCCTTACGAATTATACGTAAGGTTGTCTTTAAAGAAGGTGTTTATGTTGAACATTGCTATTCAATTTTAGATTATGAAATCGTTTAGTTAGATTCTGGCAACAACTGGATTTAGCAGCGGAAATAAATTTTATAAAACAATTTAGAAATAAAAACATTTCAAAACTTCCACTCTTCTCAAGTGGAGAATTACTATATTAAACAAAGCTTTGCAAAAGTTAAATTATAAAACATGGGCTCTACTATGCCCTTTAAAGAATATAACAAGTTTAAATCATAAATCCAGCTCTCAATAATACAAAACAAAAAGAAATAAAATAATTAACTACATCCACGCTCCTACTCACTTCACTCATACATAAATTCTCTCCGAATCATTACAAGCACCCAAAACCCGAGTCAGGCGTCATCAATAGCAACAACATCATCATATCATCATCTCATCATCCATCAACTTCATCAACATCATCTTATCAACAACAAAACCTGTAGAAAGAATAACAACAACAAGAATGAGCCGAAGCCCAGTACACAGTAATACAATCACACACGGAGTGGCACACGAGCTTAACTAAAAGTAATGCATCAATCCACAAGTCATTATCTTTTCTTTAAAATAAACAAATCAACAATGGAGCACTCACACTCCGGAACAAGCCAATAGGAATCTGGGGGTCCTGAGTAAAGCAGCTGCTCAGGGAGTTGATATAGATAGACCGGATATCTATATCTCCTATATCTAACCGATAAAGAATATTAATAGCATCATCTAGGGTTCACACTCCTTTATACAATCCACTTATCCCGGTCTATAATATCAATTAGTTCAACGGTCCCATACCCGTGAACTAAAACATATTATTTCCTCCCGAGCCTAAGTAAAGAATATACCGATACAGTTAACCCTATTAGCTACCCACTTAGCCAATAAAAGAAACCACCATTGCATCATGGTGAACCATTGCATCATGGATTTGAGTCATTGCATCATAACAAAGGATTGGACTAAGTGCCTAACTACCGTGCCATTGCATCATGACAAGGTTGTCGCTCCCCGGATCCGGATTCAACGACGTAAAGCACAAGCAACACTCATCAATTATTAAGCCGAGTTTAAGTTTTTAATCCATATTAGATGTCTATCCTATCAATCATCACGCAAGTTACTGCGTACCTTGAATATGAAATCCAAACAGTCTCAGAAGGTAGAGTAGAAGCTATCTCAGAAGATATATCTCATATCTACCACTGGTTCAAGAAACAACTCTTATAAGAACCTAAACCAATATCCACTTCAACAAACTCATACAAGAACTTATATCAATTATTCACTAATCTCTAACTCATTTTATTAAATCCTATTTGATCAGACACTAATGTGGAACCCCACTATGGCTGCAAAGATCGCCGCGCCAAAATATGGACAGTTCTCCTTTGTCTGTCAAAGAATTTCTTTTCTCTTTATTTATAGTGTTTTATTACAAAAGCATTAACAAAGAATTCATATACCAAAAATATTCATTTTCCAAGTAAACACGCATTTGAAACAACATATTCCCCATATTAATCAAAGATCATCCTAATTCATTCATTTAATCCAATTATTTGTTACTAACCCATTTTAGCTTAACCTTAGTCAATTTGATTAAAATTAGTCATTTGATTCATTTACTAAGTCAAGTTGATTAAACATAGACAATCTAATTCATTTTAGCTTAGTAAAGTTCATTAAGTCAAATTGGACTTAGATTAATTACTAATTCATTATACATCTAAGATCTAGTCACTTAATCCCAAGTTAGCTTAAACCTAGCCAAATTCATCAAAGTTAAACAATCTAATCCATTTTAGTCCTTTCAAGTTCATTTAGTCAAGTTGAACCTAGGCTTATTAACTAAGTTCATTTAAGATCAAGCTAATCATAAGAACAAATAATAAACAAATCTTAAACTTAGCATGAAGGAAATTCAAATAAAATTCATATAGATACATAAATCATCATTTATATACTTACCAAGATCATTTAGTTTCATTAAGTCATCACAACATCATAAATCAAGCAATGGAAATCATATATACAACATAACTACTTTTGGTTTAATACTCATGGAAATTCAATTATTTGTTGAATTTATAAATCTATCTAAATCATGCTTAATTATATCCCTCAATCATCATTACACATCAAATATCACGTATCTATCTCATTTTAGCTCAAAAAGATCCATTTCCTAAGCAAAAACACATTTAACAAACAAAACAAGTTTTTGACTTTGTTTGAAAAATACAAAGGCTGGAAAGAACTAAAATTTAAGCATCGATAAGTTCCGAATTTGTAAAAACTCAAAACATAAAAATTGTAGATCTCTTTTTAAGCTTTCCAACTCAACTTGAATCACCTTAATCGGAGGTCGTATGAAAAAGTTATGATCAATTTACAAAACAGTGTCGCGTCAGGGAAGAAATCCGCGAGCGCTACACCCTTGGCAACGGGGTGTTTTGAAGGCCGTTTTGACTCAGGGGAAATGAAATTTTTTGATCCGAGAGCACTACACCCTTGGCAACAGGGGTGTTTTGGACACTACACCCTTGGCAACAGGGTGTTTTGGAGGCCGTTTCAACTCAGGGGAAATGAAATTTTTGATCCGATAGCACTACACCCTTGGCAACATGGGTGTTTTGACAGGTGTAGTGACATATTTACGAAATTCCTTGTTTCAAACACTAATTTTACAAAATTTTTACACTTCAAACCTTCTCCAAAACACTTTACAACCATCATACTACACCCTACATCTATTCTAACATCCTCAAACATGCATAACTTCACATTCACCACATCAAACATCTCAAACTTCATCAACTTCCATAACTACTATTCATCATCTTCTTCCTCCTTCACAACCCAACTTCCATCAACCATGAAAGCAACAAATACATATATAAACAGCACTCTCAACCCATTTCAACATCAATTCATCAATTAGAAATGTAAATAACAAGTAAAAACAAAGAGAAATAGAAAACGAAAACTTAGCTTTTTTTGAGTCTACTCATGCAATTGCTTCTCCTTCTTCTTAGGGAAGCTAATTCTACTTGATTCCTCCTTTCCTCTTATTGAGTTTGAGATTTATGTGTTGGATTTGGAGAAAGAAAGAAGGAAGAAGAAGAAGAAGAAGAAGAAGAAAATGGAAACGTAAAGAAATGAAAGGGGAAAGGCAAAGGCAGCAAAAGTCAATAAAAGAAAAGGGAAGGATAAAACTAACTTTATATAAAATAGAAAGGATATAGTTTTTAGAACTATCAGATCAATATCTATAGTTCTAGAAGTATTTAAAAGTTTGTTTCGAAACCAATATGTTAGAAATTAAGAACTTGTATAAGAACTTAATTTGAGAATTTATTTTAGATAAAAGATATTTAATTTGAGTTCGGGTTTAAGAACTGATATTTTTATTCAAGCAAATGAACTTAAATTTTACTGAGATTTAGGAATTAGTGTTTAGGCTATGAATCAATGATTTAGGAATTTTTAAACACTTGATGACATGTTTAGGGAATTTGAACTCAAATCTCAATTAATAGCTAATTAAATTATATCAACTTGTCTAATTAAATCCTATAATTCATTATAATTCATTCAAATCTATCTAAACCTAATTTCTAATATATGTGAAGGTTTGGGGTATTTCAAAAAGTGTACATAATATAATTTACTGAGCAAAACACAACATGAGTATACAAAATGCATAAGTTCTACAAAATTTTAATTATATCAATTTAAATCAAGCATCAAAACAACACTTATAGCATTTCATAAGCAAATGTACAACAAGGCATGTACACACACACACACACACATATATATCATACAAAATCATTTATTCATATAATACTTACAATGTGTATATATATATCATAATATAATATATAATAAAGCATACACATATATTACAAACACAATACAGAACATAATCTATGTATAATACACAAAATCATAACAACATGTATCACTCACAATTATATATAACAAAACAAAATAAAACATCTACTGAATATTCATACACATGCCACACTCATAATCATATTAAAAGATAAATATATATAACAAAATACGAACACATATATAGACATATATATACGTATTACATATAAACAAAATACGAACACACATATAGACATATATATATATACGTATTACATAAAAACAAACACTTACTTATCATATAACGAAAACATACATATGTGTTATAAAAAAGGCACACATTTACATATCTCATACAAAAACATATGCATATTATATAACATTTACTAATGTACCATAACACAAATTAATATAAAAGAAAAGATACACAAGCTAGCAAACATAATAATCATACAACATTCAATTAGATTCATTTTTAAATATTGAAAAAAATTAAATTTAAAGTCAAGTTGATTACATTTAGTGCGATAATTTAATCTTTTAATTCTAAACTAGAGGTTTAGCAAAGCAATACCACACAATAAACAAACACAAACCATATACCTAAGCTTTTCCCACACTCAACTCACCAAATCTAAAATGCAACATAATTCATTATGCAAAAAGTAATGTCAAGACAAACATTGCTCTGATACTACTTTGTAATGCCCTAAATTTAATTAAGGCATTATCGCCATGTATATACTTCATGTATTACATGCTCAGGCTTCCTTGAATGATATTTTTATGTTAAATATTGCTAACCAATTTTAGATTACTAAAATCATTAAATTAGATTTTCAAGATAACTGAATTTGGCAACGATAAAACAAAACTTTATATAAAAATAAAGCTTTAGAAGATTATTACAAACACATAGGCTTCATAACTAGCCCCTTAAGAAAACAAATACATTTTCAGAAAATAAATTCAGCTCTTATAACAAAAATAAATCAAAATCAAAATCAAAATCAAAATCCAACTACGGTCTTAACCCACTTCACTCTCCAATAATCTCTTCCCAATTCATCGCTCAAAACCTAAGACAACATCATCAACAACAACTCCATCATCATCAATGATCATTTCATCATTATCGTCAACAGTATCATCAACATCAATCAATAATACCTAAAAAAGACAATAACAATAACAATGAGCCAAAGCCAACGCACAGTAACAAAGGCACACACAAGCTTAACTAAATGCAATGCGACAGACAACAAGTTATTATCTTTAATTTAAAGTAAACAAATCGATATTGGAGCACTCACACTTCGAGACAATCTAGGAAATGATTTACCATCCCTGGCTTACTATCGCACCTCAAATCCATAGGTATTTCATTCTTGATCTTTGGCTTTGGTGCCTGTGGAGAAAGCGGGGTACGATCTACCCTAGTTAATATATTGAATGAGATCCAGGCTGGGAAGTATGAGTCAATCGAAGGGACTACTTCTTTCTTTTCTAAATTTCATAAGAGAAGAAATCGACGACAAGTTGTGCCTGAAGTTGTTCATCTTGAGGAGCTCTTGCTGAGTAAACTTCTGGGGACAGGCAAAAAGAAGGGCTCGCCACCTTGCAATGAACTCCGTGACAGGTTAATTATCCCTTTGCTTGATCTTGAGTTGTTCGGGCACTCCAACCCTTCTTTGTGTGTTGCTGAACTGCTTCCTGAACTCCGAGACCCTTGCTTCCCAAGTCGGGATCGACTCTTCAGAGAGGTGGGCGTACCATGTAAAGGCCAACCCCACAATGATTGTACGAAGAGCCTAAGGTACAGTGTCCCATTGTGCGCTACCGGCCCACATCTTACCAGGAAATGCGCTAGATGGTGCGGGCATTACGTCGAATTGAAGTCTAGCATATACGGCAAAGAATCTACCGGAGTTGGTTAATATAAATAGTTTAAATACTAATATCTCCAATACAACTGATAAAGAAAAGTAATCTCTTCTACGGTACAGCCATTACTCAGTTTTACTTAACTTAATCCATAATATCACCAAGTTCAATGGTCCCTATAATACGTGAGCTAAATCATATTTATATCATGTAAGAATAAGCAAACATTATATCGATACCATATTACCTTATCAATTATCTATTGAGCCATTTTGGAAGTCATTGCATCATGACGAGTAGCTTAAGCACTTAAACTACCGTGTTCGATCAGTTAAGGTTGTTGCTCCCAAACTAGATTTAACGGCACAAGCATAAGAAACATTCAATTATTAGGTTGTCTTTAAGTTTAAATTCATTTTAGTATGCTTGTCCTATCATCCAACACGCAAGTTACTACGTATCATTTATATGAAATACAAATAAAGGCTCAAATGCCATCTCAGAAGATAACAGAAGATTCATAATCCAAACTCAAACATCTATTTAACAGAATTAAATTCTATAAAAAAACTAAATTAATTGTCTATTTACTTCAAGTTCATTTTAGAACTTATTTGATTAGACACTAATTAAGAATTCTGCTATGGCTGCGAGTCTCATCTCGCCAAAATATGAACAATTTTCCTTTGTCTGTTAAAGTTTTTTTTTCACTTTATTTATGATATATTATTACAAAAACATCATCAAAACATACATTTTCAAACAAACATACATTTGAAACAACATATTCTCCATGTTATTTATGGTTTATCCTAACAATTAAACCAAGCTAAATTGATTAGAATTAATCATTTAATTCAATTACTAGGCCAAGATAATTAAACTTAGTCAATCTAATTTATTTTAGCTTTTATTAAGATCTACTTATTCTACTTGGACTTAGATTGATTAACTAAGCTCATTTTATATCTAATTCCTATAATTAATCTAATTCATTTATTAAATCTATAAATTAACTAAACTCATGTTTAATTATATCATTTAATTAACACATCACATTAACTATTATTTATCTATTTCATTTTATTTTTCTTTCTTCTTTCTTTTTATTTTTCTTTTCCTTTTCTTTCTTCTTTATGAACAGTACTAGGAAACAGATCATGCCTGTGATAGGGATTATGATCATTGTCACCTTAACGAAGTTTTTAATCTCCATCATTTGTCTCATAACAATCGTTTTGGGGCCATAATGCTCGATACGGAACTCGTCACGTTAATAATTGATACGCTTCTCGCACGCTACAGACAAACACAAAAGTATGATCTTTCTCTCTAAACTTTTCCTTTGTCTTTTAATATCATGGTGGCCCCGCTCTTCATAGTGTATTTGCTGTTGCCATGTACGTTAGTGAAAGGGGAAAGGAACGAAACCTTTGCCTTAATATCCACGGCACGAGCATTAACAGATGGCAAGTCGCTTTCTTTCTCATTTCCTCGAATTGAACTTCAACTAAATAAAAATCGTGTTACTGCCATAACAATGTTCTATGGTCTGATCATGACGTCCTTTGCTTGGGTTAACAAAATGTCAATTCGAATAATTTATGCAACTTTGACCTTTTCAATCCAAAAACACTTCGAAGTCTTTTTCTTCCATTGCATTTGGACCACTATGTTGGATATTTGAAATGAAAAATTAAAAGTGGATAAAGTTAATGAAAAAAATCATTGAATTTTCTTTAATTAGAAGGCCCAATTGATTGTTTTAGGATAAATATTTTCTACAAATAATTTTTTTTTTCGTATTTATTAAATTAAAAAAAAGGCTTTTTAAGTTTATAAGGGAAAATAATTTTGCAATAAATAGAACTTACTAATCTTTTTTTAACTCTTTTTGAAATGGAAAACCAATCAGTTTTTATAAGTTTTTTAATTTTAGTGTTACAATATTTACTTGATTTTTATCATAATTAATCAGCAAATTATCTTTCAAACATAAAAATAATTTAACCAATAAAAGAAAAAAAAAACTTATTAAAAATTATAAATATTAAGTGAGAGTTTATAAATTAACATTACAATATAATTTTTATTCCATACTTTTACTTTTAAATAAAATACTTTACATAACGTACTTATTTGTAGTAACTTGCTAATAAATTGTTTACATATGATAACAAGTTGTATAACATTAATGGGTTAAACACCGGAAAAAAATTTTCACATGCACTTGTAAAACAACCAAATACATATTAACATACAGTTTTCTTGAAAACATTCCTAGATGAAATATTTTTCCAATAACAAAATATTTCTTTGAAACAAATTACAGGATAAGGAAACAATAAAAAAAGAAAGATTTCATTCTAATCTTCTGTATTTACACACTTAATCCAAATAAGTTTTCATTCTTTTCCTTCTCACTATTTTCCTTAATCCTTAAGTTCCAGTTCATATCTACTCCTTTTAAAATTACAAAAGCACGGATAAAGATAGGTATTGCATTATGGATTTATATCCTCTATTTTGGACCCTTATCTTTTTATATTCCTATTCACCCTCAAAGGAAGAGCATCCAAGAAAAGAAACACCAGATAACAATGGAGGTTTGGTTCATAATTCTAGTAACTCTCTCTCTCTTAGCACTCATCAAAGCCATACTTGACAACCTTGGTCCTAAACCTGACAGAAAGCTCCTTCCACCTGGTCCTTTGTATATACCAATTATTGGCAATCTCTTCTGGCTTCGAAATCCCTTAACTGATCTCGAACCATATCTCAAAACCCTCGTATCCAAACATGGCCCTGTGGTCACTCTATACTTCGGTTCCCATCCCGCTGTCTTCGTTTCCTCACGTGCCCTCACCCACCAAGCACTCATCCAAAATGGTGCTGCTTTCGCCGACCGCCCACCCGCACTCGCTGCTGATAAAGTCCTGAACGCCAACCAGCACGACATCGATTCCTCGTTTACAACCCCACGTGGCGCGTCCTCCGCCGCAATCTGACGTCAGAGATGCTCACCCGCTGCGCGTGAGAAGCTACTCGCAAGCACGAAAGTGGGTGCTGGATATTTTGTTGAAGCAGCTCAAGCTCAAGTCGCAGGAGGATGGGGTTGTGGTGCGCGTCATGGATCATTTCCAATACGCGATGTTTTGTTTGTTGGTGTATATGTGTTTTGGTGATGGTGTCAACGATAAGCAGATTAAGGAAGTCGAAGAAGTTGAGAGGATGGTTTTTTAGGATTCAGGAGATTTATATGTTGAATGTCTGGCCCAGAGCGAGCAAGTTCTGTTTAGGAATAAATGGAAAGAGTTGTATGAATTACGTAAGCATCAAAAAGACGTGCTTTTGCCTCTAATCAGCTCGTGAGATGGGAAAGAAAATTGAGTTTAAACAAGGAAGTTGGACAAGCAGTGGTCGGATTGTGTGTTATGTGGATACCCTTTGGAATTGGAGCTGCCTGATGAGAAAAGGAAGCTAAATGAAGAAGAGATCGTGAGCTTATGCTCGGAGTTTCTAATGCTGGTACTGATACACCTCAACTGCTCTTGAATGGATAATGGCCAATTTGGTCAAATATCCGGTTATTCAAGAACGTGTCTTTAGTGATATTCGTGGGGTTTTGAGCCGAACCAAGGAGGAAGTGGTGGAGGAAGAGGATTTGCAGAAGATGCCTTACTTGAAAGCTGTGGTTCTGGAAGGTTTAAGACGACACCCGCCTGGGCATTTCGTTTACCTCATGCTGTTAAGAAGATGTTGTTTTGAATGGTTATGTGATACCCAAAAAGGGGTCGGTGAATTTCATGGTGGCGGAAATGGCAAGGACCCTCAAGTGTGGGAAGATCCATTGGAGTTTAAGCCTGAGAGGTTTATGAGTAAGGATAGCGTTGAAAGTGGAGGAATTGAATTTGACATAACAGGGAGTAGAGAGATTAAGATGATGCCATTTGGGGTTGGAAGGAGGATGTGTCCTGGTTATCAACTCGCTCTGCTTCATTTGGAGTACTTTGTGGCTAATTTGGTTTGGAACTTTGAGTGGAAACCTGTGAATGGAGAAGCGGTGGATTTGGAGGAGAAACCCGAGTTTACTGTAGTAATGAAGAATCCTCTGCAGGCACAAATCTCTCCTAGGTTTAAATAATTCCTCTGTTACGTAACTTAGAAAAATGCCCGCACTGCTCTGTTTTCATGCAAGGATCCTTCTGGTTTCAATTCCCCACAATAAATAGCCACTTGCTCGGTTTCACCTACCACCTCATCCTTTCATGTTATTCTTACGTATTCAAAGCTTATACTTTGTATTGATTAATGCACAAACAGGAGATTCTTGTGTCTGTGGATGGCGGACACTATAGCATTGCCCATATATGATCAGTGTCATTTGTTTGTTAAACTTAAGGAAGGTTCAATTATATAATATCCAAATAAAGTGTCAATAGGAAAAGCCAAATTCTACTGCAAAAATTATCCGGCTACTTATAATTCAAATTCTACGGTCCAGTTTATTCGCTTGTTTTCACTAATTCTACATGTCAAAATATAGCTAAAATAAAATTATCAATAAGAGCTCCTAATTCACTTATAAACAAATTACATAATGAAATTTATATCTTTTTTGTCCCCATATGTTTATAAATATGTAATTAATTTTGAAAAGTTTGGTAAGTTTCTATTTGAAATCATTGACAAGTGTTTTTTTTTTTTTTTCCTTTAATGAAACGATAAAAACATAAAATATCTATTAATATATATTTCAAGGTAAATGCATAGTAATATATATTGTTCCTGCATCATAATTGATAGTAATAAATAATTAATAGATCATTTTTTTCGATAAAGTGCAAATTTATTATAAAACCCAAAACAGCAAAGATGGAGTTCAACAAGCCAACTAAGCTGCTAAAACTGCAGCAAATCTGCTTGGGATTAGGAATGCAAATGATCAAACTAGTTCACAAACTACTAGAGTTTGACTTAATATTTACTTGAATTTGATTTGAAATCGTCGAGTCGAGCTTGAACGTGAACTTAAACTACTCAAATAGTTTATCGAGCAGAGCTCGTGTTTTTTATATTCAACTCGATTAGCTAGTAAGCCTAATCGAGTTCTATTGTGCTCAAGTCGAGTATAAATATTAATCGAACCCAAATCAAGTTCAGATATCAATATGATTTCGATTAGAATTAAAAATATATTTTTTAATAAATCGAACCTAAACAAACTTAATTGAATCGAACGTGAGATTATACAGTATTACTTCGAGCAGAACTCGAATTTAAAATCTTAAGTTCAATTGAACTCAAACCTAATTCCACCTTTGGAATTTTGATCGCACTCAAATCCGAGCTTAATACTATATCATCTCAGCTCGATTCATTTGCAATACTACATAAGAAGCATTAATATTTCAACACCCCCAACAAACAAAATTTGGACTATTGGCGCTTTCATCAGACACATTAGCTGCTAAGCAAGAATAAAAAAAATTCTTAACATCAGTTGATAATTTATTCAACAAAACAAAACAAAAACTCCAGATGACAATCTTTGAAATACATATTTGATATGCAAAATCTTCCCATGCTTACCAATTCATGCGGTACGTCATTCGCCATCCTTGTCATCCATTGCAGCTTTTTTTTTTTTTTTGTTGCATCAGCATCATAAACATGCAAGATATAATGAATTTATTTAAAGTATACTTTTCTCTATACAATTATTATTGTTTATCAGGAAATAATATATAAACAGATATCTATACAATAACTTTAAAGTAACTTCTCTTCATTTTTTTTTATTTATTTCTATTTATTTGAATATTATGTTATTATTGATTTTACAATACACCAAAAACTCTCTTATCTATATATAATATATAATCTCCAAAAATTTCCTCCAAGTCATAGTATTTTGTTGTAACTTCTAACTAATAGCACCTATTGGAAAAAAAAAAAAAAAAACTAATAATTTCTCTCTCATCTTTTCGATTTAGTGCTTTTCCATAGTAATAAGCTTTCATCCTCATCCTATCATTTTGTTTAACTTCTATATCATATATATATATATATATATATAAGGTTTACTATTTCAGTTCTTCTATTTTTTTTCAAATTTGCTAATCCTATTTATAGTAAAGTGATATATATTAAATCACAGAGGAAATTGAAAATCACTCCCCTTAAATTTTTGCATAGGTATAGATTCATCCCCTAAACTTTCAAAATGAGCTTTTTGACCCCTTAAATTTCTAAAAATTGACATAGTAAGGACACACAAAACAGGGAGAGTTACAAACTACGCTCTTGAACTTTTATCTATGTGCGAACTTACCAAACCATATTCATGAAAAATGCTAAAGATCCTTAACTGTGCCAATCCTCGAAAGTTTATGAGGTCAAAAAGCTTACTTTGGAAGTTGATGGGGTGATTTTGTACCTTGATAAAAATTCAGGAAGGTAATTTGCAAATTCTTCTAAATCATATTTACTATTGCAATTTTGTTATAACTTCTAACTAATAGCACATGTAGGGGAAAAAATTATTAATTCCTCATCTTTTCAATAAAGTGCTTTTCTATAGTAATAAGCTTTTGTCCAAGTCATATCATTTCATCTAACTTTTGGATCATACATTAAAAAAAAAGTTTACTATTTCGATTCTTCTTCTTCCTTTTTTTTTTCAAATTTGGCAATCCTATTTATTTATAGTAAAGTGATATATATTAAATCATATTTACTATTGCAACAACGACATTTCATATCATCATATATATTTAAACTAGAAAAAGCTTGGTCTTTTTTATAAACATAAGTGTTTCATATCATAATGTTTTTTTCTTTTCAAATTTTCATATTTATAAGTAAAATAATCTTCCACTATGGCATCTATAATTTAGAGTTTTTTATATCATTAGATTATAAATTATAATCGTTCCCAACCTATCATACATTAAAAAAAAATTACCATTTCGATTCTTCTTCTTCTTCTTCTTCTTTCAAATTCACTAATTCAATTCATTTATAGTAAAGTGATATATATTAAATCATATCTACTACTGCGATAATGGCATTTTATACAATAATATATATTTAAACTAAATAAAGCAAGATCTTATTTATAGACATAGGTGTTTCATATCATAATCTTTTTTCTTTTAGACTTTTCAAAAATATTGGAAAGAAAAACTTTGGCAGATTAATAACAATTAACAATTCTAACATGTAATGTATGAAGCTTTTTTTCGCTATTATGCCTTTTTTGATTTAAACTGATTAATCTAACCGTTAAAATAAATATAGTAAATGGAATATATAACTATTTTAGTGATTCGATCACAGTTGGGTAAGTGTGAGTCGTTGGATTGTGACAGGATCGATCTCGTCAAAATTAGCAAGATTATAGAATTTTCCTTAAGCTTTTCTAAGGTGCTATATGTTTAGTAAATTGCATTTATTATCACTGCTATATTTTAGTAGTACTCTTTTAGTTGTTGCATTTCTAAACTAATGGTTAATATTCAATTGTCACATTATTTCCAAAAAGGCACAAAAAAAAAAAAGAAGAAAACAAAATGACAAAGGGAACAACAATAAATGTGGTCCATGATACATTGGGAAATAAGGTTTTGAATTTATTCATGCTACTAAAGTGTTTTCAAAAGTGGTACTTTGAAGTTGGAGATAAAGGCATGAGGAATGTTTGTACTATCATTTTTTTGCAAGTTGTTGTCCCATGTTTGATTTTAGACAAAAAAAAGTACCCATATTTTTAAATTGATGTTATTTTAGTGCATCCATACTCTTAATATTGGGCCAAAAAAATGAAACATTGGCTACTAAATTTCCATCAGTTCGAAAGTATAGATATCTTTTTATCCAAAATTAAATATTGGGCATCAAATTATCAAAAAATGATAATATAGGCACTCCCCGTGCCTTTATAAAGTATGAATTGAGAACTATGATTTCCAAACAATGACTTTATTATTGTTGATGTTTTTAGCTTCCATAGTATGATTTTCTAAAGCATGAAATTGGATTGTTAACTTTGTTATTGTTCTATGGAAGAATTCTTTTAATGCCCTTGACATGTTAACTAAAGTGACCTTGTTCTTTAATCAGTTGATAGTTCGCTAAGATTATTGTAAGTTATTGTTTCTCCCTTTATGAGGAAAAGAAAAAAAAAAGGTCGTATATTTTTGTTGGTCTTAATGCAAAGTGGACATAGAGCAATAAATCACTTTTATGCTTGCTCTTTAGCATAAGGGAGGTCCATATATGCTCCTATTTGGTTCAAAATACTTCTAGCAAGCTATTTATTTGTCAGCATTTTAGTGATGCTTGAGGATTCAAAAGTTCTCACATATGAGCATGTTAATTGGTGAATTTGTTTGCTAAATTGATACTTAGTAAGAGAGTTTGAGTAATAGTTTTATCCTTATTAATCTTTTCCAAATTGTAATAAAATATATATGTTCTTCCAATCTACTTTGTGTTTCATTCATATACAATATTTAATGTATTATTTTTTAAAGAAGCATTACACTTTATTTTGCATAGCGTGTCAAACTATGTTGTCAGTGAAAAAGGCTTGTAAAGTTATATATAAGTAATATTTTTTTCTACTTATGCCATTATTTTTATACACAATATTTCTTTGTGTGTGTACATATATATGTGTGTTAGCTTATATTGTCTTTATAGTCAATACTCATCATTGTTTAAAGGCCATATGTCAGTTTCAATGAGTACTAATCTAAATGGAGATAAGACAGATAGATATAGGTTAACACCACACCCTCATCATGGAGAAGCAAGTTCAAGATTGACAACTACAAATGTTGGAGGTTAGTACTCTTGTAAATAATTTTAAATCAGTGTGCAATTTATGTTTAAATAACTTTTGCAAAAAATTCAATTAGGTATATAAAGTTTGGTCTTGAATAATTTGATACATGAATAAAGCTTTGGTAGACTTTTTTCGTACCTGAAGTTTGGTTTTAATAATTTTGGTACTTAAATAGAGTTTTCATGAAAATTTTCCATACCCAATTGAACTTGCTTCAAGCATGAAAGAAGTCCATGAAAACTCTTCTCAAGTACCAAAATTGTCACAACCAAATTTGAGAAATGAAAAAATCTATAAAAACTTTGTTTATGTACCAAATTGTTCAAAATAAAACTTCAAATACCTAATATAACATTTAACGAAAATTCAAGTACCATTTTTTTCATTAACCTTTAAATAAAATAATATTATGTTATTTTATTTGGGTGATCGTCTTTCAAAATAGCATGCATAGGTTAGTATGCTTATAAATATTGTTAAACTAGTAGTGTTATTTACGTTTAAATAAAAGAATATTATGCTATATTATATTAGTGACTATATTTCAAAATAGCATGCATAATTCTACTATATGCCATTATTCTTAGTATTACAAGAATATAGTCTACTTTACCTCTTAACCAAGGAGTATGTTGTAAGTAAAATATTGCAATAATAAATTTTTCAAGCCATAAGATCGTTTTGATCATGTTATAGGATGTGGAAGTAGTTATAATGATTTTAGACCTCCATCATGTGAATGCCTGTATTATAGTGCTACACTTTAGTACAAAGAGAGGACATTAAAATCCAAACCAAAAAACCCAAATGTTACATTATGTTGCTCTAAAAGGATAATGCAATTACCATTGCTTATTGAGCTCTAATACCTCTTAGAAATTTGCTTTTCTAAGGAAACCATCCCTAAAAAAAAGAAAATTCAAAGACCATATTAAGATTTACAATGAAATTTTTGCTTTCACATCAATGGGTGGTGTCATTGACCATTTAATCAATAATAGGAATGCACCATAGGTCTTTGGCTTGCATGGACAAAGCTACCATCTTATTGGATTTTACTTTGTCCTAAAAATAGTACTCTAAAGTTTGCCTAACTTTATATTTACGATATGGATCATGAATCGGGCAAGATAATTTCTTCTTTACGAAGATCAAAACTTAGACCAAACCTTGATCATTCGATCATTATAGAATTACTTAAATGTTCAATCATTGTAACCAATTGGTGAAGTGCTTCAGAATGGTTAGAGATAGGTTTCAAGAGTCTAATTTTAGATCTATTAGAACAAGACCTATAAGCTCGAGAAGAGGTAACATTCAAGTGTATAATTGTCCATCAACAAATGAAATGGTTGTTGTTATGTTGGTGATCTCACAGTTGATAATTTTGAAAGAGATGTCATAATTGAACATTGTTCACAAGGTCTTCAACGCATAAGTGCACTTTAATATCCAATCCCTTTCTCTTATGGTGAAGATGGCTATCATTATGGAATATTGCATAGATAACATTTGTAATGTCGCTCATCTAAATGGAAGCATATCACTATGAGAGAATATTATGCCTATAGGTTACAATTTGTTCCAATGAGGGTCATATACTACTTGGTGGTGGAAGGTTGTTTCAACAATATATTGTTGATGCTTTCACATGTACTAAAGAAGAATGAATGCAATGGGTGCAACATAACCAAGCCCATCTACAAAATGACTTATACACAGGACTTCAAAATACATTTATTAGAGGATAAAGAATAATGGACATTTTGCTAAGAAAGGCGGCATGCATTTGGATAATCATTACATTTTGTCATATAATGCTTAGCTATTAGTCATAGACCAAGCACATAAAAATGTAGAATGGTGTAACCGTTCTAGATCGATAAATATTTTTTCAAGTACATATATAAAGTATTGGATAGATGTACCATTGTCCTTGAGGAAGTTCCCTATGTACCTTAACTATATTCATGTTAATGGAATTAAAATATATTTGGATTACAGATACATTTCTTCTCTTGAAGCTTCATGAAGGATCTTTTCATTTGATATCCATTATCATGGACTAGTTGTCGAAAGGCTTAGCTTCCATCTGCCTAATGAGCAATCTGTAAACTTCTTTGAGTCAAATAGTGTTGGCAATATCATAAACTGATGGGGTATTGAGGATGCCTTGTTCACACAATATATGAAAATAAATGAAGCACATGAGAATGCAAACACCTGACTTATTGTGAATTTCTCTAACATTAGCTATGGTGTAGTGATGTTAAATTATGGTTAAGGAGGAAAAAAAGGAAATGTATAGGTCCAATCTATTATGCGCATCCCATAAGTGGTGAGCACTTTTTGTTTTGAATGCTACTTAATATCATTAAAGGGTGCACATATTTTGAAGAAATAAGAACTATGAATAAATTATATATCCAACATATAAAGTGGGTTGCTATGTAGTTGGACTTCTAGATAGTGATAGGGAATGGTATGATGCCTTACAAGAAGCTTCTGCTCAGGCTAGCAAAAAACATTAGCATGAATTGTTTGCTACAATGTTGTTATACCGTGAAATTGCTGAACCAAGTTACTTATGGGAAAATTCTTGGCCAATATTATTAGAAGATGTAATCTATCAACAAAGAAAAATATTACCATTTCCCGCATTGCAAATGACACACAAACAAATTGAGAATTATACACTTCATGAGATTGAAACAATTCTTCTTCACAATGGTACTTCTTTTAAAAAATTTCCACCATTGCCTCTCCCTAACATCAATTTTCCAAGCCAACATGGGAGTAGACTTATACAAGAAGAGTCATCTTATAATATAAACTCCTTAAGGAGAGAGCACATGTTTCTTGTAGCTAATCTCAATAAGGAACAGATAAACATATATAATTCAATTATTAAACAATGTATTTAGGTCTACAATAAAATAAACCTTTTGACCATGACTAATAAATGTGGCTAGATATTAATTAAACATGACCAAAGATTTTGGTCACATTTTTTTGCACATAACCTATAGACATAGCAAAAAGTCCATCACATATTTGATAGGTGACGTCAAAATTAAGCTGTACGTCAAAATTAAAGACTTGTGTAATTGCACGTGCTTAAGGAACATCAAAATTAAGTGAGGCATTACAAACCAAACATGTCAACACATAAATTTCTTATTTGATATAAAAAATAGAAAGAAATAAGCTGTACTTCATATTCATTAATTTGGCGAAGTTTTAATGTGTGTCTATGATGAAGCAATGGCTTGAGGGAGAAACTACCAAGTCATATCTAGCCTTTGGTTCTCATCTATGAAAAATAGAAAGAAATAAGCTGCACTTCATATCTTCCCATCATTCGTGTAATTGGTAGATAGCCATCTTGATGCCTAATGTTGTAGTATCCAGCTATCAGTTCAGCTGTTCAGCTGCATGGGATCTTGTTCTATAATGCCAGTGAATTCCAGCTACTTTTCCTACCAGCTTTGCTCTTGTTCCTTGGAATATCCAATTTGCAGTGGCTGAGATTTTGTCACCATCTCTAATAGCTTTTTAGAGTACCATTCTAGGAAGAACTATCCATACTCAATGTTCCATGTTCTCTCCCTTCTGAAGAACTTGGTATCTTCAGGAAATTGATTATATTGTTCAGAGTCATGTGGCCCAGTTCTTCTGCCCAATTGCCTCAACTGCGGCTTCAAGTGATGCTCTCATATACTGTTTTCAGGGAATACATATTAAGAATTAAACTTTCATATACTTTGCCTAAAATAATTTAAATTTCATATAATTAATATGGTGTGCTTTTGATCAAGTTGTCACGTGTATAATGTTTCACTTATGATTTTATATGATTCAATCACCTTCACTGTTCGGAGTGATAGGTGATCAACTTGGTGGAGTCCACTTTACAAGAAAGGCGCAGCGTGCTTCACCACATTTACCTTGTCATAGCACTAGAATTCTCCAATATCAAGAAACCTCCATGTACTATGGCTTTTTGGGATAGAATGGATATCTTAGTTCACCACATGGTCCCATGCCTATTTGGATTTCCTACAGTTGAATATGAACAAGAAATGAATAGTTGATGTTTGAGCAAATGCACAGGAAACTTTAGTTGGGAAGAAAGTGAGAGGTTTTTTTTTTCGTTTATTTTTTCTTCCCTTCTCCCCCCTTGTATGTATGCAAGAAATTTTAGAGTATATTAATATCTAGATTATTTTATCTTTCTCTAATATTGGTTAAATTGAATAAATTAAACTGTTAAGAAGGATGGTAAAAGATGACATAAACATCATGTTTGTTTATTTTTCCTTTGATACCATTTATTAGCTTTTTGTGAAAAGAAATCAAAAGTCATGAGAACAAGTGTAAATAAATTTCATTTTTCCCTCCTCAAAAATATGTTTCTATTTGATGATTTTAGATATGCTTTTGATGATGGTTTTATATATGCTTTTAGGGTTCTAATTTTGCAACTAGGGGAGCTGGTGCAATGGTGGAGACACATGGAGGAGTAAGTCAAATCTCAATCTTAAACTTGCAACCATTTTATCTATAAATAAATGAAGAAAAAACCCAAATAAACAAAAAAAAAAAAGCAGAAAATTTTTCTTATCAATTTCGTTCACTCCTTTATGAGTTTATGAAGTCCTGATTCAAATGATTAAGCTAAAACATGCCATCTAACTCGATTTTCATTTTGTTTTTTTTTTCATTTTATTTTTTTTAAAGTTTAAATCTAGTAAATGATGAGTAATAAAACATAGGGGAAGATCGTAGTAAGTTGTTACAAAAACAAAAATAAAATTATACTTATGATATGAATGTGAAAATCCAGCATCAAAAACTTTGAATGGGTTCACAGAATTATTCTTGCATATTCTTTTTGCTTGTTTTACAACCTTGTTGGTTGTCTGCTAATATATTTTTCTGAAATTTTTTTTCTTTTAAACTATATATAGGTCATGTTTACTACTGGAAATTTTTTAGGTGGTTGATCTTAAAACACAATTAAAGCAGATTCAAAATGTAACGAAGCTGTTGAAGCATAAGTTTGGAGAAGCTGAAGCTTCAAAATTCATATCAAATGCTATTTATATGTTCAGCATAAGAGCCAATGATTATGTCGTTTATTATGAGGGTTCTCCTCCCTTGTTCACATATATTTAAATTTTGTAATATTTCACTCCTTTTGCCATTCATGGAGACAAGCTATCTGTTTGAAAAATAGGGTAATGTTTTCTTAAAGATGAGAATAGAATGTTATATATATCACGTTGATACATTAAAGTAAAATTGTGATCTTAGAAAAATTATAAAAACCCATTGTAATTATATATTGATGTTTCAACCACTGTCCATGCATACACATACATATCACCGACCCTATTAATAACAGCAACAACATAAGTCACTCTCATGTAGATTTTGAAAGGTGGATGAGGGGTTTAGCCATTAATTTCAAGGCCACATCCCTCTTCCAAAAGAATAACTTATCCAATCTGCAATCCTATTTCCAGTTCTAAGAATAGAAGTAAAAACCATAACCACATAGAACATCAACTGAATCACATTACAAAAAGGATGAGTGATTTTGAACATTTTCTATTAAATAAATACAACAAGAAACTTTTATAATACATGTCAATGTATGAACATGACACATGAATTGATCAGAGGGTCTGCAAGTATTGTTAAAGTCTGACATGTCACTGTTTTTGTAAAGTATAAATAGTAAAAAAAAAAAAATCCACCATCACTCCATATGACAAAAATATCGCTTAATATAGTGAATCACTTATCCATACATGTATTATGTTAGTACTAGTGAGGCAATGAAAAAATTTTTCTAAGGGCATACCTACAAGAGTCACCAACATTTCCTCCACACTGATGGAAAGACATCACAACTTGAAGCTTCAATCCATGTTTTGCCACCATCTGCATACGCTCAGCATATCCTTCCCAATTATACTTCATAGGTCCATCTTTCTCTACCAATCCCTACCAAGCATCCATCATCACTCCCTCAATTCTTGCACTCTTCAATACCATCAAACTAACATCCATAGCCTTTGGCTTGTTCAAATTCCCCCTAGAGATATACCATGTCAAGTGGCAGCATTACATACACTGGTATGTTCCTATCATTTTGTTGTTTTTGGTGTTTTGAAGAGAGAGCAAATGTAGAAATGGATGAAGGATGTGTGTTTATTTATAGAAAAGGGAGAAGTTCCAAATTTGTCTGTGTGTGGCATGGATTTTTTGAAAGAAACAATCCTGGTGGGCTCTTATGAGAAAAAATGAAAAAAGTGATAAAAAAACCAAAATTGCCAAGTCATATCTAACATATATTTCATTTCAAAAAACAAAGAACCTTAATTGAAAGGTGTTATTTACACCTAAAGTTAACATATATTATTATTGTACTGATTGGAAGATTTGAAACTTGGGATGGTATTAATTCCATAGTTTATAGGGAGATTGTCAAATAGCTAATAAAACTTCCACAAACTCATTCGCTTTTCAATTCACCATTCTCATGGCACATTAAGCTAATTCTAAAAGACTGAGTAAATAGAAAATAATTAATTTCCAAACCCATCTTTTGCATTCATGCTATGTCTATTTGTCTTTACCAAGTACCATTTAATTAATAAATATAGTAATATCACAACCAACATCCTTTTACCTCTGCAATACACCTAAATACCACTTCATGTAAATTTTGAAACATATCATATGCCAGTTTCACCACTTACCTAGAGTGTGGTTCTGATCATCTAATTGTTGCCCTGTATGGATGCATTTGTCGGACTAATGTTGATACCTTGACCATGTGGAGTGTAATTTGCTGCAGTAGAACAAAAAAGCAATTTGTATGACCAATTTAAACTAACTTATTCTATTTAATGATTTGTCCAAATGGAATACCTGAGGAATCGATGGGTGGTTGTTTTGTGGTGATTGGTGCATATCATCCCCTCATCACGATTAGGTAGTCAGGCATTCTGTTTTGTCCTCCCTCCCGTCCTTTGAACATTCCTTTGACCACCAGCCATTGTAATCCTAAAATCGAACAAATGAGGCATAAGTTAGTCATTAGAAAATAAACAGCATAATAGCATGGCAACTCATCATTCAACATACAAAAGCTTATGTTAATATCATTGACTTAAAAGAAAAAATTGACCTTACAAATGCAATTAAGGATGTAGATTTTTTAAAAAGAAAAAAATGTAACAATTTCCATCGCTACTATCATAATCCACCGATGTCTCATCCATCTCTTCATTCCCATTCTCATCTTCATGGAATTCAATATCAGCATCATGCTCTATATGTTCAGATGGCTGCACTATTCTTTCAATAACCCCCCCATCAACAGTCTTATGACCTACATCAGTTCTTAATAGCACATCAACATCACAATCGATTGCTTAATGTAGCTCATTTCCTCCATCACCATTTACTATAAAATGTTCATCTAAGATCTCATCTGCTAATCGAGTCTCCACATCAGTTAACAAATTTGCAGCACCTTCTAGTGAATCTATATTATAGATGTGGCGATGCTCAAATTGTTGAACTACATGCCATTCAGTTCCTAGTTTCATGTCCTTTGCATAAAATATTTGCTTAGCTTATGATGCTAGCACATACAGATCATTTTCATACCAAGTACGTGTAATCTTAATGCTTTTAAAGCCATCATCAACTCGAACATGCCGCATTTATTGTCCCACTACTTGCACTTAAATAAGATCACTCTTTTGTTTCTAATGTAAGTAAACTCATATATATATATCTGTCAAAACCCCATAAAATTCAACTTTCTTGTCTCCTTGATTTCCTTCTACAAGCACTCCACTATTCTGAGTCTTCTTCTTATCCTTAAATTCTATTGTATGAAATCACACACCATTACATATCAATTTGTCGTATCTCTTGAAACATGAATTGGGTCCTAGTGATAATGCATATAATGCACTAATGATCAGGTCACCACTTTCATACGACATACTCATCTACGGTAACAACATGCAAAATAAACCATCAATTCTATTTTGTTAAACTTCCTTTACCTATAGCATAAGTAAGTATATGTGGAGTTTGTTAATTATATTTACCTTATCCATAAAACATTGACTAAATTCACTTTTGTGACGCTTATTTATGCCATCACCATATTGTGAGCTTAAAATGTCTATATGTTTACTGCAACACAAATTTCACTTTTGTTAAGGAATACACACAAATTTTAATAGTTCATTAACATAGTAAAAATGATCTAATGATAGCCACTTATGCTAAATAAAGTTTCATCTCCTAATAATTATTGATAATGTACCATTTGGCAATATTAACCTCCTTATCTGATAATACCACATATGTAGGTGGAGAAATAAAACCAACCCTGTTTATAAAGATGTCTAGGCCACCATCTTCTAAAGAATCAAAGTTCCTATATGGATGGTTGAGTATTGTCTCCATGTCTTCTAAATGAAGAGACCAAGAAAATAACTCATGAACAACATAAGCTTTAGTAATTGAACCTTCCGGATAAACTATATTTCAAACAAATTGCTTTAAAGTGCCTAAGTATCTACATAGTAAAATTTACAATAGGGGAGAAAAAAAATCAAACATTAAAATAAAGATGGTATGTGTTGTATTCACATCGTACCTTTCAAGAGGATACATCCAGCGGTAAGCAACAGGTCTAGCCATTAGGGCCTCTTAAGGTAAGTGGATAGCTACATGCACCATTACATCGAAAAAGGTAGGTGGAAAGATTAGCTCTAGCTTGCACATTATTGTGACAATATCACTCTGCATCTTCTGTAACTCCTCAACATTCAACTTCCATCAGCATAACCTCTCAAAAAAGGTCCTGAGCTCAAATATGGTGCTGGTGACATCTCTGGGCAATAAGCAACAAATGATACCTACATGTAATAGCCTTTGAAGCAACAAATGGCAATCATGACTCTTTATACTCGAAAGTTTTGAGCATGAGTTGTCCACACAGTTACCTATATGTGATGCATAACCATCGGGTAATATAACATTCCTTAGAAATTGAAAGAATAAGTTTTCTTTCAGAATACTTGCCATCAACCCGCTTTAGTAGATGTAGTTCCTTCCAAATACCAAGTTCCTTTAGATCAAGCCTAGCTTTATAAGTGTCTTTTGTTTTTCCATCAATCCTAAGAATTGTGTGAATAATATTCTCATAAATATTCTTCTCAATGTGCATGACATCAAGATTATGTCTAAGCTTTAACTTTGACTAATATGGCAATTGAAAGAACATGGATTTTTTAATCTAGTTGAACCCACCAACATGATGGGCTCTTTTAACATTCCCTAGATGCTTTCCCATACCCACATCTACCATTGTGTGTAATTGGCAAAGAATGTCTTGACTAGAATATGGTTCGAGAGCATTACAATTATCACGCATTCCAACAAATTTCAAGCTATATCTTCACCTATGTTCCTTTAGAAACCACATCCTATGACTAATACCTAATCTTGCTATTAAGTCTTATTAATGATGTTTGAGCTTCGCATACTGGACAAGCGTTGTATCCTTTTGTGCTCCACCTAGACAAATTCCTATACGTAGAAAGTCGTTGATGGTCCACATCAATGCAACATGCATTTTAAAAGAAAACTTCTAGTATGCATCTTATGTCCATAGTCCATTAACCTAAAGATCATTCAACTCATTAATCAAAGGTTACATGTAGACGTTGATCTCCTTCCTTGGTGCTTTAGGCCTAGGGATTAACAACGTCATCATGAAATACTCTTTCTTTATGCACATCCATGGTGGTAAGTTGTATGTAAGAAGCACTACTGGCCACATGCTATATGATTGGCTCATGGTACCAAAAGGATTGAAGCCATCACTAGCGAACCCAACCACACATTACAACTATCCTTTGCAAAGTCTGGAAATTCATTATCAAAATTAATCCAAGATAGCCCATCTGCTGGAGAGCCCATAATGTTTTCTTGTCTCTTATGTTCATCTTTACGCCAATGCATTTTTTTACCAATCTTAGGATTCATTAAAAGGCACTGCAACCTTGGTTTTATAAGAAAATATCGCAAAATCTTATGAGGAATAAGCTTTCTAGACCCTCTAGAAATCTTATACCTAGAAGTACCACAAGTAGGGAAATTGATGAGATGCTTGTTCATTCCTCAAAATAAACAACAATCATATTTACGTGCATGAATACTATGGTAACCCATGTCCAACCCCCTTAAGTACTTGTTTGCATGATAGTAAGACATAGGCAGGGACTTTCCATTAGGTATCAGATCACGCAAAAGTTGTAGAAGCATGTCAAACAACTTGTTGGTTCACTTATTATATATTTTCAAGAGGAGAAGCTTCACTATAAAGGAGAATTTAGAAAACTTACAACCCGAATAGAGCTCTTGTCATGAGTTAGCTCTTAAACCACTTAAAAAATCTATTGGAATACCAAAGCCATCTCTAAGGCTTGAATCTTTCGCTTGGTTCCTAACAAAAGCCCCTAAATCTTCAAGCATCTCATCAAGCCCATTAGTGTCATCATCATTTGCCACATTGTACTCCTCTGCATTAGATCTCATTTTACTCTCTATATGACAAATTCTACCACGAGGTCCACTTAGCAATTCAATAGTTGGCTCCTCACCATGATATATCCAACACTTATAGGTTATGTCTATCCCGTCAACAAGCAAGTGTGCTCTAATCACATTCATAGTGTACAAGTTGTTATTTAAACATCTCCTGCATGGACAACTTATCTCCGTGTTTTCTCCACATTTCAATTGCATGTATGCAATGAAAAATTCAACACCTCACTGGTACTCTTCACTTCCAATGTCGCAATTTATCCAATTCTTTCCATGTATACTAAGAGAAGCCATAGGAAGAAAGAATTACAAGATCAAAAAAATTGTTTGATAAATTGAATAAAACACACTATAATAAACAATTTTACAATCTATACTTATCTCAAACATGCAGTTGATAGTGCAGTAAAAAAGAATGTGCAGCATCTTCAATATATATATATATATATATATTTTACGACCACATGTATATTGAAGCTATTCTATTTTTAGGTAAACAATGCATGTCTATGTTATGTTCAATCATATATGAAACCAACACTATCTCTAAACCAGACTTCAACATGTGGACTTCCTATTTTTGGTCGATGAATCCACAGAACAATTTGAAAAGTTAAGATTAAATTGAGTTTAAAATGAAATTTTAAAATTTGCGATATAGTATTCATTCTTATAATAATGGAAATGAAAAAAAAAAAAAAGATTCAAACCATTCTTTCCTTTAAGAATCAATTGGACTAGTACGGCCCATTCTGTAAATCATTTAATACTTATAAGTATAACTCATCTTATTAATAAAAATTTGTTTAGGTCCTCAACTATATGATGTTTAGTATGTCCTTTATAGGGTTTGAAAGTCAATTTTTAACTTATAAATTATGAAAAAGATAAATTTCCACCATTAGAAATGCTTGTTACTTCGCTGTTAATGCATCCAAATTCTTCAGAAAGTGCATATAGGGTGAACAATGAGGGGCAATTATATTTACTATTTATTGAATGGGTAAAATAGAATAAGAAAAAGAAAAAACAATGATTCCAAGAATCAATAATTTCATACCTTTGCCCAATACAACCACTTCATAGTGGAGGCAAGTGACAACTTGTTAATTTTTTTTTAAAATATTTTAGAATTTACTATGAGGAAACATATTCTCAAACCAAAAGTCTAAACATTTCTTTTCTATTAAGGGTCAGTTGGAGCAGTTGAGCTTTTTTACGTTTCTTTCAATTGAAAATTGAAAAAAAAAAAACGTTAATTTTTTTAGTCATGCACCACCTGTAACAACAACAACAACAACCCACCTCAAGGTAAGCTTGACTAAGTTTTTCTATAGCATCCTCAACTTCTTCACTCACCTATTCAATAAAAAAGTCAAAACAGATCAAAGAATGCGCACATATATTACATGTTTTCTTTTTTTAAAAATTTGGAAGGGTCAAGTTTTCCCAAGTGTGGGTCCAGAGGCGGGGGGCATCCATTAGGGGTGGGCACGGATCGATTTGGTTTTTTTTTCCATCCCAAACCAAACCATTAAGTAACGGTTTGGTTTGGATTATAAATTTTTTAAACCATTAAATAATGGTTTGGTTCTGTTTAGATTGCGGTTTAAATCAAAATTCTAACTAAAAGTTTTTCTTGTTCTAGTTTTTTTACATTTGTGTAGATTCTTAAATATTTATATCATTTTACAAAGTTGATATTATAAACCATAATAAAATACTTTATAAATTCATCATACTTTTAATCTATAGTTCTCTATAAAATCAATTATCCACCAATAAAATACATTCATTAATGAATACATAGTAAGTCATAATTTATGATTTTTAATATAAAATTCATCAATGAATAAAATGACCAGCTGATAAAATATATTAAACAATTAATATATAATAAAAGTTTATAACTGAATAAATAAATTTCATACTTTACAAAGTTAAAAGCTATTAAAAAAAAGGTTCATTATCAACAAAAATTTACATATCATGAGCTTAAAAAAATTTAGAAAAAGACAAGTTGATTTTAATTAATATTTATCAAATAATAAATATCGAATGAAATCATATAAATATATAGTAAAATATTATTATATTTTTCTAAAACGGTTTGGTTTGGGTTTACGGATTGGTTTGGTTTACCTTCCAAACCAAACCATAAATTTACGGATTGGTTCGGATTTGAAAAATTTCAAACCAAATCATAAAAAAAACCATATTTTCCGTTTGGATTGGTTCAGTTATTGATTGGTTTGGTTCTCTTGGTTTTTTTTGCCCATCCCTAGCATCCACCCATGGTTATACTTATTTATTTCTCATCTTTTTAGTGTGACTCTTATCACAAGATAAACTTCTAAAATTGAGCTTTCATGTATGATCTTGTATTTTTAACAAGTACCAAGCACTTAATAAGAATCTAATATTAATACTCTATCATTCTAAAATTAATTATATACCTATATAAAAAAAAAAAAAAAAAAAGTAAGTGAGTCAGAACGCACCATCGTTCTATACGATCACACACACACATGCACCCATACACACAAATATATATTATTTGGTATCTATGTTGTATTTCTAAAGTTAATAAATAATGAATATTTTGTATCTATCAGTTATCGCCTCTTTGTGAATAGGCTATAGGCACCAAATGCAAACAAATGGTCATTGACTGGGACATGCTGTTTGGGACTGATCATGTCAAGGAGCGATTTGCACGTCATAAGAAAAAGCAGGCAGATTTATGCAGTGACATATATATGTGACCACCTTAATCATTATGGTTTTGTTTGAAAATACTGGTCACACATGGTCATGGCATCATGCCTTAACATTATTATCAAAGGGAAAAAGAAAAAGATATAGTTGTTTGAACAGTAGTAATCAATAAAGACACACTTTCAAATTAAACTAACATAATGAGTGCTCTAAGATTTTTTAAAGCAATTTGTTACGGGGACAAGGAAAAGGATAATAAACTATGAAGTATAAGTAACCTTTTTCCCAATTCGTATAAGTTAATTAGAGGTGGTTGGCTGCTTATAAAAGTTTCTAGTCCATGTACTGAAACTGTTCTTCAGAATTCAAAACTTGCAATGTACATCAATTCCTCAATTAATACACATCAATGGACTGACCTTAGTTCAATTAAGCGTGATATTTGTAATAGTTGAATCCATCAAATAGCAGCTTCGGCATCTAAAAGATACAAAAACAACATGTTATTACCACATAATAACAAATGAAAAGCAATGAAACTAAAATAAAATTTATCAATGATAGTTTCACATATCAAAGTCATCCAGGAATTACAAAAGGCGGTACAATCTCTATTGAATAGACCAATCAACTTGCTAAAGCATTTAGGTCGATATCCAAAGTCCTTGATGGAGATCCCTACAGATACTTAGCCAATGAACAATACAAGGAAACCTAAGCAGAATGCAAATGATATTGAACCATTGTAAAGCTCATCATTCAAGAGAGAAGCTAATAATAGGATGAAATTTGTAACATGTATCAGGGAACACAAATATATTCAATGCATAAAATGGCAAAAAAGATGGAAAAACAAGTCAAAAACAGTGTGTTTAAATTTTTAAACTCTTCAATAGTTTGATAGTTTACTTACTATCTAAAGCTTGCTAAAGTCTTCAAATAAGGCAGCAAGGTGCTAGAGGAAAAACTGCTTTGTCTACAACTACTCGGAGTTTTTAACCACATTCCAACATTTTGTGAACTTTTTAAATGAAAATATTCTAAAAAAGAAAGGAAATAGAGATATCAATTTGCTAAAAAAATTTAAACATGATTTACAGAAGCAAGATTTCATGCCTAAAGCATAGTTTGTCTTTATAGAAGTAAGATTTCATGCAAAATCAAAGGAACAAGAATCTGACAGCAGGCAATAAAAGGAAACACGTGCATTAAGGAAGATGTCAAAGATGCATGGTTATGCATGGAAGAAAGAAAAATAATCTCATGTGGTTTCTTACTGGAATTCATCTTCCCTATGGAATGATACTTGCACTAGGTCATTCAGAACAAAGAGGCCATTAGCTTAAAGGAAGATTGCAAAAGATAATCAGTTCCACCATATTTCTCTTACCTTATACCAATTTTGCAATTAAAAAACAATACAAAAATGCACATACAAGATCATGTCAGAAATACAAATTTCCATTAGTAGTAACAAGTAGAAAGCATTCTTTTTTTAGGAAGAAAAATGCCGTATATGAAGTTAAAACAGACTATTCATCAGCCTGTAATTTGTTACATTTTCATATAGCAAAAATGAAAACATCTCGTTATGGTTGAGGCAATTATCAGTCATCAATTGTGAACAAGGATTACCACCTCTTCAACAAAAATGACATCTTTGAGATTGTCAACCATAAATTGGCTTGTATTTCTTGCATTCATATGATATGGACATTCTTTCTACCAAAAATCAGCACTAAATTTGCTTGAGAATCAAATCAACTCCTATCTTTGAGTAGATGCTTTAAGATGAGAACATCAACCATATTAGCAAAGGCGACACATGAAAACTGAACATTAGAAGTATGTAACCACACCTAGAGCTGGGCATATGGGCCAAAGCCCGCGGGCCGGCCAGTTGACCCACTTAAAAAAGTGGGCTACAGCAAAAAAAATTTGGCCCATTTAAAAACGGGCCAAAATTTACCCGGCCCGTTAGCCCGCGGGCCAAAAGCGGGCTAGCCCATAACGGGCCAGGCTGGCCTGCGGGCCAAGAGTTAAAACTTAAAAAAAAAAATTTTTATTGTTCAGTCAGAAACCTTAAAGCTATACCCCTATGTCTATATTGACCCAATTTATCTTTAAGTCAAGTTTTTTAGGGTCAATTTGACCTAATTCAATAACTTAGTCTCGCACTAACAACTTCAGAAATTAAAAAAAAAAAAAGGGACATAAAATGCGGGCTAAACGGGCCAGCCCGTTAGCCCGCGGGCTAAATGCGGACTGGGCCCGGGCCAAGTGATTTTGGCCCGTTTTAATTTTCTGGCCCGTTTAGCCTGCGGGCCGAAGTGAGCCGGGCCGGCCCGGCCCGCCAAGCCCGTATGCCCAGCTCTAACCACACCCAAATGAATCTAACCATACTTACCGACATCACTATTTCTAGCAACACAGGGGCAGAGCATGCTAGTTCTAACTTCTAACCTGACTATTATTGTTGTTCCAATTTACATACTTTCAACTATTTTTCCAGTATCTTGCATGCAACTTTGTGCCATATACATCATCTCTACCTTGCTTGCTTAAGGAAGAAGCATGACATTCATCCTTATGCATTAACTTAACTTTAAGATCCAGGTCTAGTACAGTGTCCTTACCAGTGACTACATGCCAGACGTTACTTCCTTAACAAAATCCCAACCTAGTCATATCCTATCATGTCTACTTCCACACTACCCTCTATTTTCCAGGAAAAGAGGATAAAGAAAAAACGCTAAACTCAATACTAATGATCTCTAAATCACTTTATATCTATCTTCCCATTCATATCCGATCATATCTGCTTTTTGTTTCATTACCAAAAAACATTTGAAGTATTTTAGGTTACTTTACTAAAGCTGCAGATTACACAACAAAGTTATCGTGCATTCAACCCACAGAGGCCCCTATCACCAAATGTAATTGTAAATGACAATTCATATCATTGCATCATAATCAAATTTCACTCTGTGCCATATTTGCACTGTAGTGTAAAAAAAATGAAACCATTTAAAACTCAAGGATAATTAAGTAACCTCATAATCATGTAACTCATGCCATATAACTTTTTGCACATCTTGTGTTTTTGTCATCATATTGTTGGTGTGCTACTACTCCAAAATGCCTAAATTCATATTTCTATACATCTCTCAATCTCATTTTATATCCAAAATGTCTCAAAATATTAAATTAAAACTGAAAATCATTTAAAGCTTAACTTAAATGAAGTTATGTTCTTAAATTATATTAACATAATGGACTTGGTAACTAAAAGCATTTAAAGCTTAACTTCATCTTTCTATACATGTCAAAGGTTATTCTTTTCCTAAATTTAATACTAATTTTTACTGACAAGTTTTTTATATTTGAAAAACAAAAAACCTTCCTCTGCTGTTTAGAAATCTCAAAATGCGGGAGTTTACACTCCTAAAATTCTCTCATCAACCTACATATGAGTATCTATAATGCGGAAGTCATTTTCTGGAGGTGCAATTTTAGCCTTGCCCTTAATTTGTGAGATCCATCATTTTACAGACAAGACTCAACAAATTGTGAGAAATTGTAGTCTTGCTGGGAGTAAATTTATAGAAATTATAAAAATAACTAGTATGTATTGCAATTTTTAGCTTTTACATACTTCCTCAAGGAGAAGAAGAAGAAAATATATTTAATAGAAATTTTATTAAAATGAACTTCACCTCTGAACATACTCAACTGTGTTAAAGATACAAGCAATATGCAGAAATTCTAACTGTCCCTAAGACAAGAAAACCAGCTTCTAGGTTTCACACAATATAACTATCAAATTTAGTGACCGTTAGCCACTGTCCCATTCTCACAAGCACTATCCTTGTGCCTAACAAGATAACCACTATGGATCTATATTGTATTGAACTACATCATACGTCTAATGACAAATCCAAACTGTAACTCAAATATCTTCTAGTGTTCCTAGACAAACTCATCATGCACTGGAACTTATACGACACAATTCAACTAATAGACAAAAGGTACAAAACAAACGTTTAATATGTTGTTACAAAAAAAGATTTAAAACAGAAAAGGCTCAATTTTTGAAGATTTAAAATCTATAGGCTTACTTACAAAAAAAGAAGGCAGTAAGGCAATCCATCCAAGTAGACAAATCAAAACTTTCCTCTATAATTTAAAATGACAAACATTCCAAGATCTTACTAAAAAGATAAAATATAATAAAAAGTAACATACTAAGGCATCGTATCTTTCGAAAAAGGACTATATGTGAATCAACCATAAATGCCATGCTCATAATGTACTATCGTTATATTTTACTCTAGACAGCTGACGTTTCCATATAGAATAGAGGCTTCAAGCAAATTTACACAGAGAAGAATTTTGGCTAAACTTCAGCGAGTCATTTCTGTTACAAGCACAAATTTACAAACTCAAAGATATATATGTACTAACTTTTAAGAATATTAACATTTGTTCATACACAATAAAGGAGCATGAAGTATTGATTAACAAATAAAAAACTAAGAAAGATTAAGCATTGAATGGAAGAAGTTTAAAAAGTTGCCTAAATCTACACAGGATGCCCCCGCCATAAGGGGATCACTGAAAAAAGACAACCTCGCAATCATCTTAGAACAACATGGTACTTAAAGCCAAAGAGAACTGGATTGGAAACTCTTCGTTAGTAAATTATTGAATTGGGAACATTATGCTACCTAAGCAAAACGTGAACAGAAATGTAACGTGTGCCTATCTATGTTGTATAACCTTGTTCCCTCATCGTCGAACTTCCATATTTTTAAATATAATCCGACCAATTTGGTTTTAGTATAATTTTGAAGGCAACAGATAGGTTTTAAGAAAAAATAAGCACAATAATCATGCACAATCATATCATACTTATAGGCCATACAATCAATATATTCAATTATCCATATCAAACATCATTTGTATGGAATGAAGCCGACCAACCTACCTTGCAGTTGACAAACTTGAGAACTTCAATCGGGACATCATGGAACCTATCATATGCAGGTCCAAACAATTACAATGCAGGAAATATGATAGAAGCAGTTTAACCCTAATGTAATGCCAATATCTGGCCTCAAATTCTTCATCATTCCTTGCTCAGTTCTAAGAACTGTTTGTTACCTCACTGATAGCATTTGCCAAATATCCAACATTGTTTATGGTCACACTTACCATAATAATATGTCTATTCCTAGTCATATATATATGATATTCACACATCAAGTGATCAACCAGTTCGGGGGTCAATCCACTATAGCAGAACATTCTAATAAAGTCATCACAAGAACTAACAAAGTATGGCATTTCCAAAGCATACTGGAAAAAGTCTTAACTCGTATAGGAAAAAATTAGTCATAACCCTTGAACACAAGCCCTAACCAGAGTATGGAATTTCCATAATAGAAGCAAATAGATGTGTAGGAGTAACTAAATAAAAGTAAGAAAAAAAAAAGTACGAACGAACTTAGATGATGTGTCTACGCTGATGAAAGATTAACGACTATGCCATGATAGATTTCGACGAAGACTTCTCCACTCAACTTCCAATGAAGGAATGGGTACGATGGAGCACTGATCGATTAGATGTGGAATGGAGAGATCAGTCAAGTGGAACAAAGGATTCTGTCGAAGGTTGTTGTAGGACGATAGAGATTAGTTGGACATTACTGCTGTGTAAGAGTATAGTGTAAGGGTGTTGTCTACTGTTTTTGAACTAGCAGGATTTTTAAAAGAATTTCATTTTCCAATTTTTTTTAGGGTGGGTAAATTGTTAAAAGAAAAATTAGTAACTGTTAATGTAAGGAAAGGGTTACAAATTAAATGAATGTTCTATAAACATGACTAATAATGCACTTAAATTGATAAACTTAAATTATAAAAGATAAATTGCAAATGTCACCCAATATCAAAATTCATGTAGTGATTCATTTATAGACATATCTATATAGGATGATAATTTCATACATATGATTAGAAGGAAATATTGTACTTGTTGTTGCATCTTCTAAAAGTGCAGCATTATTGTTATCTGTGGACGAACTACACATTTAAGATTTCAATTCCCTTAAATATAGCTGAAGATAGTATTTGTGATATTAAACCCAATATAGATGTTGCTAAATTATAGAAAAAAAAAGTATTATAGTATGGGACGAAGCTCTTATGGCACATGGATATAGCTTTGAGGCTCTTGATAAAACACTTAACGATATTATGAAGCATCCCCTCTCAAAACGTGCATCAAAACCATTTGGAGGCAAAGTTGTTGTTCTTAGAGGAGATTTCAGCAAATATTACTAGTTAGGCCAAATGGTAGAAGAGAAGATGCTAGAGCTACTGCATTAAACATGTCTTATCTTTAGCGGTCATGTATGGTTCACAAACTTACAATCAATATGCATTCGACAAATCGCATAAGAAATAAAAAAAAAATTAGTTGACTTGCTAACTTTAGTGAACGGATTTTAAGAATTGGTAATGGTGATATTGGTAAAGGGAATGGTGAAAATTTGGTTGACATTCTTGATGACTTTCTCCATCCACATTAGAGCAACCTAACAAAGGAAATTATTGATTGCATATATCATTATTTACTTCAAAGGTATAAAAATGGCATACACTTACAAGAAAGAGCAATTTTAGCATCAACAATTTAAATTGTTGAAAAGATTAATGACTATGTCCTATTCCATTTTGCAATGAGTCTATTGACGTGTTTGATAATGATTTACACTATCTAGTTGAAGTTCTTAATAAACTAAAATTCCCTAGAATTCCTAATCATTCATTGAAATTAAAAGCATCTACATCTGTCATGATTTTAAGGAACCTAAGCCAAAAAACAACTCTATGTAATGGAACTAGACTTCACATTACTCAACTATTAGATTGCATTATTGAAGCCAAAGTAATTTCTAGAACTAACATTGGCAAAAAGGTGCTCATTCTAAGGATTATCTAATCTCCTTACGACTCTAGATTACCATTCATTTTAAAAAGGATGCAATTTCCTCTCACTATATGCTTTTCAATGACCATAAATAGAAGCCAGGGGAAATCTCTTTGTCATGTTGAGTTTTACCTACAAAGGCCAATGTTTGCATGTGAACAATTATCTATTGTCATGTCAAAGGTTACAAATAAAGAAGGATTGAATAAGGTTGCAATACAATTGATATTGCACCAAAGTGAACGAGCACGACATCTTTTATTTATGGATATTTTACTACCATATACCATATATAATTACAAATTAGTTTTTTTTTTATCCCAGCTCTAGTCTTGGTAACTAGGCTAAAGCAGCTATAAATTATGCCCAATAATCCAAGATCATATGGTCAATTTGATCACCAAAGATAATCTAAGTAGTGGAGTGGATATGGTTGCAATAGTTATGTACATTCAATAAATGCCTCACACTATATGTGGCCTAAAAAGAATGATGTGCAAGCATATGTACAAGGGTAATTAAGAGTAAGAAAGTAGAGAGGAAGGGTAACAGTCTCAGAAAGCTCAAATATACTAGTGAAAGTTGGAGGAATTATAAAATATCAACCCTACGATTTTTGAAGAACAGCAAAATGATTTTTGGGCTCTATTTGATCTTTCATGAAAGCAATTGGCACTACAATGAGGTTTGATTCAATTTCTTCATCTCCTAAATGAAGAGAAGTTATGGTTATCCATAGAGTTGCTACATATGTTGAATTGCACTAATGATTGACTATTGAGAATAGAGTTGCAAACGACTTGGATTGAGTAGGGCTTTTGAAGGCTTAGGCTCAACTTGTTTGATAAAGTTGAACCCACTTTTAATAAGCTTAAAATGTACAGGCTCGATCCCAAGCCTATTAAGGATTCATGAACTCAAGCTTGAGTCGTTAGGTTGGTAACAAGCTTGAGCTTAACTCATTTACGCAAATAATCATATGTTTATATTTATAATATTATATATAATTATTTATATTAATATAATACTATACTAACATATTAACGAGCCCTTAACAAGCTTATTCAAGATCCAACTCATGAGCCAGAAGAAAAGCTCACACTTGGCCCATTTAGCTAAATAATCCTAAATTTGAGCTCGAGTAACTTGCAAGTAGTTCAGCTCTTTTGCAACCCTAGCTAAGATAAGTCTTTCTACTTATGGATCCTTGCATGAACTCCTCTTCAGTTTAAGCTCATAAAGAGATTGTTTAAATGCATGATTTTCTCTTTTTTTTAGAAAAATGTGGAAAGTGAACAGACTAGTCCAACGGTTTTTGCTTCAACCTTACTATATCAAATCTCTTTCATCATCCTAAATGTATGGACATAACTCCCTAAACCTTGTTATTCAATCAAATTAGTCAAGCCCATATCATTAGTGGATTTAAAGCCAATAATTTAAATTTATCCTTCTTTAATATCCTAAATCAACTTATTTGACTATGTCATAGAGTTCCATAGGTATTCACATCTAAGAAAATCCTTTTTCTATGAAGTCTAGGTCTTCTTCATAATTCCACATCAATGACTCTCTTATCGGATTTAGATTAGGATAAAGAATGGTAAGAACATAACCCTATCTATAATCATCCTTTTCCAAGGATCCTAATCATTGTGAGTCCATATAAGGCACTTCTACCCCAATACTGATTCAGATGATCATATAAAGACTTGTTGTGATGTGAAAAAACCCAATCACTTTAATTTTACCATATAACCAAAATGAGTTTCCATTTATCTTCTTTGTAGATATATGGATACAAATGAAGTATCCACGTGTGCACTACGTGAGTATTGCTCTACACATGGCTTGCAAAGAGTGACACACAATAACAAATCAAGAATGATCAAGAGAGAAGTGGAATAGAAAGGAGGATCATGTAATCTCAATCATCCCAAATGCACTTATGATAGGTTGAGAAGCTATGAAGCATCAAACCCCACAAGTAATGATGAATAATTATTTTATCCCTTTGGACAAAAATTCAATAGCACTTCAGTATTTCCATCATATTTCTTCCTTTTCAAATGTGGAGTGACTCGGGATATTTATAGAGCTTAGCCATTAACGTCATCTACTGGATCATATTGATAATCAATGGCTAAGATTAGTCTCTTTTAGTACATGAGTCATGAAAAAGGTCAGATGATGGACAGGTTGGTCCAATGGCCCTTACTTCAATCCTACCATATCAAATCTCCTTTGATCAACCCAATTAGAACTAAACTCTTCAAGCCCTATCATTTAGCTCAAAGATTCAAGCCTAGATAAATAACAATAATTTTTTTATAATTTAAAGTCCATTTACAATCTCATTACTACTATGTCTTTTAAATAAAGTTAAGATTAATATGCAATTGTGATTCCAACATTCTTCTAGTTAGGGGACAATAAATGCAATCTTTTTATTTTGATTAAGAATATTTTGAAAAAAAATCTTAGAATACACAAAGATAACATCTCAAAACAATCATACCTACCTAACACATGATAGACTACCTCACTTGTTAAAGCATAATCAATGGAAATTCTTGACACAATTCTATATGTTAAAAACCTTTCTTTCTTTGAGGTTTCCACTATTATAGAAATAATTACGTCAAAAAGTTTTCTTATATTCCTAACTTTTCTATAAATGTTAATGGATCAAGAATATACACATGGTATATTCATTATGTTTATTTTTGAAGTAATAAATGGAGAGTAAGTTGACTTGACACTTACAAACATTAAAATAAAGGACCTTGCATAAAGTAAAAAGAGGTCATATGTTCTTAAAGAGCTAACATGATACCTATAGACCTTAAATGAGGTCCTTAATGTCGAACATACTCTTGAGTCACATTTCATATGTGGAAATGGAACCTGAAATGAAACCCAAAATGGCAAACGTGATTCCGAATTCCATTCCCATTCCTATATTTGGATGCATTTTTAAAAGTCGGGATAGTAATTTTTGGGATTCAATGACATTACTACCATTCAGAATGTGGAATCATGATTTCTTTCCATCCTCATTGATAATTACCATAACAATTACTTTTTCTTCCTCTTAAAAATTTATTAATAAGAATTTTTTTTACAAACACCATCTCAATTCCATTTCATTCCATGATGTATCCAACAAAAGAATTTGTTTATCATTACGTCACTCATTTCATTTCTCTTATTCCAATGCATTCCATTCCGAACGATTCATGTGTACCAAATATATAATATCATAGGTATCATAATTCTAGATATAGATTATCAATTATATAATCCATAATGTGGATATTATACTTAAAATTAGGAAGAAGATTAAAATGAAACAAAATTTTGGTATTCACCACAATTAGGGTGTGATCTCTATTGTCGTGATAATAATTTTGTTTTAACGGTTAATTTTTTAATAGTTGCAACTTTTGATCAATTTCTTAAAGAGTTTTATGTATTTGGGTTGCATTGATTCATGATAATGATTCATGTTAATTAATAACTAACTAACTTGAAATCCAAACGATGTAACTCATGTTCAAACAATATGACTCTTAGAGAAAGTTGCAACTGTTAGAATATCTAATTATTATAAATATAATGTGTTGCAATTGGTAATGTTTGTATGATCAAAATTCTTCTCTTTATTTCTCTCTTTTGTTAAAAATATTATACACATATAATATATTTAAATGTGGTTTGATACTTAAAAATATGCTATTCAAGTATCAAGACTTTTTTGTATCTTGGGGGAATTCCGCAAATATAACTCTCCTAGCAAACTTTGTATGAGAGACATAAATTCTCTAAGAAAAGCGATATCATTTGTGTCTCTAAGTCATTGTTATTCTCCAAATTTGTTTCATTAGAAATTCTTTCCTAACAATCTTAGAGAATTTACGATGGCTAGTGAAACAAATGCTGTTCTTAGAGTCATGAACCAAGATTTTGTCAAACTAGATCGATTTGATGGAACAAATTTCAACCGTTGGAAGGATAAGATGTTATTCTTGTTATTTGTGTTGAATATAGCGTATGTGCTTGATCCTAAAATTCAACCTATTCAAGATCTGAAGGAAGATGTGAATTTGGAAGAGAAGGCAAAGTTTGAGGAAGCCAAAAAGAAAAGGGTGGATGATGAATTTGAATATAAAGGTCATATCCTTAATATATTGCCAGACAATTTACATGACCTTTACATGACAATTAAATCTCTAGTGGAAATTTGGAAAGCATTAGAAGAAAAATACAATACTGAAAGACAAGGTACGAATAAATTTCTTACGTTAAAATATTTTGAATTTAGCATGATTGATAAAGTCCCTATATTAGATCAAGTTCATAAGTTACAAGTTCTTGTCAATCGACTACGTGACTTGCGTGTAGTTTTTCCTGAATATCTTCAAGTGGGGGCAATTTTATCAAAATTATCCCCTAGTTGAAATGATTACAAGAAGAAACTACTTCATATGGCTGAGAATTTCACCATTGAGAAAATTCTTAGGCATATACACATAGAGAAAGAAACTCGAAAGCGTGATGCAATGAATTTTCAAAATAGTTCTAAAGTGAACTATGTGAAAGATGGTGAAAATAAGAATTTCAAAAGGAAAAGAAAAACAAGCGAACCAAATGAAAAGAAAAGGTTTCACAAATGCTATAATTGCAACAAGAAAGGGCATTATGCTAAAGAATGTTGATTCCCAAAGAAAGCCACGAAAGAAGTCACATCACTTGCTGCAAACTTAGTAGAAGATCAAGATTTTATTGCCATGGTGACAAATGAATTCAAAGCCTTACATGTTGGAATGATAACTGAATTGAACATGGCAACAAAAACCAAATCTGGAAAATGGTGGCTTGATTCAGGAGCAACGATTTATGTGTGCAATGAGTGGAATCAGTTCAAAGATTTCAAAATTGTGGAAGACCATGAAGTTCTAATGGGAAATGGCAATTCGGGAAGTGTACAAGGAATTGGAAGTGTAGATCTCTATTTTACATCCGGAAAGAAATTGAGTCTAATGAATGTATTATATGTACCAGATATGAAAAAGAGTTTAGTTTCTGTATGCTTGCTATGTAAGAAGGGATTCAAAGTTGTAATTGAGTCGGACAAGTTTGTACTCATGAAAGGGGATCTTTATGTAGGGAATGGATATGTTTGTGATGGAATGTTTAAATTAAGCATTGAAATGAATAAAGTGAATGATTCTGTTTTTTTTGTTAGCTCTTGTAATCTATGGCATGCTAGATTAGGACATGTTAATTTGCAAACCATGAAATATATGAATAGAAATGGTTATGTAAAATTAAATGACATGGATAACATGAATAAGTGTGAAATTCGTATTCAAGCTAAAATTACCAAGAAACCTTTTCCTCATGTAGAAAGAAATATTCATGTTCTTGATTTAATTCATAGTGATATATGTGAGTTAAATGGACATTTAGCTAGAGGAGGAAAAAGATATTTTATAACATTCATTGATGATTGTTCAAGATTTACCTATGTATATTTACTAAAGCATAAAGATGAAGCATTTGAACCTTTCAAACGTTATAAAGTTGAAGTAGAAAATATACATAATAAAAGAATCAAATGTTTACGTAGTGACAGAGGAGGTGAATAATTTTGAAATAAATTTCATAAATTTTGTGAAGAGAACGGAATTGTGCATCAATGCACTACTCCTTATACACCTCAACAAAATGGATTAGCAGAACGTAAAAATCGAACATTAGTAGACATGATTAATTCGCTAATCATTAATGCCATATTGCCTTTTAATTTATGGGGAGAAGCCTTGTTAACTTCATATCATATTTTGAATAGAATTCCATCTCGATCTTTAGGTTTTGCTCTGTATGAAAAATGGAAAGGAAGAAAACCAAATGTTGAATATTTTAAAGTGTGGGGGTGTACTGCCTACTATAAGGTTTTTGATCCAAAAAGGACAAAATTAGGTGTTAAATCCTTAAAAGGAACTTTTGTAGGCTATGCACAAAATTCTAAAGGATATAGAATATTAGATTTGGAATCCAACGTAATAATTGAAAGTAGGGATGTAAAATTCCTACAAAACAAATTCCGTGGTGATTAAATTGATAATGAAATCACACAACAAAATACTAATACAAAAAACTATGTTGAAAAGAATAATGTAGAAACCAATGAAGAATCTACAAAAGAGCCTAGAAGAACTAAAAGGTTAAGGAAAAGTAAAAGTTTAGACCTTGGATTTATTGATTCTCAAGCTCTTTGTTTTTTAGTAGAAGGAAATAGAGATTCTCCCAAAACGTATCAAGAAGCTATGACTTCACGTGATGCGGCTTTATGGAAAGAGTCAATAAATGATGAAACGGATTCCTTATTATCTAATAATTCTTGGGTTTTAGTTGATTTACCTCAAGGATCTAAGGCAATTGGATGTAAGTGGGTATTTAGACGAAAATATAATTCAGATGGTTCTTTGCAAACTTTCAAAGCAAGATTAGTAGCAAAAGGTTTTAAGCAAAGGGAGGGAATTGATTATTTTGATACTTATGCTTCTGTTGTAAGAATGACGTCTATTAGAGTGTTGTTAGCCATTGCCTCCATTTGTAAATTATATGTGCATCAAATGAATCTCAAAACGACTTTTCTAAATGGTGACCTTGAAGAAGAAGTGTATATAGAACAACCAGAAAGCTTTGTGCTTCCCGGAAATGAAAAGAAATTTTGCAAATTAATTAAATCATTGTATGGACTTAAACAAGCTCCAAAACAATGGCATGGAAAATTTGATAGTGTAGTCCTGACAAATGGTTTTATTCATAATAGTGCCAATAAATGCATTTATTCAAAATTTACAAATGAATATGGTGTTATTATTTGTTTGTATGTTGATGATTTGCTGTTGTTTGGAACCAATATGATTGGAATAAATGAGACCAAGAAATATCTTACTTCACAATTTAAAATGAAAAATTTGAATGAAGTAGATACAATATTAGGAATTAAGATATTGAAACAAAATGAGAATATTATGTTGATACAATCACATTACATTGGAAAGGTTCTCGAAAAGTTCAAACACTTAGTAAAGAAAGAATATACAACTCCTTATGATCCTCACATTAAATTACAAAAGAATACTGGAAGAGCAATAACACGGTTAAAATATGCTAATGCTATAGTGTAATCCCCCGAAAATTTTCATAATTCTTAGGAAATAATCATAGAAGTCTAACATTAAAAATTTAAATCCCAAAAAATCAACCCAAATTAAAACCGAATTCTAAATCAAATCCAACTATCGGTTGAATCAACATTCGTACGCCAATCAAATCATCTACCTGATTCCTAAAACGCAAATCAAAATGATATATCCAAATACCGCTTAACAACGAAATGATAAGATCCTAAATCCTTCGGTAAATTTCAGAATCAGAAATTTCAAGTTTTTACCAAAAGACAAACTGAGTCAACTCATAAACCTAGACTCGGTTAAACGATCCCAAAAACTGAAAGCTATTAAATAATCACAAATAAAATAAGATAAACCATAGATATCAAGCTAAAAATATAAAATGATCAAAACTCGAAAATTATACGATCTTACGAATATCTCGACGAAACCAGAAGTCAAACTAGAACCCTAAAAGTCAACAAAGCCTATAACAAACCCTACTATTTAAGATCCGGCAATCCCGCATTCTCAAACCCTAGAAAACGAAATTAAGCCAATAGCTTAAAATAGTTTGTAATAATATAGGGTAACATAAAAATATCATATTCACGAATTTTGAGTGTCCTTTTGACTCAAACGGGATCAGTTCTCGAAAAACGTGTCTCGAAGCTCAGAATATTAAAAATATTCCTTTGATACCAATAGACTCATAAAAATATAAGGTTTTCAAAAATATCAGTTTTAGAATTTTTCAGTAGCTAAAAATTATAGATATTGCATTATTATGCGTCTTTTTATTACTATCAGTGCTTTAATTGTCTAGTCTACTATTCATAGTACTTTTATACTATTCATTACTATTCCTCTATCTCTACTTTTTTCTTACACATATTTCTTACACCTACATACCTATTTTCTTACTTTTTATATTTTCAATACAACTTTAATCACATCAAACTTTACACATTACTTCTTTTATTATAAACTAAACTAAAATAAATCAATTTCCCCCTCTACAAGTACCAAACCGGTGCCTCCCCCTCTCACTTCCATCCAATTATTTTTCCTTTTCAATTTATTTAATTAAATAAAAAATTCACTCCAAAAATTCTATAAATACCCCTTCCTCTTTCATTCTTTCACACAATTCATTTCACTACCAAAACTCTCTCAAAATCACTCCACAAATCTTCTCTTCAAAAGTTATCTCTAGAAAAACTCTCTTAAACCAATTTTCCACAAAACTCATTTAGTATACATAAACCTTCTACTACATATCACTACTCCCATAATACCCATTTCATCTACCATCTTCATACCACTTACACACTTTAGGTAAAAATTTCTTCCAACTATTATTCACTTATGTCATGTAACTTAACATGACTATGGTGTTGTTTTGAAACTCATATGAGTAGTAAAAGCAACAACATGTTCATGTTTTGTTGTTGTACATAAGCTTCCTATTTTATTATATTGTTATTGTTATTATTTGTTCTAACCTAACTTATATAAAGTATTATATATATTATGTATATATGATTATTTAGAGCATATAAGCTCATTTGTTATTTATTTACTTTGAAGTTATGCAATTTATTTATTTTATGTAATTATTAAGACTAGCCTTTCTAGTCTTAGACTTGTCTCTATCAAGTCAAAACAATCTTTTGTTTATTTTTTTTAATCTTTCAGGACTAGTCTCTTAGTCCCGGGATGCCTTGATGAAGCTAAGGCTCCAATACTTGACCGGGATACCTTGATAAAGCTAAGGTTCCCAATACTTGATATTTTATTTTCTTGCTTATTACTTGTTTCTAGTATTTTCTTATGTTCTTATTACTTTATATGCTCATGATACTTGCATCTACATCATGTTAATGTCTCAACAAATCTAAAAATAGAATTTTGCTTTACTAAAGGAACTCAAAACTAGATTTTCGATTATGTGATTTATCACAAAATCATGAAGTTATTATCAACAACATAGAAATAGAGTTTTCTCAACGTTTTCTTAAATAACAAAGATAGATTACCAAGGAAACATAAGAAATAAATATTTTCTTTGTATATTATGTTAACCTAAGCTTTAGTAAAATAATTTGTTAATATTAAAAGTTTTTACAAACAACTTAAGATTTAAACTCTTTTAAACTCCATGACAAAACCAAGAAACAAACTAGTTTTCAAAGTTAAGATAAAAATCAACTCATAAAGTTATGAACCCACTTAGGAAAAATAATGATTTTCAAATTTCTAAAAGAAGGAACTCATTTTCAAAAGAATATAAATAAAATAAGATTAACAATAATGGATTTTATCAATAAAGATGATTCTTTTCAAAAGAAATAAAAGAACAAGTTTTGGAAAGCAAAAACTTATATTCTAGAAATGAATATAAGAAGACAAGACTCATTTTCTAAAACCATCCTAAATACAAAATTATGAAAAGGTTTTCAACAACTTAATATACTTTTGATAAATTTGATCTTTAATCACTAGAAGTAAAATTTATGCAAGACTAAAGGTTAAAGGAAAAATTTAACTTGTTTTGGAAAAAGGAATGAAGAAAATAAAATAAGAATATACTCAATTATAACAACCTATGAAAATATAAAGTTTCTTCAAAAGACTTGAAACAAAATCGTCAAAGCTAAAGTTTTAACAAATCAAAATGAATTGTTTTATAAAATAAATTGTTGAGACACTACCATTAGAAATTTTGCATATAAAGTGAGCCTATCTATATGCTCAAAGGATTTATCAATTATATATACATATATATATATATATCTATATATGTTTACTAAAGGATTTTTTAGTGAAGTTAAGTTAGAAAACGGATTTGCAAAAGTTTGGTAATATTCGTTTTAAATCTGTACCCAACGTTTTCGGAACTCAAATGACCTTATATGACAAAGATAACCTTAGAAATGGATATATCTTTTCGAATAGGTAGAAAACGGTATATTATATGTGAAATTTCGAGTTAAAATGAGCAAATTATGGCCATTTTAAATTGGAATTTCATTCTATACGAATTTTGTCGGATATAGTGAAATAGAATTAGAAAGTTCAAGTAGAATTTCTATGAAATATTCATCCTGGATATTTCTTTTGTCTAGGTGACGAAAGATATGAGATTTCCCTTCCTAAGGATTACTACGACTAAGAAGATCGCGAAATGGACGAGTGAGTTATTTCTCATAAATTCGTTACCTTGCTTGTGCTTGTAAAGTAGTAGCATTAGCATATTAAGAAAAGATAAAAATGGATATATATGTGGGGAATTCGGGATTATGAGTATTCTATGTTCATGCGTGAAATGAGGATTAACAATATCGCAACTTCAAACTGCTTGTTTAAATAATTTTGTTTACTTACTTGTATAACTGCTTATTAATTGCTAAATTGATTGATCGCCCCCTAATAAACCTTAATAAGGTATGGCTTAAGAAAAATAAAATGCTCACGCATAGCATCCATCGAGTCACATCTATTTCGAAAGGCTGCTACTCCTACGCGTAGAGCTGGATTGGCTGTGATCGTGCGGTGACACGAGCCATGTTTCTTCCTAGAGAATCCAAATCGCTTGGGGAAAGCGACTCTAGGTTCAGAGCCAAGCCAACCGAACGCTGTGGGTGAGGATTTGGGGACTAGCAGTGGAAGGTCGATGACCTTCAACCCCGATGCCCTAACCTTTGATACGGAGGGGTAAATCCGTTCTATATATAGTTTCCGGATAACTATATATATTTACGTAATCATGTGATTGTTGCATTGTATGCATAGCATATGTGTGAAAGTCTAAATGAACTTGTTTGAAAATATGGTGCGAATGAAAAAGGAATATCTCACTAAGCTAGTTGTAGCTTATACCCCTATAGATTTTGCTGAAACAGGTATACTCGTGGCTTAAATTGAGGATCATGACATTAGGGAAGTCATGGAAGGATGCTAAGCTTCTATGAAGAAAATGGAATCATAAGATGAAGTAATTTTGTAAGGTTTTTTTATATGCAATGACTTATATGATTAGTGATGTATATTTATTTGAAGACAATAGAGGCATATGCCTCTAAGAATTGTAATTTAATATATTTATATATTACGATAAGTATTCTCTTTGCCTTGCTACTTATTTATTATCAATATAAATTGCGCTACTCCGATGCATTCCCTTGATTGTGATGTACGCCTTGTACATAATATGGAAGCTTTTGCGTGACTGAGGAAGTCATTCCTAGGCTTTAATATTGTGTACGGCAGACTGCCATGTTTAGGGTACCCCTCGAGGCGTGACATATAGGGAGTTTGATGTATGCATCACATTGCACCAGACCTGATATTTCATATGTTGTGTGCAAGTTATCAAGATTTACAAGTAATCCTAGTACTGAACATTGAATGGCTATATCCATAATATTTAGTTATTTGAAGAAAACTGTAAAACTTGGATTAGTATGTGGTAACTTTCCAACTGTACTAGAAGGTTATTTAGATGCAAGTTGGATAACAAATGCAATTGATAGAAGTTCAACTTCTGGATGAATATTTACCATAGGACGAAGATCCATAAGTTGGGCTTCAAAGAAACAAACGTGCATAACTCACTCAACAATGGAAGCTGAGTTTATAGCACTTGCTGCGGTAGGAAGAGAAGCGGAATGGCTTAGAAATTTACTTATGAAAATAGAGTTGTAGCCACAACCATAGTCAGCCATTTCAATCTTCTACGATAGCGAAGCAATTATGTTTTGAGCCTACAATAAAATTTATAATGGAAAGTCTAGACACATAGGGTTGAGACATGCATATTTAAGAGAATTAATAAGGGGTGGAATTATAACCATTACCTATGTTAAGACTAATGATAACTTGGCAGATCCTTTGACAAAAGGACTATCTAGAGATCTTGTAAAAAGGAGTGCTGCTAAGATGGGTCTTAATCTCTTATAGTTGGAAGTGATGGGAACTCTACCTTATTCTAGCACATCACTAGTTACAAGGTTCAAAGTGTAAAAACAAGTCATTACTAACTGAGTGTATTGTAAATATAATAAGTTAAAAAAGGATGAGATGTAGTAAACATTTCTTAATGGATAGATATTATATCTAAATCAATTTGTTTGACGTGTTCCACCGATTTGAACATAGGAGTTATGCCACTCCTAACAAAAGCTTAAAGAGTTTGCATTTGTAAATGTTCATGAAACCAAGATAAGCACATGGCCTTTACCGTGCTATCATAAGTCCACTATTTGAATGTGAACATGTTTATGTGTATGAAATCTCCGGTTGTGACACATAGCATGGAAGTTCAAACCAAAAGCCACTTATTACCCTGTTGCGACTTTGAGAATTCATACTAAGGAATAATTCAAATCTAACAATATTATTCTTTAAGCATAAACATGGAGGCATTTGTGTGTGTACATAATCGACAATCTAGTGGGGGATTATAGATATAGGTTGCCAATTATATAATCCATAATATGGATATTGTATTTAAAATAAGGAAGAAGATTAAAATGAAACAAAATTTTGGTATTCACCACAATCACTGATGTGATCTCTATTGTTGTAATGATAATTTTGTTCCAACAGCTAATTTTTTAATAGTTGCAGCTTTTGATCAATTTCTTAAAGAGTTTTATTTATTTGGGTTATATTGATTCATGATAATGGTTCATGTTAATTAATAACTAACTAACTTGAAATCCAAACGATGTAACCCATGTCCAAACAATATGGCTCTTAGAGAAAGTTGTAATTGTTAGAAAATCTAATTATATTAAATATAATGTGTTGCAATTGGTAATGTTTGTATGATCATAATTCTTCTCTTTATTTCTCTCTTTTTAAACAATGTTATACACCTATATCTCAAATATATTTAAGTGTGACTTGATACTTAAAACTCTGCTATTCAAGTATCAAGACTTAGTTGTATCATGAGGGAATTCCGCAACATAACTCTCATAGTAAACTTTGTGTGAGAGGCATAAATTCTCTAAGAAAAGCGATATCATTTGTGTCTCTAAGTCATTGTTATTCTCCAAATTTGTTTCATTAGAAATTCTTTCCTAATGATAATTCATATACTTTCAATATTTATGAATATTATTATTTTACTCCATAAATAACCATAAATTAAAAGAATCATATTTTTGCTTATTATAATTTACTAGATTTACAAATCAGTGGAAGAGTTTGTGAGTTCAAATGGCCATGAAAGGGATGCCATTATAAGACTCACACATTAGGTTTATACACATGATGGTTTTAGGGATTTTATTAACTTTTTTATGGACATATTGCATAATAGTTTTAGATCCTGTGTCGGACTTATGTCCTCTGTAGGGTTTAAAGATGATTTTAGCTTCTACTTTTTAGGAGTTTTATTTTCTTTATATTACACCAATGCCAACAATTTTTTCCATTTTCTTTGTTTGTTTTTCCTTTCTACATGAAGACAATTTAGTGATATTAATGAATTGAAAACCTTAAGTTCTTATTCTTCTTGATTCTTAACAATTTTCTAATAATTGCCACGAACAACTTTTTTTTTTTTTTTTTGTCATGAGCAAGGAAATTTATACATATCAACCATTGTCATATACAAAAGAGGAAGTTGACTCAAGCGGGTCAACAAACATATTGTCTAAATTGAGTAGCTTCTGGAGATGGGAAGGGGGTTACACCATCAATCCGTTGGACACATCCCTCTCCTTGTCATAGAAGCTACCCAGTCAGCTACTCTATTAGCTTTCCTAGGAATAAAAGTAATAGAAAAAATATTCGGTGTAGCTATTAGATAGCTCTTGATTTTAGCTAGATAGGGTTTTGTGGCCCAGTGCACATTGGATTTATTTCCCAAACAAGCATTGACGATAGAGAGACAGTCGGATTCCAATTGCACCTTTTCCCAACCCATATCTAAAGCAAAATCAATTCCTATCATAACAGCTTTACCTTCAATTTCTTCTGCAGTGATCCCCAAACAAAGCAACGACCTGCCAATAATTAACTTTCCCCAATGATCTCTTGCCACCACACCCACTGCTACCCTTTCCTTTCCAGATATCCATGAGGCGTCCACATTAATTTTTACAACTCTGGGCAAGGGTTTTGTCCAGCTCTCTCTTCCATCCTCCACAGCTTCACTTCTCTCACTTCTGTCTTCTACCTTGGGCTTGAGATCTCTGACCAAAGATTGTGTGTGGCTCAGGACTCTTAGGGGCTCAACTTTTTTCCCCTCTATGACTACTTTACATCTCTCCACCCAGGTACACTAAGCTATTGCTCCGATTTGTACCTCAACCTCCTTTGATAGTCTTCCACTGCATGCGGCGGCTTGATCTACCCAGTCGAGGAAGGACCCCACAGCTTATTGGTTGACTCTGAAACCTATGCTTCCGAACCAGATTAATTTTGTCCATTCGCAAAGGAGTAGGGCATGCTTTGTACTCTCCATTTCTCCACAGATTTGGCAAGTCGGGTCGGATAAGATCTTCTTTCTCCGCAATTGTTCTGCTGTTGGTAGCGTGTTGGATCCAATTCTCCATAGGAAGTGTTGGGTCTTAGGTAAGGTTTTCGCTTTCCAAATCTTCTTCCACTGCAGGTTCGAGGTGCTTCTGGATGTTGAGGCTTGGTTTGAGTTGACTTCCCCCATCATGGACTTGAGGAAGGTGTAGATCGAGTTTACAGAGCAAATCCCTTCGCGATGGTGTGGCCATATCAGATTGTCCTTCTGTTGGAACCTTCCCAGTGGTATCTCCTTAACTCTTTGCTTTTCTTGTTCTGTTATCCATTGGTTAATTTTGTTTGAGTCCCATTGTTTAGTATCTGAGTTTATTAAATCTTTCACTAGAAGATTGTCTGAGCCATTAGGAATTCTGATATTTAGAGTAGCTCCTGATATAGTAGGCACCCACCGGTCTTTGAAGCACCTAATTTTTTCCCCCGATCCAACCTGCCAAATTCCTTCTTTGAACAACACCTCTTTCCCTTTCAAAATGCTATTCCATGCCCATGAAGGTCTGCCTCCCCTGGGAGCATCTCTGAAGTCTTTCTATGGATAGTACAAACCTTTTAGGATTTTAACCCATAAGTCATTCGAGTTTTGTTCAATCCTCCATGCCAATTTAGTTAGGAGAGCCATATTAAATAGGTGCAGATCTTTGAAACCCAATCCTCCTACTTCTTTGGCCTTAGTGAGCTTATCCCAACTTCTCCAGTGGACCTTTTGTTCCTCTCTTTTCTGTCCCCAAAAGAATTTTGCCATCAAACCATTTACCTCCTTGCACCATCTCATTGGAAAACAGAAGCATGCCATCGAGTACATTGGAATAGCAGTGGCTATTGACTTGATAAGAATTTCTCTTCCTGCTTCTGTTAGGTTGTTTTTTTTCCAACCTTTTAATTTCCTTACAATCTTCTCCTTCACAAAGTTTAGTGCCTCGAATTTTGATCTTCCCCACAGCATTGGAAGACCTAAGTACATTTCTGGATTGTCAGTGATGATCATTCCCTATTCATTGCTTATTCTTTGTCTTATCATGCTATTAGTGTTGTTGCTGAAGAAGATGCTTGATTTATCTATGTTGATTCTTTGACCTGAAGCTTTGTAATACCTTTCCATTAAGTTTATCAGCTTCCTCACTTCTGTCAGCTTCGCTTCCATGAAGAACAGAGAATCATTTGCAAAGAACAAATGAGATAGAGTAGGACAAGTAGGTTTAATAGTTAGCCCTGAGATAACCCCGTTGTTTTTATTAATATATATTCCTTTTGATAGCACATCAGCAACTAAGATGAACAAGTATGGCTTTATGTGTGCCACGAACAACTTGAGTTAACTAATTGCGGTTCATAATAATTATATATTATCCAAATCCCATTTATTTCTAACTATAAGTTAATATTAATTAGCCTTAAACAATTGATATGATTTTGCTGCATCATATCTTAAAAATAATACTTCTAACATCTAGTTAACCATTCAGTTAATTATCTAACTAGTAAAATAATATATTAAGCATTTTAATATACTTAATATATCAATAACTAGCATGACTAATCCCTTTAAGAAAGAAAAAAAACAATCTGATTAAAAAAAATAAAACTATAGAAAGCTTCAATCATCCAACCATATATCCTTTTTCTTTTTCTAATTTTAAAGCCTAAACACATAAAAACCCTAAACTAAGATGCCGTCTTTAAATATATAGATTTAGATCTCAAATTACAATCAATCCATATCATCGTGTGTCCCAACATGCACGCAATAGAGCCAGGATTGGTCATTGGGCTACAGCAACTAGAAAATAGTATTTAGTATCCGTCATCACATGATTAATTTAGAACATTAAAAAAAAAAAAAAAATAATATACTAAATCAACTTACTTGTCTTTGTCACAAAGTACCGTGGAAATTCATATCTAAGAAAATTTACTTCGCCATGTAGGCTCTTCTTCACGTGTCCCTGACAGTTGACTAGATAAATTTAGAGATTAGTATTATCAAAACATAATATGCTAAATCAAACTTACCTGTCATTGTCATCATGGAAAAAAAAATTCGATAATTATATCCAAGAAAATTTACTTCGCCATGAAGGCTCTTCTTCACATGTTCCTTACTGTTGACTCCTGATAATTTAGAGATTAGGATACCTAACCTATATATATTAATAACATTTTTCAATGAGTACACCTAGAATTCGGTATTTAAAGGTTGGCCATATGTTTACCTCAACTTTAAATTAATGCATTAATATCATTCAACTCTTCTTCGAATTCACTAATAATACTTATAATAGTCAGCTGACATAGCTGGGCAAGCAAATAGAATGTTGGCAGGTGGCAAGAAGAAATTTTTTGAATTGAGTTGAAAAATAAAAGTGAAAAGGCAAAAATAAAGGAAAACTTTGAAGAGAGAGAGAGCACCCAAATCAAAGAGGGGCAGAGTGCCTCCACAACTCATTCAACGTAATTTACATAAAGTCGAACTAGTATTGCAATCAATGATTTCAAAATTCTCCTAGTTAGGCAACAACAAATATAAATTTCCCATTTTGATTGAAAACATCGTAAAACGATTCTTAGGTTATGATTTACTAGACATAGACATCTTAAGATAATCTTGCTCACCAACATCATCGATATTGAATCATAAGCATCATGGCATCATTCAGCATAACAATGATCACAAATATCAATATGCTAGTTTAGAAGAAATAAGCATCTTCATGTGATCTCACCGTTGGTCTCAAACGTTAACCCATATTGTCATCTTAGGAGTTAATATAGACATCATCACGGGTCGGTTTTCGAACTGGGAGCTGACTTGACCCGTCACCGGCGGTTCCTGAATCGAAAACTGGCCCGGGAATGACGAGTCTGAACCGGTAAAGGATCCATCAGATTCGATGGGTTCTTATGGTTCCATCCCTAAAAACCGCATGACCCGGCGGTTTTGAAACCGTCGATTCAGCAACCGGCAGAACCGGCGGTTCTACACCATAAAAATTATAAAAAAAGTAAAAAAAAAAAAAGAAAAGAAAATTATAAAAAATTGTAATTATAGAATAAATATCTAAAACTATTTTCGCATAAATAATAAAAATTTATTTCCTATTCATAATAGTTAATGTGTTATTATTAACAACACAAGTAATAAATACATTTGAAATCATATATTGTTAAATTTATGCAGAATTCTAATCAAAGTAGACTTTCTTTCTTAACAATGTGTGATTCATTTTTTGTTATTGAGAATTATTTATATCTTGAATATTTTATAGTGTCACATTGTTAATATAACAACTAAAAAAGTGCAAGTGATTTTATATAAATAAATACATAATTATAGAATTTCTTTTAACTAATGCTATGAATAATTATTGTTAGGCTCAATGTTATTTCAAGTTAAAAATTTATTTTGCATTTTTTTTAGTTAAATTAAGTAAATTATTTAATTGATTTTTTTATTTTTTTTCATGGTTCCTGGTTCCTCTAGAACCGGAATCGAACCGTAGGAACCGGCGGTTCCTAAGAACGGAGAATCGGACCGGCTCTCACCGGTCCGGTTTCGGTTCCACCACTTTTGGAACCAGGAACCGGCGGTTCGGGTCCGGCTCCAGACCGGAACCGAACCGTGACGACGTTTAAGTTAATATGAGATGGTATGAAAATAAAATAGCATCCTTATGTAAGTATTTTCTAAGAGACATAAAATCTTCTAGTGGACGGTATTGCATTACACGTACACTCATCATTAGTAAGAAGCTATTCACATTAGCATTTAATTTCGTGAAAATCATGATGAGTCCCCTGTTTTTAATTCAAAACGATCAAAGATTCTTACACCAAGCAAACATGAAATTTATCTATTTCTCTCTAGGAGATACTTGAGCCTGCAAAGGGTTTTTCATCACTGTGGCGGCCTCAGACTTCTCTGCCAGATCGATGTCTTCTCCATTCACAGGTTTCCACTCAAAGTTCCAAACCAAATTAGCCACAAAGTACTCCAAATGAAGCAGAGCCAATTGGAAACCAGGACACATCCTTCTTCCAACCCCAAACGGCATCATCTTAATCTCTCTACTCCCTGTAATGTCAAATTCAATTCCTCCATTATCCTTGCACATAAACCTCTCCGGTTTAAACGCCAATGGATCTTCCCATAATTCGGGGTCCAAACCCATCTGTCGCACCATGAAGTTCACCTCTGCATCTTTAGGTACCAAGTAACCATCCAAAACAATATCCTCTGTGACCGCATGTGCTAACACGAATTTGGCAGGCGGGTGTCGTCTCAAACCCTCCAAGATCACAGCTTTCAAATAGGGCATCTTCCGCAAATCCTCTTCCTTCACTTCCACCTCACTCGGACCAACAACCTCTCGAATCTCGCTAAAAGACGCTCTTGAACATGTGGGTATTTCACTAAATTGGCCATCACCCATTGAAGAGCTGTCGTAGTAGTATCAGTCCCAGCATTAAGAAACTCCGAGCATAAACTCACAATCTCATCTTCTGTAAGCTTCCTCTTTTCAGTTTCATCTAATAGCTCCAATTCCAAAAGTGTATCTACATAACAGAAGATCATCCCGTGATCATCCTCCTTCTCTTTCTTCCCTTCTCCTTCTCCTTCATAAACTCTGCACGTGCTCTTGTTAACGACGCAAGCACATCATGGCGCAACCTTTTGATCTCATAAAACTCCTTCCACAACCTATAAAGTACGATCTTACCCAACCTAGGAAATACATTAAGTTTATTAAACCTTCGAATACTCAAAAGCCCTTTTCTCAGCACACGCTCCACTTCTCGTACCTGCGCCTCATCGACTTCACTACCAAAACACATTAACACCAACAAACAAAACATCGCGTACTGAAAATGCTCGGCCACGCGCGTAACTACGCCGTCCTGTTGTTGTTGAAACCTTAAGCGTTCGTTCAAAACTCCCAAGACGCGTGCACGTGAGTTAGAGAAGGCCTTAAGGCGCATGGGGTGGAGGAGCTTTGACGTCAAGTTGCGGCGGAGGGTACGCCACGTGGGACCGTAGAAGGAAGAGCTTACGTTGTGCTGTTTGGAGCTCATGATCTTTAAGGTGGGCAAGGCGGGAGGGCGATCGGCGAAAATGGCACCGTAGTGGATGAGGGCTTGGTGGGCGGTGGCGCGTGAGGATATGAAGATGAAAGGACGTCGACCGATGTGGAGAGTGAGTATAGGGCCGTATCTGGGTACGAGGTTTTTGAGGACGGTTTCGATGTTGGATAAAGAGTTGTAGAACCATAGGAAGTTGCCAAATTTGGGGATACGAAGAGGACCGGGTGGGAGAGACAGAGGGCGTGTGGTTTTCTTGGGGAGCAATAGGAGGTTGAAGGTGGATTTGATGAGGAATGAGATGCAGAGAGTGACTGTGATTATGAACCAGAGCTCCATGATCAAAATAAATGAAAGGTAGGTTGTGTCTGATCTTATTTTCTTAGACCAGGTGTTATACTGTGGATTATATATACTGTAGAGTGTGGGGACAATAATTTGATGAGTATCATCATTTGCTGTGTACTTTGATATGTATGATTAAAAAAACAAAAATATATAGTTTTTCAGATAATAATGTCTTTATATTTTCGCTTCTGCTGATCAATGGTGTGAACTGTGAGCCACAGAGAATTAGGTATCAATGTGAATTATATATCAAATATCATAATTAAATAATATATGGAAATGACTATTTTGACTATATATATTAGCCACCGATGCATCCGCGATGTATGTGCAAAAATTAAAATTAAATGACATGTGAAGTTAGCAAAGGAAGTTGCCATATATGAAAGTGACTATAAGAAAAAAAATTATATAATTGATCAAGAAAGGATATTTAGAATTTTAAATTAGAAAATGATTATAAAACATTTATTGGAGACCAAAGCTAGTCAAGCACGATCTATTCCATAAAGGTTGAAGTCATGTGCTTGCAAGGTAAATTAGAAAAGTTAATAATTTACAAATGTCTTTTGAAAAGTTGATGATTATGATAACTCATATTACTTAGTAATTATATTGTTAAGCTCATTATACAACAATTTGTTTAAGGTCTTTTTATGCCTGTAAAACTGAAATAAATGAAGTAGAGTGTGAAAAATCAATTTTAGAGTAGTTGACAATATATGCAATAAGATGAGTTAACTATTTGACAAACCTTGAAAAGACGAAAGTTGCGGGAGATATAATTTCTTACGCTAGCAAGAAGAACAAAGGTGTTAATTAAACCATTAACAATAAATGAGAAGAAGAAATTGTAGTCTAAATGAATTTCTTACTACAATAGTTTTTTCTTTTGCGATTATGTTTGACTTTCTTTCTCTTGGAAGATGTAATGGGGTGAGCAGATTTCCTTTGATGATAGTATTCATTTTGACTATTTGTGGCTCGATTGGTATTTGTTCATTGCAACTAAAAAGAAAGAAATGCATAAAGATCTAGGAAAACAACAGCATTAAATTAGTAAAAAATCTTTGTATTTTAGTATAAACTACCTGTTGATTCGAATGTTTTGTATCTCTTTCTCAATTGTCTTAATGAAATTCCTAATATCAAGCTTGATAGAACCTCCCCAGCCAAAGCTATAAACCCTTAGGTAATTTCTCTATTGTTCCAAAACAACAAAGTTGATGTCGGTTGGTCTGTTCACACATAAGGTTTACTAAGAAGTTTGAAAGAAAAATAGTTACTGTAAGGGGTGGTCACTGTGGATGGACTTTGGAAATCTCCAAATTGGATAACCAAGCATCAGCAGGGCTCATATCGTTGTATGAATCCTGAATTAAAGAGATGTAAGATAAACAATAGATGTGTTTGTAAATTTTGTCATTAGATATATAAACCAAATACAATCATTAGAATTGTAAGAATAATTCATATCGGATAGAGACCGAGTTGCCACATTTTAAATTCGATTGACAACGATTTAAGGTCCTTAGCAACTGTTGTCATAAAGGTTAGTATAAATATGTTAATTTAAGATAGTATAATTATATTTTAAAATGAAAAAATTAATAGATTAAACGTTAAATTATAAAATATGGAGTTTTTGTACCTTTGTTACAGTAACAGGTCTTTGTAGACAACATTTCGAGTATATATGCCATCATGACCCGATATTTTACCATCCCTAACTAAGATCTTTGTTGAGGACATTGACACTCCTCATGACAAAGCTACGTAAAGTTGTCCATCATTGAGTACATGGTCAGAAAGAAAAATCCAACACTTTGAATTGTTTGACCTTGTGCTTTATTAATTGTCAAAGCAAAACTTAAGCGCATAGGTAATTGTTTCCTTGTCAGTTCAAAGGGTAATCATAAGTTGTAAGAGGTTTTCAAAGATATCATTCGAATAAAAACTCTTAATTCTTTAGATTGCCCTGTCAAGACCTCTGTATAGATGAGATGTCTCAAGAAGTCGACACAAATCAACTTAGAGCCAGTTCCGCAAAAGCATGATAAGTGCAACTTTTTTAAGTGTTAACACATGGGGAGGCATCCTACCAAGCGAGATGGATTTTAAATATTCTTGTTGACACAAATGTGCAAGTTCATCTGTAACAGAGTCAAACGAGTAGTATGTATGGGTCTCATCGAGAAAATTCTCCATTATTCTATCACTTAATTTTTCAACTTCCACATTTGTAGGTGCTAGAATTGCACGACTAACAAAATAATCTCTGTTTTCTGCAGATTCTACAAGATTAGGGAAAGTTGTGTCTATTAGATTTCAATTGAGTGCTCACCTTCCCATGGTATGGTTAATGATGGTGGCACACGTATGAAATCATGATTTATCGTACACTCTACTCCATCGCTAACTCTTATTAATAAAGTCAGCAAAGTCTTTATCGTTGATATATCTCATATTATATGTTAATCGTAGAATTCAAACACTTCTTCAAAGGGTGACTTGTTTAGGCATGCATTAACCATTTGATGTTTTGTTCCCTTAGAAACAATTGGAAGGACTTGTCTAAAATCTCCTCCTAATATGATAACTTTTCCCCCAAATGGTAAGTTGATTCCTATGATATCTCAAAGTATCCTATCAAGAGCTTCAAATGCATATCTGTTAGCCATGGGTGCTTCATCCCATAAAATCGCTTTAGAAAGCCTTGGCAGATCAGCCAACTCAAATTGCTTACTCACCAAACAAATAGAGTTTGCATAAGGGAATCTTGAAACGATAGTAAGCTGTTCTACCTCCAGGTAATATAGTCGCTGCAATCCCAAAAGTAGCCGTAGCCAAAGCTATATGACTAGTACTTCAAGGAGAAGCCAAAATAGCATGATACAAAAAAGATTTTCCAGTACCCCTTAAACCATCTATAAAAACATTACGTGTTCATCCCGGTCTAATACAGATTTCACCGAATCAAAAGCATACCTTTGTTCAGCATTCAACCTTCAGGATGCACTTATATCATCATTAGAAATAAATTGATAGTTCATCTTGAATAATCCTTAGTATATCATTCTGGTTCTCCGAGTGGTCACTCAAATTAGGCAACTCATAATCCGACAAAGACTTCCCATGTTGTGCTAGCAATAATTTTAGGTCTCTTAATAACTTATCAATTAAAACCATGCTAAAGCTAGTTGAAGATGAAGGATAATCCTGCATCATGCTTCCATGGAATTCGTCCCATGTTGAGCAACATTTGGAAATGTATTATACTTGACTCCATGATACGTCAAATCGAGAGTCAAATGATGTAGGACCACGGATATGGTTAAGTAATATTCGTAAATAGAACCTCTCTGAATTCTTTGGTGGAATAGTATATATTCTTCCGATTACCTTTCTTTCTATCCTTCTACGTTGCCATGTTGAATTGACCCATTTGTAGTGTTGCAGAAATTTTTTGTACAATTATCTTCTTGCTTCTAAGTCTACACTATTTGTGCAAAAGAATTTTGTAAGCATTGCTCGAGGGCATTGGTTGTCAGCCAAAATAGAACTTACCAATTCGTCTTCTCGAAAATATATTGTATGCATGTTAGGAAGATGTATTTGCAACCTAATAATTGTGGGGTATATATGACTCAACGGGAATTGCATTAGTCTCCATATAGCCTCGGGGGCACATACCCAACATGCATCAACAAATTGTTGGATTTCATCATTCTAGGATCCGATGTGAACTTCCATGGAAAGTCTATCTAGTCCTTTACGGATGTACTTCTATAAATATTTAATACTCTTGACACTTGCACAGACCTCTACATTGATGTGACAGTCGTGCTTAAGGAAGGCCACGTTTTGGAACTCTATAACATAAGAGTAACCAACTACCTTTCCCAAGACTTGTCTTTCAATAATATCTTTCTTGAAATACTCAAAACGTGAATGAAAGACACAGGATAGCAAATCTAGGCGATCTTATGGGGTTTGCCCTTAAAATAATTGTTGTTAAACTTGAAGCCATGATGGGTTACATGTTATAGTAATAAACAAATCTAGTTGTCCATATTCTTGAACTAATGCCATCGCATCCTAATATCTTTGATACATATATCGTGGACTTCTATAAAAAAAGAGGATGACAAAACGATCTTATGTCCGACATTTCCTATAAAAAATTTCCTTTTTGAAATGAAGATTTAAAATGCATAAGCATGAGACGATAACAAAATGGTTAAATATAAAAACCTGCTTAACTTTCTCCAACAACAAGTGAGTCTTGCAATCCTTGGTAAAATTCAACTCGAATTATTTGTTGGTTTTGTGGCAACCATCTGAACCTTTGCGTTTCAATCTTCACAAAATTGTCTGCTAAATATTGTTGGAATAATCGCCTCCTCTAAGAAGAAGTGATTGTTCACATTCATGAATCTAGAAATGTAAATGTCATAAGATTAATTTATGCAACATAATAAAAATAACTCAGCTGAACAGTAATGTCAAAATGTCACCTATATTTTATATGCACAAAAGGCACGACACGTAATTTGGTTGCCATTTGTTGATGTCGTGTTGGCATCCCATCCATAAGTTCCATATGGCAAAAGTAGGGGATATTGCAAGGGATCGTAATAACCATTAGTATCATTTATGGTCATGAGATGTTCAGGATGGGACTGTATTGTGATGTCTCGATTATTCAAATCTCTAATTTCTTCACCTCCAACTATTATAATAGCAACTTGAGATGCGATTGGAAGAGAGTATTAATGTTTGCTAGTAGGTTATTCACAGATAATTAGTTGACAATCTTGTACATTGTCCAATGTTGCCAATCAACGTAGTTGGTGGGCAAAAGGATTGTGAGAATTCAAAATGGAAGAAATTTTTTAAATGATTTCCATACACTGTTGGATTTTCACGAAGATGATTTTCCATTTCATGTATCTAATATAATATATATATAATATGTTTGCAAATATCTTAGCCTTTCAAGGTTAGAGGGTAAGAAACTACTAATCTTATGGTATGTTGAACATTGTGTCTGAAAAGTATATATACAACAGTTCCCAATCAAAAAAGTTTCATCAACACGAACTCCCATTGAAGTAAATGAAAATATGTGATTGTAAGATCTAATGTTTTGTCTAAAATGTCTTTAAGATTGGTTTGACCAATGAACAATTCATAAAGTTCAATAGGTGGTAGGGGCATAGGTAAAAGAATGCATCCCCTCGAGTAGTACATTGTAGATGTCTCATGTTGAGAAAACAGAGCATCACAAAATTGACATGTTGAGGTTGAAGGAAGAGTTAGTAGCCGATGTCCACTACTCTTGTGAAATTCCCAGGCTATTTTAATAGTACCGCATCGATGATGTGGGTTAGCCACTGGTGTTCAAATTGTATAAGTAAAATTTAGAGAAATGCAATAAGTAAAATATGCTAACATCAATATGAAACAAATGTACGTAACATAATTAGATAGATTTAGTATTTTTGCCAATAGTATAGATATGAAAGACTATAAATTGTGTATAGTTTCCTATTTTGGACGTCAAATAATATTCTTATATTAGCTCGATCACATTGACTGACAAATAATAGTAATAGATTACCTAATGTTGGTCCCGAAAATAATCAAGAAGGGGGGGTTGAATTGATTATTTCATAAAATTAAAATTTTTGCTTTTTAAAAAACAATCCCCTTTGTATTTAAGTTAAGAGAACAATATGAACAATTAAACAGTAATAAAATAAACTGTGGCAATATAAATAGAGAAGGGATAAGAAGATCAGGCAGATATTTATAGTGGTTCCGCCTTGTGCGTCAGTCCACTCTTCTAGCTCCGAGTCGGGGACCCCGATATCCTTCGGGTTTGTTCCACTATATTCAATAAAATCAATTACAAGCTTGTACAATTCTCTTTGCTCGATTCTCACAGCTATCCTCTAGCTTCAATCGATCTACAGAGTCTAAACTAGTAATTTAACTAATTTATTTGAAGCCAACAACAAGTTGCTTCGTTTATCTAAAAGAAAAGTGTAAAGATTGCAATAAAATTTGCTACAATTCTGCACGTGGGAAGAAGAAAAGAAAGTGTGCTTTTTCAATTCTTAAGAATTTTCGGTCAATAATTGAGTCAAGCTGCTCTTGGGTTTTTTGTTTTTCTTGAATAGTATGTATGAAGTTCTGCGTCTCCTTCTTCTTTTATCTCTGTTTCCATTTCATGTCCTTCTATCGATTAGCGTTTGTTGCTCTTGAGATAAGATAGATATCCCAAAAATCTCATATGGAAAATCTGTAACTTCTTATCCTTAATTTAATTTATCAAACGCTGCTGTTATCTTCAAGAGAAAATCTCGTTCTTCTTGTTTACTTCGGTTCTAGATTTGAATTTGAATTCTTGATATGCTGAAGTAAGATAAGATCTACTTGAATTTCGTGATTTGAGATAATCCACTTGTTTTCTGCTTGAAAACTTCTGATAACGCTAATCTTGAAGATAGATCTGGAGAATTGTCGCTAATATCACGGTCTTCAATGTGATCTTCGTATGTCATCTTCTTAAAGATAACATTGTTCTTATTTTGATTTTCTTAAAAATATCCAATTCGAATTTGTTTTTATCTTGAGAAAAATCAGAAAACATAACTGTTCTATCTTGAAATCAATCCATCGTTAATCAATCGTAACTTCTGTCTTTATCTCAAGAAAAACTTCTTTGATGAATATAACTGATCCGACAATTTCTTTAATCCCCTAGGATAATCCAACTTTAGTGAAACTAATAAGTATATTATCCGAATATACTTATTATCTCGGAGCTAGGTCTTCAAAATCATTGATCTTCTTCATAAAAAAAATTTAGATCTTGTTTGAAAAGATGAACAGTAACTATCTTTAATTCAGAATTACTGCTGAAGGTTCTTGAAAAGGTTCTGTAAAAAATTATGTGTTTCTGGAAACTAACTTCAATTCAGAATGGTTGCTTTGAGTTTCTCTCAAAGGTTCTATGAAAGGTTCTTTATTTCTGGGAATGTTTTATATTTTAATTATCCTTCTGGAAAACATTATGTGTACCTTTTTTCTTTCTAAACAGCATCTGAGATCATCATATTGTATAACAACTCTTGTCTTAAAAACTTGTTTATATCCAAGAATTAATATTTGTTCAATAAATTCACTAATATTCTATATAAAGTTCTGAATAATTCTGCACACTAATAGAGTAGTTAGTTCTTTGAGCATTTTGTTATCATCAAAACTTTAGATATATAAAAATCAACACCTAACCATATTTAAATAAATTAAAAAGAAGAAATAAAAAAAAAAAAAAATTTCCCTGGCATGTTCATCCATACCCAAAGTCGACAAATGTCATCCAAATGACTACGTCTTACTACCTCTAGGCAATTTCGATTTTTTTTTTCTTTTTTGTTTTAAAACCTGTTTTCTCAATTACATTGATGTACATGCATGGGTAAAAGTAATTTCACATGCTAAACTATGCATTCGAAATGCCTCAAGTGCATCCCAAAAAATCAAAAGTATGGAAACGAAATTCATCAAAGTCATCAAAAAATAAAAACTGAGTACAAACTTACTTGCTTTTGGAAAAAAATGCAGTATAAACTTACCAACGAAGAACAGATGCACTCTCTATACCTGAATGAAGAAAAATTAAAAAGTAAATGTATCTTAAATGAGAGAGGTACAACAAATGGGATTGAATCAAAAGAGTTTTACCTAAAAAAAAAAAAACTTCACATTAAATTAGTGAGAAACAACAGGCAAAAAACAATATATATATATATATATACACACACATAGAGTATTGGTATCAATTTTGTGTAGTTACATTTTACCAAAAAAAAAAAAAAAAAAAGATTAAAAATCATGAAGCTTCACAATAAATCAGGAAGACAAAAGGATAGGGATGAAAAAAAATCTACCTATGCAGTTGTACCTGAGAAAAATATTTTAAGTTCACATTAAATTGATGAGAAAAAATGAAAAAAAATTAAATTGAAAAAACAAACTTCTAAGAGATTGGAAAATTAAATGCAATATTCTTTTGTGTTTACTTCTTCATTTGTTTGGACGTCATGGGAATTGAAATTCGTAATCAAAATTCATGGGAACGTCTGATTTGTGGAATTCCAGTATGTAATATAAATTAGAATTTAATAATAATAGTAATGGTTGTTATAATATGTAGTTTTGCATAAGATTAAGATAATATCATGTGTATGATAGAATCAATGTGCCATATTTTTAGTGTTTACAATATCAATAAAGCAACTATTTTCATACATGTATTGGAAACAAAAAGAACAGCACAAAAAATAAAATAAAAAAAAGACCAACAACAACAGCATATTCATCACTTACAACTCAAACATCATATAGAGTGCATAATACAAAAGTTGGGAACATTAAACCCAAAGAAACGTGATACCTATGGCAAAGAATGGACCCACCAATTTCATTTTTCTCCTTTTTTTAGTAGAAATGAAGTGTATAATATGGATGAAAAGTTGATATGAAACAAATTATGGAAAACATAACTTCAATATTTTTTTAATAGGAATAAATTGTAAAATCAATTGAAAAAATATAATTTACTAAAAAGAACATGATTCTTTCGCAATAGGACTCACAGTGCCAATTTATATTATAAAATGCTCAAAAGCATCCAACAAAAGCAAAATGCATTTCCACCATAGACCTTGAATAGTGGGATCACTAGGTATCTATATATGCACTTTCATGTTTTGTTCCTTTTGGAATGGCTGGCAAGCGAGAATAGAATTCCATGTACAATAATCTTGTTAGACTATTATTAACTCTTTTTCATATTGATAGGCAAAGTAACGATTTGTGGCTTGCATAGGATAAACTTTGTCTTAAATCCAAGACGTAGGATTATGACTCCCAATGTGGAATACCAAAATAGCAAAAGGCAACATTTTACTTGTTTGTTCATATAAAATACAAATTTATTAAAGTAAACTTTAGAAGATAAAAAAGAAAGGAAAAAAAGAACAGTTGTATTTTCAATCAAAATCTATGTTGGTATTCTATGAATGTGACCATCAAAAGCTGTATTGGTATACCATGAATGTAAAATTTTGAATAGAAGTATATACAAAATAAAAACGACATAAAGAATCAAATGTGAGGAAATGCATTTGACATTATTCTACTTATAGTGCAAATCCACCAAATAATATAAATTGATTAGTTATTCAATATAAGCACACCCGTTAACCATGTAAAATCATGTATGGAAAATACTTGATACGGAGCCCCCTTATACTTCTCTTAATTGCACATAGCAAACATAATGGACTGGGCATACGAACAAAATAGTGACCGAGTTAAGGTATTAAAATTGCACAACTGCAAACCGTTCAGAGAATAGAGAAATAAATAAAAACCTTGAACAGTGACTTGTAAAAAATTAATACCTATTTACTGTCATGAAATGGACGGAGGGAGTACCTTTTTAGGGGAAGGGACCTTCAAATGGGGAGTTTTGACCGTTTGGTTTGATTCAAGTTATCGATTGGGTGGTTGCAGATTTGTCAGTTATGATGAGGATAAATGGAGAGGGAATGCACTGAGAATGAAGTCAGAGAGAGTACCTTTTTTGGGGAAAGGGCCTTCAAATGGGAAGTTTTAATTGCTTGAAGACGTCGATTGGGTTGTTATGAATGGGATAACTATTAAGGGGCCTTTAAATGGGAAGTTTTGACTACTTGAAGTCGCCGATTGGGTTGTTGCGAATGGAATAACTCCTAAGAATGAGTTACAAAAGGATACAGATTTGTCAGTTATGATGAGGATAAATGGAGAGGGAGTGCACTAAGAGTGAATAAGAATATGTGAATAAATGGAGAGAGGGGGAAGAAAGCAGGAGTGGGAGCCCAATAACTCCTTTCTGGATGGTAACTGCACAGATTGGATAACCTCTATACCATAGTGTTAAATTTTTGACACCACTAATAAAAGGATTGGGTTAATAATTGTAATAGATAATATATGTATAATTCCTTCTTTGTTCCCTCACTTTCAGTAAATATGGTGACAGTCATATTAATCTATTACCATTCAACCAGTTTTGAACTGTTAATAACTGTTCCTCCCAAATTATGTTATTTCAATGAATTTTTAATTGTGGTAAGACACACCCTCTTTTCCTTTGCATTGTAATTTTATAAAAAAATAAAGAAATCTTACTATATATAACGCATTTTTTATTTAAAAACATATTAATATGTTACAATAATTTCAATATTTTAAAATAAATGATTAGTAATCTTTTAATTAATTTTTTTATAATATAATATTATTAAATTTACACACACAATGAAGGTGCAATACCACAAATATTACATATATACAAATACATCCGTTTTATGGTTGCCAATAAAAGATAATTAAATTATTTAATTTCTTATTTTATAAGTATATACTTTATATAAAATTTCTTATATATTTTTTTATGTATTTTTATATATCTCTAGTGGTAGTAATTTTTTTCCATCTCTCAGTTAGTTTCTTCCACATATATTTCTAATATCCAATAAAATTTCTCTATATCATCTAATATAACTCCTTATAACTACTTAATATGACTCATATTTTAAAATATTTTTGAATTTTTAAATATTAAAGACACCAAGATGTCTTTGTCTTTGTCTTTGATAATATAGATATGTATATGTATGAAAATGAAAGGAAATGATGCGTTTTGATAAATTATATAAAGAATTAAATGGAGCGAAAATAAAAATAATTTAACAAAGGCTTTATTTGGGTTTTGTTTATATTCACTCAATCTTAAATAAAAATGTGGGAATGAACAAAAATTAGTGATAATTATGAAATTTGTTATTATAGTTGTTTTTATCAAAGTAATATAAGACTAATTTATATTTATTTCAATTTCTTTATTTTTTTCCCTATGTTTATACAAAGCAAAAGGTATATTTGTTTCCATTCTCATTCATAGGTTTTCTTTTTTTATCTCTAGTCTTTACTCATTTCCTTTCCATGACAAGTTACCAAACATAGCTTAAGAATTTTTTTTCCATTTTTATTAGAATAGAGAAAAAAATAAAAAAATTGAGACATTTTAATATTTAAAAACTAGTGAATTTAGCATTATTCAGAATATCAAAAACTCCTATAATTTCCTTATGATGTTATTTGTCAATAATATTACTATCAAATATATCATAAAAATAATATCAAAAGACAATTAGAATAAACATGAATCATTCAATGATTATATAGGACTGTGTTTTGTTTAGAAACAAAATCAAAGTGAATAATAAAACTTTTCTAGAATATCCGGCATGGATCTATGTAAGCAATCACCTATTCGAATATTTAAAAAATGTTTGTTAAGAAATTAAAGGAGTGCCCACTATTTTAAATATATCTATATCATTAAAGCAAAAAGCATGGTAATTGTGTCGTGTCGTGCCATCCGTTTGCCAAATTTTGTGTGCTTTGGGATTCCGTGTGCCCAACCTATTTGTACTTGTATGCCATGATTAGTGTGCTTTTTTTTGCATATCATGGCCCATTTATTCGTGTGTTGTGTCATATGCCTATGGGTACCTTTAATCGATTCTAGTTTCACATAGTTTGTACAGTTTTTTTGTTATTCCGAACTCACCTTTTTCTAATGGTTTTCAAAATTTTAATTATGGAAATTAGTCAAATTAGTTCATAAAAGTTTACATTGTAAATATAATAAATAAATTTTACATTTAATATAAATTGAATGTAATGATGAATAAAGCATATTTTGTTATTTCATTAGTAATAATAATATGCAACTACATTATTAATTACATTTTTATTCAAAAAAATGATACATATGGGTCTGTTCGGTTAGCTTTTTCGGATAGATACGGACACTTTTTTCAAACTTTCTTCTAACAAATTCTTTATCAAGAAATAGATATAAATAAAAAAAAATTGATAGTTCTCATGAAAAAAATCAAATAGATCAAATATAGATAAAATATTGATGTAAATTAGACCTATTTACACATATCGTTTTGGTAAAGATATAGATATAGATGAAAAATAGACTATCCAAACAGACCCATAATTAATTCATTTATGAAAAATCAGGTGAGTTAAATGATTGGCCACCTTGTTGAATGCCTTATCATTAGCACCACTTAAGGGATGATATGGTGGTCCCAGTTAATAACGTTCGTTATAATCTCCAAAAATTTTCACACTAATATACAACAATAGAATGGAAAATGTAAATTAGATAGTGAACTTAGGACCTAGAAAAAATCTTAGAATGGACCTATGAGTAGCAATAAACTCATTCATAGTTTAAAAATTCGAATAGAAATTTTTTTTACCCTAACTGATACCAAAAACAAGATTTCGCATGTTGAGCCAACAACTTAAGATATAATTAAAAGCAGCTTTAAATTTCAAAAACAATAAAAGGCAACCCCTTCATAGAGTTTATTGATTATAAAATGATAACTAAAAGATGAACTGCCAGGATTTTAAATACGCAATGAGAATGAAAGAAGATTTATAACTAATAAACTAGACTTCAAATAAAGATTTGGATTGCACCAATATTCTAGTTAGGAAACTTGGACTCTATATGCACTAAAACTTTAATTTGACCTATAGGGCTTAGGAAACCCTAATCGTGTAAAATAAAACTCTCAAAATACCCAATCGCAAAAACTTTAAACTTAAGATTTAAACTTATAATAATCTAAAGATTTTGTAGAGACTATAAATAAACTTTTAGAGATAAAACCCCTATATAACTGATATATAAATATGTGCATAATCTAATAAACTACTAAAAATTTTAAAAATTTCCTAAAACAACTATAATCCTAATCTACATATGCTAATTATGTTGGAAAATGAACTTGGAAATCCAGCTACTATTCTTAGAGAAGGAAGATGCCATTTGTCCCAAATGGATTGAATCAAATTGTCCTCAAAGTCAAATGATAAGGACTAGTAAGCTAATGGGAAACCTCAAAATAAGCTAAGCATTAAATGAACAAAATAACTAACCTTAAACTACTTGCTAAGCGGCTCAAATTCCTTCCCTAAATTTTCGTTGCTACAACTGCTAAGGAGGAGATAAGAGGCTCAAGTTGTAGCATAAATCCTACCATCTATAGCCTTAGATAGAATAGGTAAAACAGAAGCTCACAAAGTTTGAAAAATTGACTAACAAGCTCTAATGAAAATTGCCTAAATGGACACATAGATGGTTGAATATTGACTTAAGAAATCTACAATTTGAACACATACAAACTGACCTTAAGATCCTCACAGATTGCAGACGTGAAACCCCTACAACCCACAATTCTCATCGCCTAAACACCTAACTTGCACCTTAATCACACCTCTTGCACGGCATGTGTATAAATAGGAGTGATTAACTAGCAAACAAGATCATTTAATTCCCTATAAACTTGACCCAAAAACTAGACTAACAACCAAAACAAATAGCCCTCTTCTTCTCCAATAAAACTCCATCGTGACACACATTAAAAGGGAAAGTAAAACAGAGCAACCCCTCTTTTCCTAACCCCCACTGTGAACCATCAAGGACCATACTCCACCCAACCAAGAATAAAAACAACACTCTTGGAATTAAAAGCTAAGGTAAAGTATTGATATATTCTAATTAATTATTCTTGAAACTAATAAAAATGAACTCCTTGTTTGTAATCCTAGGTTTTAGTTCTAATATTAAGGAAGATTTATCCACACCATTTTCATCCGAACAAGGTAAGTTCTACTCTAACTTTAGATCTAAGTCGCTATCATGTTTATAGGTTATATGGAATCTAAGTGTAGTGCTAATTATACTCTTAGGATTCAGCCCTATCATGCTAAGTTAAGTGCAAGTTTTATCCTTACATTTTCCTTAACCATTCATGTCTTACATTAGGAATACATCTTGTTTAGAGGATGATAATGTAATATACAAGTAAATATTACATAAAGAAGGATAAAAGTGTCCATTGATATAAATTATAAGGTTAAAATTGTCAACAAAGTCTAATTTTAATGAAATTTTGATCACATGATAGATACATGACGGAAGGTGAAATGTCACAAATCCTTATATATTCTTTCTTTGTTCTCTTCTCCAACAAAACCCTAAACATAGATTCTTATCCTCTAAGAGTTTATAGCCGCTAAAGAATTCAGAATTCCAGATCAGGTAACTGAATCACTATTTTTGTTTTAAGATCTTATGGATTATTAGATTTCTTAGGGTTTGTTTGTTGAATTTATGGTAGAATTGGAAAACATACATATCGGTTTAGAGATTTGGTTCTGTTGGTCAAAGGAGATCTTAGAAGATCGGATTCAGGTAATCAAAATCATATCTTTCCTTAGAGTCTTTCAATCTATGAATTATCTTAGGATTTTTCTTTTGTCTTAAAGGAGAATTAGAGAAACGGTTCTAATTTTCTTGGAGATCTAAAGAGTGGGTTGTTAAGGAAGATTGAGGATCAGATCAGGTAATTGAATAACTATTTTTCATTTAAGATATACAATTTTATAGTTCTTTAGAATTTTCTGTTGTATGAAAGGAGATTAGAGAAAACCCTAATTATATGTAGATCTGGTTTTGGTGTTAAAAGGATTTAGAATCGAATTTAGGTAAGTATTTTAAAGTTTTAATTTTTATGATTTTACAAAAATGATAGTTGTTGATTTCTAGTATATATGGTGTTGAATGAAATTCTAGGGTTTGGAGAAGTGGTTGAGGAGATTTGTTGAATTGAAGGATTTTAGTGTTGTGATTAAGGAAAAAGGTATAGATTTGATATTATGTTGAAATTTGGGTTTTAGATATGAATGGATTTAGGTTTATCTAATGAGATATATTTTGAATTTTATCTATTCATGTTATCAGATTCTATTGAATTAGGAGTTGTGTTATAAAAATAGATTTGGGTGATTTAGAGTACTGTTCCTAGAATTTGATATAGGTACCACCTTACCCTGTTTGTTGTATGTGCTTGTAGGTTTAGATCTATTTGTTGTGTGTGTAGGACTAGAATATCAAATTAATTTAATTTTATATAACATATAAAATTGTTTTGTTGCTTGTGTTTGGCTTTGGTTAGTAAAGACCACGCAGAGTGTAATACTAACGAAGCACCCTGATGATCTATGTGTGAGGTTGTCCCAAGTGGACTTGTGCATAGAAATTATTCCGGTAGGTTAGGTTTTGGCAGAAGTCGCGGTGTGTAGATAATTCTCCAACACCAATATATTTATAATTACCTATTTTCTGTGTTGTTTGTTTTTCAGGGGTCATGAGAAACTCCAGGTTTGGAACTAGAGTACTATAGTTCTAAACTATGTTGTTTGCTAATTAATTAAAGGTAATAAATTGTGTTCGTTGCATTAGGATTAGATGCATAAAAATATATATATGTATGTTGTGTGGCATTTGCATTTTGTTTGTGGTTTGGAGTACTGGGCGTTTTCGCTCATTCTGTTATCATTTTCAGGACCAGGTGAGGATCCAGTTGTGTATGACATATCAGGATATGACATTTTTGTGGATGAGGGAGAGGACGCTAGTGGAATAAACTATCCTGCTGTCATTTAAGATGTTATAGATCTTAGAGATAGACTTGGAAGATGATGTGAATTTTTAAAATTTTACTTTTTATAAATTGTGATATTGTTATAAGTTTTATTTGAGTTTTTGGATTATTAAGTATGTTGGCTTTGGTTTATGCCAACAAGGTGTTTTCTTCAAAGGATTTGTTTTGTGAGATAACTTAAGTAGGTATCCTTTATGAGAGTTTATGAAGTTTTATATTGTGTATACTTGTGGTTTAGATTTTTAGCCTTAGCATGTTCTTAAAAGAGAATGACACGTGGCGGGTTGTAATGTCCTTATTCTAGGGCGTTGCAAATAACATGAGGAATATGAAGTTAAATACCAAAGCACTAGGACCTTATAATGTTTTGTATGAGCAATGAGGAGATTAACATGTATGCATAATGATCTAACTTAGGTTATGGTTACAAAACTAAGATCTTAAGGTGATTAAACCAAGGAAAAAGAAAACCACAAAATATTGGTACACTACCCTTACACAAGTCATGTAGAATTGGAAGCACAAAAAACTCCATATATATGGCCGTTTAAATATATAGTGTAGGAACAAAATATTAACCCTCCCTTCTATACGCATGTGTAGCCACCCATATAGACCTCTAACTTCCATATTTTCATCTTTTCCACTATAAATCCAAAACATAAGAACTATTCCCTATGTATTAAGGTTCTACCACTACATAAAAAGAAATTTTAGATATAATAGACATTGATATTTATTTAATCCTATGAATCTACGAATGCTAAGTAAAGAAGGCTAGAGATTGGAAAATGAACACATAAATGATAATAATTTTAAACTAATAAATACAGATAAGGTTGGCAAACAAAGAAATAACAAACAAAAGTCTACTATCAATATAGACCCTAGTGGATATGAGACTTAATTAAATTGGGAACAATGAAAACGCCTTAAATAGAAATATAAATATTAATTAAGATCAAGACAAGCAAAATGAAAATAAATATTAAATAATAAGTATCCATTACTATATGATCATTACCCTAAATAATCAATACAAATAATAATATAGGACACTTAGCATTCATAAGAGTGCATTTATATAATTAAAAGTCTTATTGATGAATATTTATATTCATCTTAATAGGTGATTTGGGTACTATTGAGGAATTTCCAGTTGACTATTATGACTAAACAACTATGAGTAGGTGAGTAACTCAAACTTATTACGTTTTTTGTGTTGTAGCTTAGTTGTATTTATAATGAAAAGATAATAACAGATTTGTTGTATGGGTTTATGAGCTTTGTATGATGTATAAGTTTATTGGTTGCTAAGCTATACTAATAACGGTGACAATGCAATTTCTTGTGAACTCGTTGTACGTATAGCATGTTGACTGTTTGTGCAATGCTTGATCGCCTTAAATCTGACTAAAAACTATTGGTATCTTAAATGAAATGAAGATGCATTGCATAATTGGCATATACTGCATTATAAAAGCATGATAGCCTATTATGTGTTAGTATTTCGGTTCTCTAATAATGCTTAGTTTTTCTAGGTAGAAGGCTATTAGTTCTATGCAAAATTACCTTTGTTCTATCAATTCTATAGGAACTAACTAATAAATGAAAGACACCGCCTATGGTATCGCTTTGAAATTATTAACAATTAGTGGAATTTCTAAGGGTTGGAAACAGGAAATGAGTGTTAAGACATGTTTAATATAAAGAGATAACTAAAGTGAGGATTTTTGTTTTCCTATATGCTTAGTCTCTCCTAGGTATATAGGTCAAAGATGAGGATTTCCTTCAACCTTGATAAGAGGGTGTAAATCTCCATCCTGTTTGGATTACTGGTTATCTAAGCCTGTAATTGTGCATATGTTTAATTGATGCATTACATATGATTGATAATAATTTGCTTGATATGTGATATGTTTTGGTTATTCACTAAGCTCATGGTTTATGCTCACACCTACAGTCCTTACAAGTTAATTCTCCAACTTTGCTTATTAGCTTCTCGGAGTTTAGCCCGATAAGATTTTGAAGCTAGAAGATTTACGAGTTAGAAAGGATAGTATTTATAATATTATGTATTAAATGATGTTGAACATCAATGTTAAGGACTTTACTTATGAGTTGCCATCGATAATAACTTATTATTCAGACAGTTATTTAAAAGTTCTATGTATGGTGATGTATTTTTCTATGTGTTCATCATTCTTACATTGCAACCCAAAAAATCCTATTTTGTTAAATTATGTCATTTTCCAAGACAAACTAGTATTAGCATGCATACATGATTCTTTCTGCTATTCCTTAAATTTTTCTAAATATAAGTTTTAGACATCAGATAGTATCATAATATGCATGTTACTACTATGGTACCCTTGGGGCATGATATGCCAATTGGAAAAACCAAGGTTGTCAAACGCGGACCAGGATTTGACTCGGATATGCTAGGGATCAAGGGTCAGGGGGTCGAATCGGGTTCAACCACGGGTCGAACCAGGATCGATGAAAAATAAATTTTTATGTTAAATATTAACTATTAAAATGAAAATAAATGAAATTTTATGAAATTGAAATCACATTGTGCATATTGAAAAAAAAAATACCATAAACTAAGATATTAATTCAATTTTTAATTAATGTCATCATAATCTTCATTTGATTCAAAGGCATGCATAAAGTCAGCTCGGTCTGCAATTGCATCCAAATCAACCTCTTCATTAATCTCTGTATCATGATCAACTAGGATAAAAAGGGAAGAAAAAAAAAGACAATAGTAAGTCTTTGGAAAAAAAATAATATTCAGTGAACTTATACAAATTTAATAATTGAGAAATAGATTACTAACCTTTAGTCATACCATCAATCGTTACAGGGGTGGCATCATCTTCATAAATTGCTTATTCGATTATCTCATCAAAGAGCTAAATCTTCTTCTTCTTCAGTAATCTAGAAATCCGTCTTATCAATGCAATCAAAATCTATTGGATCATAACTTTTCTGCTTATAGTGATACCTATAAAAAAGTAATTAGCAAAGGAAAAATTTTTAAATATACATAAGGTGAACTATTCTTAGTCAAAATAATTTACATACCTATTCTTCAAACGCAAATTATAGTTCACATAAACAAGATCATTAAGCCTTTGATGCTTTAATTTATGTCTTTTCTTTGTGTGAATGCGCTCAAAGAAACTCCAATTACTACCACATCGAGAAGTAGAAGCAGTTTGACTTAATATTTGAATAGCAATATTTTGCATTGTAGGAGCACTATGACAAAAAAACCTCCACCAATCATCTACAATTCAATAAAGCAAGTCAAACAACTTTTAAAAATAAACATTAACATTAATTATCATTCTAGTACTCGTGGTCACTTACCTGGTTGTAATGTTTTGACAGATTTGATAGCTATTCCCCAACCAAAACTCTCTCTCCTTTCACAATACAATTTCATGTCTTTAATTACAGCTATATTATCATGACAAATAATTTTTTTCTCTAGCACATCATATAACCCTTGCATAACTTCTGCAATTTCTTCAAATGTATCATTATATATGAAGGCTGGATTCAAGAAATAAGATGTAGCATGTAAACTATGACGAAAATGCTTGTCCCACTTCTGATCAATAATTTTGATATAAGGACTGTACAATTTTTGTCGATTTTTAAAAATTGATATAATCCCCATACGAATCCTCGGATACCCTTCATAAATAGCAGAAAGAGAAGACCTTTCATCAGCATCCACAATGTGCAGGAGCTTCACAATGGGAGCTGTGACTTTTACCATGAGCAAACAATCTTCCCAAAATGATGTGTCTAACACAGTAGCAGTAAATGTTTTTTTAGCAGCACATTTTGAAAGCTTATGACTTGTGAAATGTGTACTTGTTGCCAAACTTGCAAGTCATGCTTATATTCAAAGATACTTTTCAAAGTAACAAAAGTAGTAGCAAATCAAGTTACTCCTAGACGAACAATTTCTTTCCAACTATCTCTTTTTCTCAACGAAGACAATAAGTGAATGTGGTTATATACAATTATAGTTACCTTACAAGCATGCTTTGCAAGCTCATCTACATAATCCATCTTGCTAATGTCTTTTAACATCAAATTCAAGTAATGTGTTGCACAAGGAGACAATTATATATGATCATACCTCTCTTACAACAATCTCCCCACTGCAACATAATTGCTTGCATTGTCAGTCACTATATGCACCACATTAGAAGGACCAACCCACTCAACTATTTCTGAAAACATATTGCATATATTATTAGCATCCTTCATAATGTCAAATGCATCAATGGACTTCACAAACATCACCCTAGCAGGACAGTACATTAGAAAATTAATGAGGGTCCTTTATCTTTAATCAGTCCAACCATCGGCCATTATTGTACATCCTAATTTAGCACAATTACTTCTATATGAATCAATCCACAATTGATACTCCTTTTTACAATCTCCTAGCAACTGAATACACATGGTATGATAAGACGATCCCTTATATCTAGTACCAATTACAAAAATAGCATCCAATGCAGGTTGTAAATAAGGTAACTTCAAAGCATTAAAAGGTATACATGCATAAAAAAAAAAAACCATCTAGCAAGTGTCATGTGTGCTCTTTAAACTGCTTGTTTACCAGCTAATGCACTCTTTATACCTGGTTGGGACAATTGAGGGGTGCTCTTAGTGACATATTTATCTATTCCAACCTTTCTTTTTTATTTTGGTTGCATTGACAGAATTTCTAACTCTTCCACTTCAACCTCAGCTTCACCATCTTCAAATTGAATATATTGAACTTCATCAGAGTCTTAATCCTTATGTCTGACAAATTTGAGATATGTTAACATTTTTTTTTTCTTGAATCTCACTTGGTACTTTCTTGTAAGGTGCAATATTGCCACGAATCCCAGCCAAATGATATTTCATCCTATTGATCCCTCCATCTTGATACTTAGATCCACAATAAAGGCATGTGAACACTATCTTTCCTTTCTCATTAGTAGATGAGCTAAAATGTTCCCAAACATGATCATTCTTTGTATGAACTGAAGAGGATGATTGACTACTCGCCATGTCTCTTCTTAAACAACCTACTTTTTTTGAAAAACAAGAGCATTTATGATTAATTTAAAATCAAATGTACACATGATTACATTTACATACAAAGCAACACAAAATGCCATTACATATCCCCACAACAATAGTCTCATATCTAACTCAATACAACTGATAAAGCTATAATGGTCTCAAGTATCACATAACCCTAAATCTTCAATTTCATAAACATATACCCATATATCTCATGATAGAGAAGCTGTAGTAATAAACAATAGAAGTGTATAGGAATTAGGAAATTTAGAAGGCAGTAGTGGTAAAGGCATTTTTTTTTTTCAGCTCAAAATTGGTTTCCAGTTTTCACTTTATCCGGTATCCTGCTGCCTTTGAAATTAGCCAAACAAAAACAAATTGTTTAGGTTTTACCTTAACCTAGAGAAACGGCAATCGGCTGTCCACTTGTCTGGAAAATGTGTGGGCCTATTTATGAGTATGGCTAAGATATGAAAGGTTGTTATCATTTATAATTTTTTTTTATTATTCCAAGCTAGTCTCTATCAACTATCGGTGGTCTTAATATTCTTTTCTTGTTTTTATATACTCAAAAACAAAACTATCCTATCATGTATCGATCTTATCTAATTTATGAAATTACAAGCATTAGTACTTACAATAGTATTCTTGCCTAATTCAATCTGAATGTTATGCTTTTTTGTCTAACAACTAAAGGATTTTTTTTTTTTTTTATATTCACTATCAGGCAACTAAAGTGATTTAGAGTTCAACTACTTGGCAAACAAGTTTTGTTTTCCTGATAGAGAAATATCACTATGGCATTGAAATTGGAATTTGCCAATTTCGGAATTTTTTTTTCAACCCGATGCACAATACAAATTTCAAAGGCAACAACAACAGCAACACAACAGATCAGATGGACAAATTCTCATTTCAAAGTTCTCAACTCCTCCTTTCATCTTACATGCTTCAAGCATAAAGGTACAAATTTTATTTTAAAAAAAAACGAAAGAAGTTTTTTTGTTTGGAAAACTCACCTTAGTTAGCTGGTGGTGATGTAGCTGTACTGTAGTGGAGGATAGAGGAGCTGATCGATAGTCTGTGGAGATGGGCAGCGACGGTGATCTATGGTGGCTTGCTCCGGTGCTCCTCCTATAGCTTTTGTTTGGGATTTTGTTTTCTTCTACTAGTACTTTTTATTCTAGTTTCTAGGGTATTGTGAGTTTATGACTTCTGAGTATTTGTTTTTACTTTTTACTTTTTAGTTTCAACAAGTTTACATTTTTTACTTTTTATTTGTTCTGCACTACTTATGTTTTCTTTTTATGTTAATTTTTGGTTTTAGTTTCAATTTTGTTGGCTTTTAAGTTTTACGTTTTTTTTTTTTCACTTTCAAACTTTGCTAAGCTTCTAACTTTTTCCTAATTCAATTGCCCATACTCATACCGTATGACTCATACATACATTACATTTACATCCAGTGTCTAGAACTCTAGACGAGTGGCCGAGCATCAAACTTCTTCTTCTCTTTTTTTTTAATAAGTGAGCGTTCAAACTTGTCCGAGAAGGCCAGGTTGATCGGTTCAGGGTCGAACCGGCCGGGTCAACCAGGTCTCTTCGGTTCGCTTCAAAAACGGGTGAAGCAAGAAAACCAGCTTGTCTTCAATACCGGTTCTGGTCGAATTGGTCAGCCGGTCTGGGTATGACAACCTTGAGAAAAAGTCGTCAAACTAAGAATTCATTTATTTAACCATTTCCCTATGCTTTTCTTAGACTTTACTTATCTAATCCAGATGGTCCATTATATCACCCATGTTAAACTTATTGTGTTATTATTGTTGTTGTGATTAAGCTTGATCCTACCCTTGCTCCTTTTTCACCATTCCTTGATCGTATCATGGTAGGGGCAAATCATCTATGTTGAGGTTGAGGCTCAACCCATTTGAATCATTTTCATCTCCCTGTTGTGCTGCACTACCTTCACGTCTAAAGTGTTTGTTTGTTTCAGGATCATACATAAAACCAGCCTCCTTTGATATGTTATCTTTCATGAATTTGACCTTTGTTTTTGTTTTTATGTAATTTGAAAAGTCAAATCTCCATGATTGTAGAATGATAGTGATGATCCAACCATATAGAAGGTTGGTGTCCTTCTCCCGAGCACTCAACACATGCATTATACCACCAAATACCAACATCTAATGGTCAGTGCTTCATTGCTTCCATGAGAAAGATATCTTCAATAGAGATGTTACTTGAATTCTTCCTTGGACATATAATGTAGCCGATAATGTGGTGGATCAGTATACAAATCAAGGTGAGATTTGTCTACTTTGTGTGCTTCAAGTGGTTACTTTGACTTTCACTCGCATATATTGGAGTGTTAAATACCCTATGAAAGACATAGGACATATCCTAGTTTTTGCATAACCTATTGCCCCCATTGTTTTGATGGAATAAATGATTAATGTAATCTAATGTGATGCAAATTAGGTAAATTACATAAAAAAGTATCAATATTTGGGGATAAGTTTGTTTAAAGTATCAACTTTTGAGTGGTTACAAAGAAGTATCAATATTTAGGGAGTAAGTTCATTTAGGGTGTCAATGTTTGGCAAAATAAGTCAAATAAGATATCAATAATTGACCATTAATAATTAAAGAGATTTAACTAAAAGCTAATTTAGACATTGATATATCAAATAAACTTTGCAAAATGTTCATACCTCATTTGATATGTTTTGTCAAACGTTTATATTGCTTTTACACTACTCAAAACATTGATACCTTAAATGAACTTATCTTCAAATGTTAATATCTTCTAGTGTAATTTACCTAATATAGATTACACCACCAAAAACATAAGTGTTGATTGAGGCTGAAGTTTGGCGCGTGGTATCCACCTAAGGAATCTCATCAAGATCTTCTATGATCTCATTCATAGTGGCATTTGGATAAAATATAATGAGATTGACGCATATCTCATTTAGGAGTTGCATCAATGTAGGCAAACCAGTGGTACTTAGGGCGTCAGTAAAGTAGTACTACTAGTTTAACCTGTCCATATCATAATCTTTTTCGCATAAACACGGGCCGAGAACAAAAATCCTGGTCATACCACACTTTCATTGCCCAGGTGGGCAAGTGGATATCACATTGCTAGGGCGGAGAAGTTGGGTGTATGTTCCCAATGGTTGGGTTTCACATGCTTTTTGCTACGATGATGTGAAGACTCTTCACCTTCCATAATTTATAGTAATTATAGGCCATAGAAGACTTGAAGAGAAACTGAAGAGGAGATTTGGTATTTGGAAGTGAAGAAGGCAAGTTGAAGTATGGATGAAGGTGCCCATATCCCTAGATCTATTTATAGACGTGGGCATGATTTTGAATGTTGGGTCCAACATAGGCACGTTGACATTCAAATTTTATTTTCAACCATGACCCATTTGCCAAAACTAACCCTTTAGTGTCTTTAGTAATTAAATAATATCCATATTATTTAAGCAAGAGGGAGAGTTTTGGTATCCACAGCTACATTGCTCGTCCAAACTTCCACAAAACCCACTATCACGTACATATTTTACTTTCATAGTAACTTCCATCATCTCTATTTAAATAAAATTTTCCAACATTAACTTTTCATTATCATAATTTATTGTAACTTCCAATACCATAAAAAAAATTAAATTATCCATTTTATATAATTAATTATCTTTTTTTAAGGAACTTGTACTTTATTTTTTGGCCTCAAAAGCACACTAGTAAAAAAATGACCTTAAGAGGCGAAATATTTCGCCTCAGTAGCTTAGAATTCCGCCTCAGTATTGCTATTGAGGCGAAAAATTCGCCTAAAAAATTCGCCTCTGCAAGTTCGCCATCTTAGGGAAAAGGAGGCGAAGGTCGCCTCACGTTTTAAAACATGAGGCGAAATTCGCCTCATGCTAGGATGGGGGCCACGTTGACTAGTAAGGCGAAACTCGCCTCACTAGCCGACGTGGCATGAGGCGAAACTCGCCTCACTAGCCGACGTGGCATGAGGCAATTTCGCCTCATACAATAGTAATGAGGCGAAATTCGCCTCATAGAAATCTGGGAGCCACGTCGGCTAGTGAGGCGAGTTTCGCCTCACTAGCCGACGTGGCATGAGGCGAAATTCGCCTCATACAACAGTAATGAGGCGAAATTCGCCTCATCTACCAATATACCAGACAACCGATTTTTAGTAAAATATTTTAATTATTCATATATAATTTGAATTTTAATTATTAATAATTTAATTAAAATTTAATTATTAATATATTATTTCAGAATTTTAAAAAAATGCAACACATATTATAAAAATTATATAATTAATATTACAAATTTATTACTATTAATATTTGACTTAAAATTTATTAATTAATTAATATATTTTTTCAGAATTTATAAATAATAAATACAACATGTATTGGAATAATTTAACAAAAAAAAAACGTATAATTAATATTACAAATATATTTATATTTTACTTAAAATATTGTATGTAAGTTTGTTATCGTAAACATTTGAAATAATAAAAGTATTATGATATTATAAATATATTTATATTGATATAAATGTTATAAAATAAAAGGTAGAATATATCTAAAATTTGGAAAAAATTGTAAAAAATTTGTAAATATAAATGAAAATATTATACCTTATATTATATTTGATTTTAATATTGTTGAATTTGTAATGAGAAATGGTAAAATCCTACAAAAATAAATGCAAATAAATAATTATAAATAAAAATTAAATATAAAAATTAAGTAAATGAAATAAAAAAGAGAGGATGAATTACCGATTTTGTTGGAGAGAAATTTGAGGGAGCAGCAGCGAATGTGAGAGAGGGGAGAGAAATTTGAGGGAGCAGAGGAGAGAGGGGGGGGTATATATAGGCAGTGACTGGGCTGATGAGGCGAATTTCGCGTCATATATTGAAATCTGAGGGGATTTCGCCTCATGAGTTGGACAGTGAGGCGAAATTCGCCTCATATGACAAAATGAGGAGAATTTCACCTCATAATAAAAAATTCCAAACTCCCGCGCCTGCTATTTTTCTCCCGCGTTGTCCCGCCAAAAATTTTAATCATAAATTTTGTATAAATTTTTTAAGATTAATTATTAAAAATATTTATTTATTTATCAACTTATTTATTATTAAATAAGATTAAAAATTCATCTTATTTAATTAGGTGATGTACTTTTATTAATTAAAAAGTTAATTATAAAAAATTTATATATAGAAAAAATATTAATTAATCAAATTATATTTTTATTAATCATTTTATTTAATAGTAAATAAGATTAAAAATTAATCTTATTCAATTGTGTCATGTGCTTATTTTGATTAAAAAAGAATCATAAAAAATATTTATATAAATTAAATATTTAATATATTGAAATTACATATTTATTAATCAATTTATTTACTAATATATAAGATTAAAAGTAAATATTATTCAATTGAGTTATGTACTTACATTTATAAAAATTTAAATAAACAAATATTTATATAGATTAAATTTTTATTATAAAAAAATATATATTTATTAGTGAATTTACTTATAGTAAATAAGAATTAAAGTCATTGTTATTCAGTTGGGTAATGTACTTTTATTTATTAAAAGTTAATTATAAATAATATGTACATACATTAAATATTTATATAGATTAAATATTTCATACTTAAATTATATATTTATTAATCAATTTATTCACTAGTAGATAAGATTAAAAATTAATCTTATTCAATAGGGTGGTGTACTTTTATTTATTAAAAATTAATTACCAAAATTATTTATATAGATTAAATATTTAATAATAAAAATATATATATTTTGATCCATATATTTATTAGTAGATAAGATTAAAGGTAAATCTTATTCAATTAGGTAATGTACTTTTATTCATTAAAAATTAATTACCAAAATATTTATGTATATTAATTTTTTTATAAAATATATATACTGATCAATTTTTTTACTAGTAGATAAGACTGGTGAGTTATAATTATAAAGAAATGTTTTCATAGATTTAATAATAATTATAAAAATATTTATTTGTTAATCAATTGATTTACTAGTACATGAGATTAAAAATTAATCTTATTCAGTTGGATATTTATTTTTGTAAAAATATTTATTTGTTCGACATTTTATATATTGAGAATATTTTTAATAATATTAAACATATAAAAGAAGATTTGGACTTTGTACGAAAATATAAAATTAACATATATTAATTACAATACCGTCAATTATTTCATATGGATTGTGATAATTATACATTTATCGTATTCGTTATGAAATTGTTCGTACGAACATAAATTTTTACAATTAAAATTATATAATTAATATTACAATTTTTACAATTAATAAGTAAGTTGGTTTTGAGATTTGAAATTGATATAACCTCTAAAAATCCTCTAAAATAGTTTAGAGGATTCATTAACGCTTGATTTTTAACCTATATATTAATTCCTAAATCTTACTAAAATTTGAGTTAATTTGTTTGAATAAAAATATTAGTTCTTAAACCCGAACTCACATTAAATATGTTTGTATCCAAATTAAATTCCTAAATTAAGTCCTTATTTTAAGATGTTAATTTATAACCTATCGTATTTTAAGATCTTCAATTCCCAAATTAAATCCCAGTTTCTCAGCCTCTTCGTATTTTGGCCATAATTTTTTAATCCGATCTCTGATTGAGGCGACTCAAGTTGCGTTGGAAAGATAAGAAAGTGATATACAACTTTCATGTATTGAGCTTTTGCAAATGTTAAAATTATCAGTGCTTAAATTTCATTTCTTTTCAACTGATACATTTTCCATGCAAAGTTAACAACTTGTTTTTCTTTGTTTTATGTGTTTTTTGCTTACAAAGTGGATATTTTTTAGCTATAATGAGATGGATAAGTGATGTTTGATGTGTTATGTTGACTGGTTCATATAATTAAATATGAGTTTAGTACATTTATAGATTTAACAAATAATTAGATTAAATGTAAAAGTTAATTAACAAAAGAATTTAGTTAACAAACCGAGGTTCAACTTGATTAAATAGACTTCAATGAGTTAAAATGAATTAGATTGAGTTAGTTTAACCATCTATGACTTATATTTTCAATTAAATGTGAAATGACCTAGATTTATATTTTAATCAAATCTCATGTGTTTATTAATTTATTTTAAGAAGTTGAATTGAATGAGTATGGTGATGTGTTAGTAGTCTAAGATATATGATTTTGTATGTGTGTATGTTGATATTAATATTTTGTTTTATATGCATTAATGTGTGAGTAATGAAATTATTAATGTTGTCTTGTGCACTTTAAGATGTTAAATTAGGTTAGATTATTAAATCAACTCCATTTTTTTTTTTGTTAAAGATTAATTGATAGAGTTCTTGGTAATTAAGTAGCATTTATGCCCTAAATGTAAGCTAAATGGAGTCCAAATTAAAGTGAAATGCAACCTAAAGTTAATATATGCATTAAGGGGTAAATTTGGAAGTGTAAAAGTCAAAATTAAGTTAATTTGATTACTTTTTGAGGCAGTTCAAAATTTTATCCGAATTTTCCTTTTCTTTCTCCTTTTTCTCTTCTTCTTCTTCCTCCATTTCCATCTTCATTTCCAAGCTCAAGTTAGGGTTATATCAAGTTGAAAATCAAAGTTATTCTCAAGACAAGGTATATATATGTATGTATTTGAATTGATTTAGTTTAGGTTGTTGTGATTATTGTTTTGTTTCCCTTTCTTGAAATAGATGTATAGATAGTTGGATGAATTGAGTTTAATATTGATCAAATTGTTGTTCATGCATGGAATGAGTTATGTATGTGTTATATGAGTGTGTGAGAGTATGCATGTATTGTTGTATTGATATGAAGTGTCTTGATGTAACAAAGATAGTTTAAGTAGTTAGAGTGGGGATTGATGAAAGTGGAATTTGAAGTGTTTAGTGATGTTGAATTCATGCCTTGGGTTGCTAGAATTGAGTAGTGTATGTTGGAGTGAGTATATGAAGTGGAAGTGTAGTTGAGGAAAGTTTTAAAGTGGATTAGGATGTAAGTTTGCAAAGTTGAAAAACAGAGGATTGGAATTTTCGTTTAACCTTGTTTTTAAAACGTACGCCGGCATCTGGGGATTCTACGCCGCCGGCGTAGAGGCGGTGTAGAAAGCCCACAGAATGGTTTTTCCTAACGCCGTTTGCAACGCCGCCGGCTTTAATGTTAAGAAATTGCCCGCGTCTGTTCTTCAGAACGTACGCCGGCAACTTGAGTCTCTACGCCGCCGGCGTAGAGGTGGTGTTGAAAGTTCACAGAACCAAATTTCTTAAAGCCGACTGAATGCCGCCGGCTTTCGCTAGGAAGTCAGCCGGCGTTCTTTCTTCTAACTTGTACGCTGGCTTCTGGAATCAACGCCGCCGGCGTAGGATGCAAAGGCTGACGGCGTACACCTTTGAACGCTGCCAGCGTTGGCAGTGTATATTTTCAGAATATTGAACACCAGCTCAACGCCGTCGGTGTTGAGTGCCGGCGTATCCCCTGAATTTTTCAATTTTGAGAGCTTTTTCTAGAAATTTTCCAAAGTTGTTATTTGAGCATTTGAGTATTTGGTAAGCAATTTGGTATATATTAGGACGTTCAAATGCCTAGTCGTGACTGTATATTCAATTATGTGAATTTCTTTGATAATTTGTGATATGTGGATATAATATGTATATATTTGTGAGAATGAAATTTATAAATGTTGATTTATTAATTATTGTGACATTTCTGTTACAATTAAGGATTCTTCGGTTAATTCATCACCGAGAGATCCTAGTTCTATTCTAACGAGTTCAGGTACGCAATAATTTGTCTGATGTTTGCTAGGACCAGACATTTCTAATTTGACCTAAATTGATTCGATTTAACATTGGGATGAATTGGATGTCTATTACGCTGTTTAATCTGGTCCGGGGAGCAGTAAACCTGTCAAGATGCAATGACATGTTAGCTAGGCGCTTAACCAAGTCATGATGCAATGACTTTACCATGATGCAATGGTACGCTATGATGCAATAGCGATTCTTTTGGTTAAGTGGGTAGCCGATAGGGGGGAATTGTATCTGTGTAACGTTTGCTTAAACTTAGGGGGAAATACCATGATTTAGTTCAAGGTTTATGAGAACTTGTGAACTAGGCTCATGTTATGGACTGAGTTTAAGTAGAGTCGGGCAACGGCTTTTAAACCCTAGATGAAGCTATTATCTTCATGAAATAGATATAGGAGATATAAGTATTCGGACTGCTTATATCAACCCCCTGAGCAATTGCTGTTACTCAGGATCCCTGGATTCCCGAAGTGTGACCGGGGTTTGAATACCCTCTTGTTGATTTGTGAATCAAAATGTAATAAAGATAACCACTTGTTTTATGATGCATTTACATCAATTGGATGACTTGTTTTGCATTGGTTATTGTGTACTGGGCCTCTGGCTCACTTTTGCTGCTTTGCAGGTTTTGGAGACGAGTATTACGATGACTTGGGCTATGGGTCCGATTTCGAAAGATTTTTGGATGAGCGGGACGAATAGGATTCGATCACCCTGGACCTTTTTGGAAGACTTTTTGCGATGGAGAAGTTATGTATAGATGGCTTAATAATTAAGCCAAGTTCCTTTTGTGATGACCTAAGATCCCTTAGAATTCTGATGTTTTGAAAGAACATGTAATTTGATTTGTAGTGTCATGTATTAACACAAAGCCATGTTTATTCAATGTAAATATATGTATAGATTGCTTATGTTAGCAATCTTGTTTTATTTAAAAAGTTCTTTACAAAGTTTAGTGAATTGATCAAACAATTTACATAAACTGTTAGTTTTAGGACAACCTTACATATAATGTGAAAACGTTATATGTGGTTGGGGATTCGGTACTCTAAGTCTCGGGATTTAGAGGATCGGGTCTTTACAAAATGATTAAGGTTAAGTTAACCATCTTTGACTTAGTTTAAGTTAAGGTGAGTTCAAGTTAACATAAATCCTACATGTATAACACATTAAATAATATATTTAATATACTGCGGGTTGGTTGAATGGTTTTATAAATAAATTAGATGTGCATGGTACTCGTCGTATGAAATAACAGTACTAAGGGACAAAATATGACGGTAATCATAATCAATAGCATGACATATAAGGTGCGAAACAAGTAATGCAATAAAACGTGAACATCATGTCCGGAATAATAAAAAACGATGAGGAAATAAAAAAACGTAGCAGCTACTGTCGCTGCTCCTGTCGGAGTCGAGCACGACCAGATCCTCTCACAGATGTCCTCTGTGATACTGTATGGGGGGGAGTCGAAGCCGGTGTCGACTGAACAGCTGAGGGCTGAGTCGGAGTATGTGGAGGCTGCTGAGAGGCAGGAGGATGTGAAGACGAAGGAGCCCCAGGAAAAGCATACGATCCAAACGCGACGGCTGTGACGCAAACGCGCAAAACCGGGACCCCCGCCCATGGGATGAACCCCTGAGGATGTGGTCCTCTCTGCTGTGCGGAGCTGCCTGGTGATCCTGTGTGGATCGTGTGGAGGATGCGTGAACATGGATGGATGGCTCGGCATCCCATAAAACCCATGGTATGGATACGGAGGAGGTGGGACTGGTGTGAATGGCGTAAAGCCAGGCTGACTAGGATCAGGGCCATAAGTGGAAGTCCCCATCTGTGGTGCTGCGTGCTGGTATGGAGGGTACTGCCCGGAGGAAGATGTAGTAGGGGGACGGACGTAGTTCATCAGCAAATCAATCTTCTCTTGCATCTTCTCAATCTTGGCCTCCTGGCTGGTCCTATCATACTCAGAGTGGACCAAATTCTCCTCACGTGGCTGCTCATAGTAATCAACCCTATGTTGATCTATCGGCATGCCGTAACCGAAGCCACGTCGGTAGGCAGATCGGTGGCCCAAAACCTCCTCCATGATGACCTTATCCTCCTTAGGTCGCTGACCTGACGCAGCAGCAATGTCATCCTCATGCTTTCTTTTTTCCACCATTCGTTCCTAGTTGAAACAACATGAGCACAAGGTGATTATAATCATACAAACAGATGGATATGAAGTACTATAAAAAAATATATAAGAATCGAAAATACTAACATAATTCTGCATGGAGACCTCCGACTCCCATCGATCTTTAACTGCCCTTTCTGTCTCCTTAGGTGGGTATGTCGGTAGTTTTGTATTGGCGTGAGATCCTGTAATACATTATTAAAAAAAGTCAGTACAAGAACATAGCATATAAACCCACATTCATTGTAATTGGAATACCTACATTTGTGAGTGCATGCTGGAGCATGGACTTTGTACCACCTGTATGAACTGACAGTTGCTTCTTCCTGTTCTCCGCATTCACCGTGGATCGCAACTACACGTTTCGAGAAGAAGTGAACAATTGAACTATACCTTATGCATATGTAATTTACTACATGGAGAAGCGTACCTTATAATCTTGATCTGTCTCTAGGAAGTGGACGAATGCCCTCCATTCATCTAACCTGTGCTCGAAACCCGGTGGTGGCTTACTAGCAGCTGCATCGCCTCCACCTTTGGCTATGACATAACGTTTAAGCCTGTATCGAAGCTGACTATATGACTTGCTTGCAAGAAAGTCCAGTGCCACCCACCATTTATGAATCGTCCGCCAATTTTCGGGTAGTTCGAACTTGTTCTGCAAATTTGAACCAAAAAAATTAAGTGTTAAAGGAAGGTGACAGGAGCCAAAAATTGGTTTTTCGTATATGTTTACATTTAAAATTAACTTACCATTACACGGCGGATGATGCCATGTCGATAGGCCTCGGGAAATGCTGACCATGCCTTTCCTCGACCTCCAGGGACAAACAACTTCGTCGAAGCTCTGTGATGGAGTAAGAACTCCAACCTAACCATCCCCGGAGATGAGCATATGAGACCCATAAACCCATCAGGCATAGTGATAGTCGGTCTACGGCCTGTCCTCCTATACTCCTCCTCCGCCCGTAACCTCTATACATACCCCGGCGCCTATCTGTCACCGTGATGTTTGCCTCCTCATGCTGAGCCGCCACAGCGGCCTCCTCCTGCTCCACTGCTGCGGCCTGTGGGTCATCTGGGTCAACCTGAGCAGGCATATCATCCGGGAGGTCGTACAACACCTCTTCCCCGATCCCCAGCTCATTTACCCATCCCGGCTGTGGCTCAGCCGCCTGACCCGACTGGTCATCGGGATGTCGGACCTGCCGATCAGTAAGTAAGGCAGTAAACGATCCTCCTGTATGACAAAATAAGAAAATGAAACGCATGAGTCCAAAATTGATATAATATTGCTATGACAGATAAAACATTTACAAATGAAGCTGTAAATCCCACCAGTGTACTGCTCCGGATGTGCCTCAGAGTCGTCCAAAAGCTGATCCATGAAATCGGAGCTACTCATCCTGCAAGTTCAAAAAATAACACCGGTTACTTAAATATTTCCTGGAGATTATTACGCAAACAAAGTACATGTGATAGATAATTATAATAAATATATCCGTACAATCTATTCGTCCAAATCGTAATCGCCTATGCTACTGCATCCCACACTCGGGTCGGGTAAGCGTGTAAGGTTTCCTAGATCAACAAATATGCGATTGATTGGAATTGTCCATGGCCTTTGCACTGTCTGTTGCATTGCCTCCTCTATTGGAGGTGGCTCGAACGATTCAACATCTTCTATACTCTCAGTTTGGAAGAGAGCACGTGTGAACATATGACGGTGTACAACTTTCTGGACAATCTTCCAATTGCCGTTTCGCTTGCTTGGGTCCTTTAGGTAAAATACTTGTTGTGCTTGGTCGGCAAGGATGTACGGGTCGTTATCGTACCATGACCTTGCGGTGTTGATGGAGATGAGGTCTCCGTCGATAATTTCTGGTTTATCCTTCTCCGTATCAAACCACCTGCATTTGAATAAAAACACTTTCTTCGACCCCACATAATTTAGTTGTATAACTTCGGTGAGAACGCCAAAAATGTAAGTTGTTGCCCTCCATCTGCACCGATGACATATACACCGCTATTCTGTGATCTTAAACCTCCTTGGCTTCTGTGTTGTATCGGATACCATTCACGATACAAGCATTGAAGCTATATCGATGAATTTCAGGGCCCCAAGCTAACGCTTCAAGATCTTCTGGCATCTGATGTCCATGGACAGCCGTTTGCTCCATAATCTACATACCAAGTCAACAATTAAAGTTGCATGTGAAGATATCGATGAATTAATGGTATTGAAGTCTTCAACAAGTTTTTACCTTATTTCTAAACCACTCGGCAAAATGTTTACATACTATTCCTCCCACATTGCGTGCTCCACGTGCAGTTAGTTCGTTCTCAAACTCCCTGTAAGATATTTCATTAGAAGTCCATCTTCAATCTTGGTGAACATCTCTTCTTATCAAGTCATAAATGAATGAAAAGACATGACATACCTTATAAAGGGTTGCACTTCCTCGCAATTATTCAACACTGTCCAATGCATCCTGTTGAGTTCTACATCCGAGCCTGTTATAGTGCATGCACCTATTGAACGTATGGGCTGTGTGAATACTCGAAACGATGATGATGGACATTCATCCAGCGGTTCGTCCCACTGTCGGTGGGGTCTATTTATTCTTGAGTCCATGTTATCAAAATATAGTGAGCAAAATTGAGTGCTCTCCCGCACAACATACGACTCGGTAATTGAACCTTCCGGTCTTGCCCTATTCCGCAAATCTGCTTTTAGAACTCCCATGTACCTCTCAACAGGATACATCCACCGGTACTGGACCGGACCACATATGCGTGCTTCATGTGGAAGGTGGACGGCTAAATGTATCATAATATCGAAAAATGCAGGAGGAAATATCATCTCTAACTTGCAAAGAGTTAGGATTATTGTTTTTTCCAAAGACTCCAAAAGATTTACACGGAGTTCTTTAGCAGTCAATTCCCTGAAAAAACGACATACATCACATACAACATCGTAAATGCGATTATCCAAGACCCCACGAATGACAACCGGGAGAATACGTTGCAGCAAGACATGACAATCGTGACTCTTAAGACCTCTCAAACTAACTTCATCAGCGCCTAAGCAGGATGATATATTTGAAGCATATCCATTAGGCATCTTCACATCCCTTATTGAATTACATACCTCTCTCATTTGCCTAGTCGATAGTGTATATGCAGCTGGTGGTTTGAAAATGCGTCCACCACGTTGCTGCAGGTGTAGCTCGGAACGAATACCCATTTCTTGGAGTGTGAGTCTCGCCTTCTCTGTGTCTTTTGACTTGCCCTTAAGACCAAAAATAGTTCCCACTAGGTTATCGCATATATTCTTTTCGATATGCATCACGTCAAGATTATGTCGAATGTGCAATTCACTCCAATATGGCAATCGGAATAGCAAACTCTTCTTACACCAATTTGTCCCGTCTTCATTCCTCCGACGGCATAGGCGCTCTTGCAATTTCCCTAAAATGACATGCTCGTATCGACTCAATTGATCGATGATGTCTGAACCAGAGAAATCCCTTGGTCGTGCCCGTGTTTCCGTGGTGCCGTCAAAACTTACCCTGTCATGGCGCCACCTATGTCTCAAAGGCAAAACCGTCTATGGCCCATATAGTGGAACTTACTATTTGAATGGCCACTTGTGCAGTCAATGTTACATATTGGACATGCTTTATAACCCTTCGTCGTCCACCCTGAAATGTCACCGTATGCCGGGAAATCGTTAATAGTCCATAATAATGCAGCATGCAGTCGAAATACCCGTCCTTCGACCACATCTAGTGTTTTGACCCCACTTGTCCAAAGTTCTTGTAGCTCATCTATCAATGGTTGTAAGTACACATCAATATCTTTACCTGGTGATTTCGGCCCCGGTATTAAAAGAGACATCATCATATATGGCTCCTTCATACATCTCCATGGTGGAACATTGTATACAAACATAATAACTGGCCACACACTGTATGTCGTGCTCATGTTTGCATATGGATTAAACCCATCAGTGGCAAGTCCTAATCGTACACTTCGGGGGTCCGATGCGAACAAAGGATATTTGTTATCCAATCCTTTCCACTGTTCGGAATCCACCGGATGCCTCAGCACACCATCTACAGATATATACTTTTCCTTGTGCCATCTCATCTCTGGAGCCGTCTTCCGGCACATAAATAGCCTTTGTAATCTTGGAACTAATGGGAAATGTCGCAACACCTTAACCGGTACTGTTTTTTGTTTCCTTGTATGAAGCTTCCATCTTCCTTCCCCACACACTGGGCATGTATCAAGATTTTTGAATTCTTTTCGAAACAAAACACAATCATTTTTACAAGCATGAATCATGTTTGCATCCATGCCTAACTGCTTCAAAAACTTCCGTGCTTCGTAATATGATGTAGGTAACAAATTGTCGGCAGGTAACAAACTTTTTATTAAGTCAAGCCAATTGTTAAATGACTTCACAGACTGCTTCCATCAATCTTTAGATTTATCATTTGCACTACTGCTGATAATAATGAAAACTTTGTACATCCCGGATACACTGGACTCTTTGCTTTTTCAAACATTCCAGTCCACCCATCTCCATTAAACCCACTACTTTCATCTTCGCTGTCAATATCATCGCCATCACCATCACTTATATTAACAGCAATATCTTCCAAAAGTTTTTGATCTGCCTCATCTTCAAAGTGCGTGTCTTCAAGTGGATTGCTCCCTTCATCCATAACAACATTATCATGTACCTCGTATTCATCTACATCCTCACCATGATAAATCCAAGGGGAGTAGGTCCAAGCCATTCCCCTCCTGAGGAGGTGATACTCAATAATCTGAATAGATTGCCATGCACCATTAAGGCAATCTCTACAAGGGCATCTAATCAGTCCATCTGCCCGCTTATGGTTTACAGCAGCTTCTAAAAACTCTCTAACCCCATTTCTATATTGCGTTGTTGTCAAATCACGTGTCATATGCCAACTTCGTTCAGACATCCTAAATTGACACTTAATTAATTACCACATTTAAGTCACATCGGATAACTCTCCTATAACTATGCAAGCATCTAATATTGAAACACTATATGTTTGATTTACTTATTATTTAACCCTATATGTGTCATGCAATTACAGATAATATGTATAGTTTTATCGAACCTCTAAGAATAAATACATTACTACAAATTTCACATAAATTAATTCATAAACATATCAATAGGAGCATTTACTACTGTACACATATATACATACATTTATGAAGTTAAACATATTACACATGTATTAAACATTAATATATAATTATTATATTGTAACTATATATGATTTTTGTTCACATACAATTAATAGTATTTAAATAATTGTATTTACACTATGTATCATAAAAGAAAACACAATACACATATATTAGACAATTATATGCCATCACTAGATCGTAAATACATATAATATTTTTACCTTACTTATAATAAATATATAAGTATACATATAATATACAGGAAATACTACATATATAAGTAGTATTATTTCAATACTTACACTTATTTTATGTCTTATTAATCTAAACATATAAAACAAGCTTCGAATAATATATAAATACTTGATCCTAAGTATATACATAGTTTTTTCAATTTCTAACAATAAATACATAACTATATATTGAACATTCATTAATCAATATACATGAAAATATTAACATCTCAGTATTTATATTTAATCTATGTGACATGATATTAAACATAATAAACATAGATTGAATAATAACATGTAATCACATATCCTATAAATCTATAATTTCTTCAACTACACACTAATATACATAACTATAAATTAAATATATATTACTACATAAATATATTACTACTACTATTTAAATAAATGAATTAAAAATTTCATAACAAATTGAACTAACCTTGTAGTAATTGTAGTACAATAAATATCCGATCAAATCCACCCAAATTATCAGATACCTGCATTCAAAATGAAAATATCAATCAAAAATATATTTTACTATAAAATAAAATACTATAAGAATTAAATAAAAAATAAAAACTTACCGTATAATTAAATTTACTTAATCGAAAATATTTTTTTTTCTGATGTGTGTGCGTGAGTATGTGCGTTTTTGGGTGGGTGGGTGTGTGTGTGCGTCAGTGAGCTAGTGTGTGGTCGGTGTGTGTGGTGGGTCGGTGTGTGGTCGTGTGTGTGTGTGGGTCTGTGTGGTGTGTGTGGGTCGTGTGTGGTGTGTGTGTGTGGGTCTGTGTGTGGTGTGTGGTGGGGTGCGTGAGTGTGTGGCTCGTGGGTCGGTGTGTGTGCGTGTGTGCGAGAGAGATGTGCGAGAGAGAGAGTGAGAGGGCGAGTGAAAGAGGGGGGGCGGTATATATAGGGGAAGATGAGGCGAATTTCGCCTCATAAACAGAGGCGAATTTCGCCTCATCCTAGTCAGCATGAGGCGAATTTCGCCTCATCCTGGTCAGCAATTGAGGCGAATTCGCCTCATCCTGGTCAGCAATTGAGGCGAAATTCGCCGCTGACTAGGCTAGTGAGGCGAATTTCGCCTCATGATCCTAGTCAGAGGCGAATTTCGCCTCAAATGCTGACTAGGATGAGGCGAAATTCGCCTCTTTTGTTAAAATGAGGCGAAATTCGCCTCAAATACTTTAAGAGGCGAATTTCGCCTCTTAATTTTTGCCTCCCATACCAACTTCTCTACTAGTGGCACTTGCATAACAGGTCCAATGTTTGCTAATAAATATTATATGACTGATAGGGCTATTTTATTGCTGTAGTTTCTCTATTCGAACATAATTAGCTTATCAATCGTCCAAAGCGTTTGGATTTCTTGGGAAAAGAAAGTCGAGACATCATATAATATAGAAAGTGCATAAGGTTAGTTACCCCCCACCCACCCAACAACCCCACAAACCCCAACCACCCCTCCCCCAACCCCACCCCCCAACCCCCACTGCACCCCCACTCACACCCCCCCGCCCCCGGGGTTCTTCTTGCAACACTACGCCGAAAACTTAGAGGCCTGGAGGGCTCAAATAGAAAAAACTACTCTTGAACATGAAACAAAAGAATTTAAAATTAAATTGAGATTAGAATTGACCTGAATCACATTTTAGAGTCCCTTTTACCTAAAGGAAGATAAATATTATATGTCAAATATGTACACTTACATGCTTCGTTTATATATAAAATTGCGTTAGTGATTACTTACATTTATAAAAGGTTTTAAAGTTTTTTTTTCTTCTTTTTTACATTTTTTAATACTAATTATGAATAGAAAATATAAAATTTCCTTAAGATCACTTATTAACATTTTTCAAAAAATAAAAATAAAAAATAAACAAAGGCAAACGCGTATCAATACTGATCTTTTAAGTGAGATGTATCGTGTTTAAATGTCTCATTCCCACAGTAAGGGTTAGAAAAAAAAAAATTTGAATAAAAGTTCATCTTCAGCCTCAACATAGTGAAATTTGAAATTTAAAAATAGAACCTCACTCTTCGTCAATTGGCCAGCCAAAACTCAAGAGTTTTAACTGAGAGCACAAATCTAGTATTTTTGCTAAATTATTTATAGTGAAAATTTCTTGCTAAAATATTGCAAGCCCCTAAAAAATAGTAGTTTTATGTATAACTAGAAATTTTTTTATTAAAATTACAAAGGGATGATTATTGCTAAATAGTCAATATATTGACGGCTTAATACATTTTTATTGTGTAATTTACATTTGTAGATGTTACTGGTTTCTATTGTTTTATAGGAAATTGCAATCATCCAGGTATAGCATCCGGTATCACCCTTCAATTTCTTGAGATGGATCAATCTCTAAAGTAACATTTTTGCTTATAAAAATCATGAGTTATCACTCTATGGTATAACAATTTATTATTTGGACAAATTAGATGTTAATCACTCTAGTGTTTCATGTGAATGATATAGTAGGTTATAATTCTTGCAATTTATCTCAAATTTGCATTTGATTGCACATATAATTTTTGAGCAACTTCAACAAAAAAATTCCTTTATTGCCCAAAAGTTTAGCAAAAGGATCAATAGTGTTTTACAAATAGATGCCGTCATCATAATTCATAAGTAGTAGACGATGAGATAAAAACATGATTTGTTGAATAGGGTTGTTTAGATTATTAGATTTTTATTTGTATCGTATTTGTAATGATCTACATCTGTAACTTATTGTATCTTATAATTCGTTTGCATCATATTTGTGTGGTATGCTTATGAGTAAAATCGTTAATTTTTCATTGATATCTGTTTCATGATAAGTATATGTTTGAAAACGATAAAACTATATTGACAAAATGACTAAAATATAATGAAACTGACAGACCCAAAGAAAATTTTCTTGATACTGAAAATAATACAATCACACAATTATTGCATTTGTTCATCGAGCCAAAGCAGCAAATGCTTATTAGATGGTAGTAAGAAAGCCAATACAAACAATTTCAATGTCACAAAAGTTGCTTCTTGGCTCATTTGTTGCAACAAATTAAGTAGATAGCACCATAAATACTATTATAAACCATGTAATCTACAGCGTCTGTTTGAGGACTATCTTCAACATTTTTTTTTTTTTTTAAGCTTAGAGTTTATCTTTTAAACTCGCTACTTCATGCTTCGGCTATTCTAACTTCGCAATATCATCACCATCGGGCAAACTAATGATTACTTGCTCCTCCATCCTTCCAAACTAGGGAAGTCACATATCCATCCCGGATTCTTCCATGTCCATGAAGTTGACAAATGAGCCTCGAATTCACAATAACATTTCACATGGCTCATGGGGCCTGAGATATGTGGGTTATCAACAATATTCAAACTCTCTTCAACATCTTCCCTTCTCCATGAACTTTAGCGACTCCATCCAATAGATGTTAGCATTTTTAAGACTCCTTCACGTTTTTAATTGATTTGGGTTTTTTTTTTTTTTTTTTTCATGGGTATCTTTAGGTCTTAGTTTGGTTTTATTTTGGATAATTGGCACATTTCTCTAACAGCAATGAGATGAGGTATTTTGGAGCCTTTCTTTTCATGATTAGCTTCCTGGAGATTGGTTACACTACTTGTATTGGTAAGGTTGACAGTGAAATGCCAGATTGCTCATTGCGTTGGAAGGGTGGATAGCTTCTCATTGCATGTGTTGGATCACTTTACATTTCGTGTCATTGCTGGCCGACCTGCTTCGATTTGTCAGGAAGTGAACCAAGCAAATTGAAGTGCATGACGAAGAGCACATTTTTCAAAACAAATATGGTTGCTTTGATAAAATATTTCCTTCATTGTACTTGAATTTTACTTATTTTTGCAAAAGTTTATGTCATAAACAATATTTGAACTTTGATAAAATATGCTATCAAGTATCTTAATTTTAAAATTGATTAATTTAATACATGAATGAACTTTTTATGCATGTTAAGATAATTTCTGTCAAGTTTATTTAGATACTAAATTAATCAATTTTAGAGGTTAGATACCTAATTACAGTTTTTGGCTAAGTTCAGGTACCATTCGTGATATTATCCGTTTTTGCAATAAACCACTTTTAGTTCAAAATTGTCAATTTAATGCTTAAACTTTATCGTTTATACAATTAACATTTTGAGTTTTGCCGAATTTTACAATTAGTTATCTGAAATTTACCTATCTTGCTATTATCTACCTTTTATAGGTATTATAAATGACTTCGAAAAGTTTGTGGATAGTAAATTGATATTTTTAAACTTTAAGTAATTAATTGCACAAATGATTAAAGTACCAAATGTACATTTACTCTTTTATTTTTTATTTGGTGGTATTTCTGTCTGGTTAATTCAAACGAGTTTGATTTATTTTATGTTGCTATTGTGGCCAATGGCTTATCAACATCTGGCCGGAAGAAAATTGACAAAAACCCACGAAAGAAAAAAAAGAAAAAAAAAGAATATAGGACTAAAATAGAAGATAAGAGAAGAAATGTACTTTATCCTTTCTGTACTCAGCATGATTACACATCTCACTTACTGGATACAAAAGCAGCATATATATAAACGTGTAATAATTTTTAACACGTATAATAATTAAGCGGATAATTTCTTATATAACTACCATATGTGTTTTATACATGCACCACTTACATATTAAGAATGTATCACGCATTAATATCCAATAAATCTTTCCTATTTTTAGCACATCATTCACATTTCCCTATATTAAAATTTTGCACCATAATAATAATAATAATAATCATCATCATCATCATCATCAATTAGATTTAAAAATTTGGATACCTTAGTAAAACTTGTGGATAAGACTAGAAACTAGGTAAATCAAGCTAAACTTTTGAAGACTTAGGCTTAGATTATTTAAAAATTACTAGGCTTGGGCTGAGCTTTTATATTGAGTTTGAAATTCAAGCTCAAACTCGATTCATTTATAAATCAAGCTTGAGTCAAGTTGTGCTTTTTATCAACTCATTTAGATAGCTTATTTTTCATTTTAAGTTTTTCATATCTTTATTTTTTTAAAATTAAAAATAATATATTGGAGCCACTAAATATATATACATATTTATTAAACAAAAATTAGCTTTTGTTGTTTTAATAATATATTTATATATAATATATCATAAATATTAAACCTACAAGTCTATTGGTGAGCTTATTCACGAGTCTAAATGAACTTATTCATAAGTTAGCTTGCGAGCCTAAATAAAATATCAAGTTTGACTTATTTAGATAAACTAACTTTATTTGATACTCAAGATTGACTCGTTTATTAATCGAACCTGAGTAACTCATAAGAAACTCGGTTCGTTTACTACCTTACTTGCGGCCCCTCTACTTTTGAGTGCATACCGAGGAATACAATAATTGCATGATTTAATTAAATTGAAGACGAGATTTCAAAATTTTAAACAGATCCACAGAAAGTAACTCCAAAATAATATCATTTTATCCATCCAAATATTTACAAAGCGTAAGGTCATATCTCATAATACAGCAAATAGTTGTTCACTCGTTTTGTTGTGGTTGATCATATGCACATCAACTACTAACTACAACAAATAATAACAAAATCGATTTGTCCAACAAATCACGTAAGACTCAAGTGGTACTCTTTGGGTCTACAGGATCCTACCATAGATTCATGACCCGTTGATCAAATACTGAATCTCGAATATCAACACACAAAAGGATGGGCAAGTAATCGTTGCACACATAAAGTCCTTCTCCAGTGTTGTCCTAGATAATATTTTTAATGATGGAAAAAATTCAATGGGACTAATAATAAACAATCCGGTGTTATTTTGTTGAGGAATAGGAGGTTAAAGATGGATTTGACGAGTATGAGATGCAGAGAGTGACTGTGGTTATGAGCCAGATCCCCATGGTAAAAAATAAGTCAAAGGCATTGTATGTTCTTCATTGTCATGTTATCCATGTTCATATGGTGTCTAATATGGATTATATTAACCGTAGACATGATGTTTTTGCTATTACTAATCCTACTGAAATACCTTAAATAAGTGGAAATATTAAATGAAGGACAAGAAAGTAGTTCCAAATATTGACGAGAGGCAACACTGTACGTCAACTTAAAATTATAAAAAGATATGTTAAAGATAATAGGAGATGACCATTCTCTCCTTCCTTTTTCCTTCTTCTTACCTGTATTCTGCATAAGGCCCCTACTCCTCTTCAGTTGGTGTCTAAAGTTCTTAAAGATTTTTTAAACGATTTCTACAGCAAGTAAATTTTCCTTTTTTCCTACCGTTTATGACAAAACAAATACGTAGATAATATAATGTCCTTTTAGTGTTAATGTTGATGTTTCATAGGCAAATAACAAGCTCTTGGAGAGATTTATTAAGAAAATCTAAGGGTGGAGATTTCAGAAGTTGAAAAGGCAAAAAACTGAAAGAATTGATAAGAAGGTATTGTGGATACAATCTAAAGTTTGAACTTTTTTAATGTTGTTAAGAGACCACCAGGTAAATTTGTGTATATTGTGGGGATAGAGTGATGAAAACAAGTGTTAAAAGGATAAAACATGTATCAAATTGCAAGAAAAGGGAAAATCAGACGAAAGGGATGAATTCTAGGAGTATACAACCCATGCATGGCCTATGCATTAGGTCATGCACCCTTTTGAGACTTGAGCATGTAAAATTTTGGAAGTGCACAACCAATGCATGCTCGTGCATTAGATCTAGTAACTCGCTATAAAATGATGAAAAACAAACCTTGGAAGTGTCGTTCCATGCATAGCTCGTGTACACAACCATATACTAATTTGTGGTATAAAAATTTTATGTATAAAGTGCACAATCTATTGCTTAGCCCGTGCACTTGATCGTGTACTATTATATGATCTGTTTGGTATGTTTAAGAGTTACATGACGGCACTTGCACATGCACATTGTAACATCTTTGAGATCACCTTTTTCTCTTGCAAAAACAGTTAAGATCTATTAAATACCTCCTTCTAGAAATTTACTTTTATTCTAAGATCTTGAAAACCTAAATACAAAGTAAAGGGTGAAACCTATAAAAGTATAAATCATAGGTGAATGAGGAAGTATAAATAATTCTGATAACTCAATTGATATGTAATTCATGTAGTGGATTCAAAAAATCGAAACAAGTCAATATTTTAGATAATATATATCTTGCTTGTTGCTTGTATTTACTTATTAGAATTACTAATTGATTAAATAATTATTCAACTAAAAGAAATTCTTAGTTATGTGTGCATGGGTACTGATAGTAGGTAGGGAGTATCACATTATAAACGTGGTTACCTGATGATCCATGTATGATGTAGTCTCGAAGTGAAGTCATATAGGGAAAAGATTTAGGTAGATCAAGGAAGTGCCATTGTCGTGGCAATTAAGGTGTATCCAATAACTAATATATATGTATATAGACATTTATGTGTATGCTTGCATACTAAGTTATTTTTGTTGGTTGTTGACTAATATACAGATAACTAAATGATTGTTTTTGTTGCATTTACAACATGTGCATGCAAGTGAGTTTGATGTTTCTTGTTTATTCTAATGTTTCTGTAAGTGTATAATACTAAGCTTCAGCTTGTTGATATTATCTATATTTATCTTATAGGTCCACTTGTCTTGTTTAGATTGGTCCACTTGTAGGTTAGTTCCTTGATAAGATTGTCTATAATATATATATAATATATATATATGTATATAGTAGTGAACAGAACAAGTGAGTTTGTTAGACAGAAATAACAAACTATTTTTCCTTTCTTCCTCTTCTTTGCTCGTTCGTATTTCTTCAAATCTATTGCTATGGATGGAAGTTTATAATCACTGAGATTTATCCGAATTCCACATGGTATCAGAGCGACGGTGAGATCTACAAATTTTGAAAAAAAAAAATTTCGATTGGTTGTAGACATGAACAGCATGACTGAACAGAATATGTAAACCCCCAAATTTTTGGAATCGGTTTAGCCTAAAACCCTAAACCAGAAGTCAACCGGAGCTGTAAAGGTCAACAAAACCCTAGTTAAACTTAATAGCTTAAAGTCCGGCAATCCTGAATAAGCAACTCAGTAAGAGTAAGTAGGAGTTTAGAATATAAAAATAATGCGTAATTATCTAAAAAAACGTAAAAAGATCAGATTAATAGAATCGCAACTCGTTTCGAACCCAATTGGACACGGTTCTTGAAAACGTGTCCCGGAGCCTAAAATAGTAAAAATATTCCGAATATACTATTAGACTCGTAAAAATATAAGGTTTTCAAAAATATCGGTTTTATAATTTTTCAGTAAGTAAATATAGCAGATATCACAATTAGACGAGTATTTTCTTACTACCGGTACTTAATTAGTCATATCTACTTTACATTACACTATTCATTACTATTCTACACTATTGTTTTATCTCTATTTTCTTACACCTACTCTTACACACACCATAACCTATAACATTTACTTTTTACCTTTCTCATAACTTTATTTCACATCTACCTTACATATTACTTCATTTGATCCACAAAATACAAAATAAACTCTCTCCTCCCTCTTCCACTCATCTTGGCCGATGCCCCTTCCTCCTCATGCCCTCTCAATTTGTTTTATTTTATCTTTATTTTAATCACACAAAAATCACTCAACATTTTCCTATAAATACCCCCCTCCTCTTTCACTTCTTTCACACATTTACTACCCACAAATTCTCTACAAAAAATCTCTCAAATTCTCCTCTCAAAACTTTTTCCAAATATCCTCCCAAAACTCTCTCAAAATAATTCAAAAACAACTTCTACCTACAATAAAACCAAAACCATATAACACTACCAAAGTTTTCTTTAGGTAACCATTTCCTATTATTTTTCTTCTTCTCATGTCATGTAACTTTACGTGACCATAGTGTGAGTTTCGAAAGACTAAATGTTATGGAAGCCACATTATGTTCATGTATTGTTCTTGTTCATGAAAATCTATTTATGTTTATGTTATTATTTTTTGTTCATATTATTGTTGCTATATCTAAGTATTATTATCTATATATATATATACATATTCTTTAGAGCATATAAGCTCACTTGCAATTTATTTATTTATTCTATTGCAATTTATTTATTTATTCCTTGTTATTTTAAGACTAGTCTCTAGTCTTAGACTTGTCCTCATAGGTCAAAACAAATTTTTCTTTCTTTCGTTTTATTTTTATTTTGGGACTAGTCTACTTCTTAGTCCCTGGAGCCTTGAAAAAGCTAAGACTTCCAATACTTGACTTTATTATTTATGTTATTTTGTTTGCTATTATTTCTCAAAATTCATGTTCATTTAAATTATTGTCCAAAATTTCAAGTTCTAAACATTAATTGACAAAAAGGAGATTTTGATACTTAGAAATAATTTTATATAAGTATAAGATCTATGGTATAAACAAAAATAAAGTTATCTTTTCAAGTTACAAAAAGAACCTACTAAGATTTTAGAAACTACTTTTACTATAAAAAGCTTCTTAAATCACTTATTATCCCACTTTGTTTTTATAAAGAAAATAATTTTTTTATGCGAAAATGATTTCTATGAAAAACATAACATGAGGAAAGGATGAGGAATTTTCAAATAAAGATCTTTGCAAACAATAGACAAAGAAAATCGTATAGGAAAAATAAGTAGGAAAAATAGCACTATTATGGAGAACTTAGAAAGAAGAAAACTTATTTTCAAAAAGTTATTTAAAAATAATAATAAAGCAAACATAAAACACCCTTAGAAAACAAAAGAAACAAAATATTCATTTCAAAAGATTTACAAAATGAATTCTTGTAAACTATATCTTTCTAAAACTCTAAACCGACATTATTTTACTCAGGAAACATGAATGGACAACAAAACGCTTGAGCATGAATAAAATATGAGCTAAGTAACAGTAAAAAGAGAATTTTTCAACTATAAAGATAACTAAGTATTTATCAAACAAATTTTGATTGATTGAACCAAAGTTGTTTTTGAGTTGGAAAATTCGTGGTGAATTTTATCGCCACTGTTCTGAGGCCTAAATGGTTTAGTTTGATAAAAATAGTTTTATAAATGAATAGATCTTTTCAAGTAGGTAGAAATCGGTATATTATATGCGCGATTCTGAGTTAAAATGACCAAGTTATGGCCATTTTAAATTGGAACTTTCTTTTATACGAACTTTAACGTTCTATTGACATTGTCTTGTCAAAATTCAAGAAAATCATCAAGAAATACTCATTGTGGGTATTTTCTTTGGCTAGGTGACTCCGAGGAAGGATACCTATATCCCGAAGATTATTTCGATTAAGTGGAGTGTGTGAGCGACTCATCCGTATAAGAAGAATAGTCGACATGGCATTGTGAGTTTATTTTCTTTAAATACTATACTTGTTGTGCTTGTAATTTAGTTGCATTAGAGTTAGGAAAAGACAAATGAATATGTATGTAAAATAATTCCTTGAAAGAATCCTAAGAATAGCGAGGCCGGAATTGATTTAAATGTTTGTTTTAGTATAGCACTTGCTTTGTATGAGATTCTTTGATCACCTTATATTGGACAATAATAATGTTATGATATCATAAATAAATGGGTTCATGCATACCATGAAGTAAGTCACATTGCATTTGGGTTATTATCCTTGGGTGAGAAGAATAGTAAGCTCATGTCGAAAGCAACACTTGGCGGAGTATCCGAAAGCGATTACTTGGCGGTATTAAGGAAATGCTTGGCGGAAGATCCGAAAGTAAGGCTCAATTCAAGTAAACTTCATATGCTTGACGATATTGGTCGAAAGCATAAAACTTTTTACTAAAACTACTTGTTTGAGGTTATGTATCACCAAACCCCGAATGGAGGGTGCAAATCCATTCAACATATAGTTCCCGGAAAACTATATGCCTTGTTTGCCCACGTGTATGTTGCATTCTATTTGTTTGATTAAATAACTTGTTTGAAATTTTATTACAAGAAGTTATTTATGAAAATAATTGTCGAGCCTGGATTTTTCCACTATCTGGTTCATTTCTCCTAACCCGATTCACATTAAACCCGAACCCATTTAACATGAATCCTCGACTAGGGGTTAAAAGAAATTTTAATTTTTGAAAACTTTTTAGAGTCGCCACTCGATATAAATCGGGAAAAAATAAAAGCTAGGATCAATGGGTCGGTTGATCCTAATTTAGCTACTAGTCTGCGAAAATTTGATTTAAAAACCAAACTTTTAAAACCAGATATCATGGATTCGGGGGCTAACCTATTAAAACCAAATTGGTTACCACTTTTGGAATTTCAAATTTATAATTTATCCTTTTCATGCTCAAAAACTCAAATAATATATTACATAACAACATTTACAAGTCACATTTTTTTTTTGTTTTCTTTTTATATTTTTTATTGCTAAAAATTTTCACAAAAATAACAAAAATGATAAACAAAAAATATTTTTTCATTTTTTATTGTCGCCCCGTAGGTGCCTACGTACTCGCTAATCAAGATCAGACAAAAGTAGTTCTTTTAAAAAAGAACTTAATTTGTTGATCAATTTTATATTTTTTGAACTATTCTTACTTTAAGTTCATTAAATTTTGAATTTTTATGAAAATCATTTTTGATGATCCTATGATCTAATCAATTGATTTTTTATTTTATGAAAACATATTTTTCTAAGTCCAAAAATCATTTTTTTTTAAAATAATCATCACATAAATTCACAACATATTCAAAATATTTTACAATACATTAAAATTATTTTCATGCATCAAATACACATTTCTAAAAGCAATTTATGTACAAATACATATTAAAAATATTCAAAAATATAAAAAAATAAATTATTTTGAAAAATAATTATTTTGATTTTTCTAAATTTTTCTGAATTTTTTATGATTTTTATGAATTTTTTACTATTTTTTGCTATTTTCTGAAATTAATTATATAATAAAAATATAATAAAATAATGCGGACTGACCTGGACCGTTGGATGGAGCGGATGCGATCTGGATCGTCTGATCTGAAGACCAATCCTAGCCGTCTGATCTCGTTGACTCAATCTGGGGCATTGATCACCTTGATCAAATCTGGGTCGTCTGATCTGGATGATTGAATCTGGGCCGCTGATCTACTTGATTGAATCTGGGCCGCTGATCTGCTTGATCTAATCTGGACCGTTGATCTAGATGATTGAATATGGGCCATTTGATCTGGTCTGACCGTTGACCGTTGACCGTTGACCAGGGAGCGGGTTGGACTTCGGATTTTCGGGTCGGATCTGACCCGTCGCACGAAGAAGATGAAGTCGCGACACTTCTGTGAGGATTCCAGCGACTTGGTGGTCGGCGGCGGCTGGGAGTTTATCGGCCCGACTTCTGGTGCGACAGCGGAACTCCTGGAGGCGGTGGCGTGCACCCAGAACGGCGGCAAGGGGCAGCTCCGGTGGTGCTTCTCGGCGGTGAGGGTTTCAAATAAAATAAAAAAATTACAGGGATTAATCCGATCAATTCTATCAAATCTAAGCACACTAAAACATCAAAATCAAGTTTCTAATACTCTTAAAACACTCAATTTGGATCAAATCTGATCCAAGAACTTCGAATTTGAAAATTTCGAATTGATCTTATTATGTGTGTGTTTCTTGCAATTGAATTGTGCCTTTTGATCCTAGTATCCTCTATTTATAGATTGCAAGCTTAATTTAACGTTTCGTATTGCTTCAGAAACCAATCGATTTTTTGCCTCTTCATTTGCACGAATTTAATCCATAATTCGTGTTTAATTCGTTTTAAACTGATGAATTGATGATTGATCTTTCTTATTCTTCATCAGATCATCCAATATGGGTAGATGAATCATCCAATTTCATCAATTCTTGTAAATCATCATTAATAGACAATTGAAGCTTCATAAATTGCATTTTTTTTCAATTTTTCCAACATGAATTTTGTGACTTTTGGGTTGCTTTTACACCTGAATTGTGCACTGATCTTTCATATTCCATGTCTACTTTGCAATGGCATCATCAATTTCAACAATTAATGATGTTTTGTCAGTTAAAAATTGATGCAAAGGGAGGCGAAAAGTCACTTTGAGAAGGATGAAAAGGCAAAAAATAAGATGATAAAAAGGCAAAAATTTGCCTTTGCTAGGATTTAAACCTGGGTCCTTGAGCTTGGGTGTGTGTTTGGGTCAATGTGTTTAACCAACAGGCCATTTGGCCTGTGCCTCGATCACTTAGCCAATTTTATCAATACTTAAGGCTTTCAGCTTTAAAACAACTTATAACTAGAATTTTGTATATATCAAGCTTAAATAATAATTCCTATTTTTCCTCTCATTTTTTCTTTGATTTTTTTTTGGCTTTTTCTTGATTTTTGTGATTTTTTCATTTTTTTGTGAGCTTAATATAATACTAATTCTAATTACAAATTAAAGCCTTTAAGTTGAGCAAAATTTAGGTGTCTACAATAATTCTCACTAAGCCTGTTAGCTTATACCCTCATAGATATCTTTTGCAGTTCCCCTATTTGTGGTTGAGGCCACTAGGACCCTGTAGTCAGGTAATTTCTTTTTGGATAAGGAAACCCTAGATGAAGTTTAGTGTTGGATAAGATGTACAATATTCTTGTGATAGATTTTTGATTAAGGGAAATGTCCCTAAGTTTGTAAAATCATTGATATAAGTAAATGAATATTATGAATCCTCTTTTCTTAATATGTTATTATATCTTCTTAAGCTTCATAATTCCATGTATAGTCCTCTAAATTTGTGAGAGCACGCCTTACACTTAATAACAAAGCTTTTGAGAGTGGCTAAGGTTGTCATACTTAAGCTTTAATATTGAGTATGGCGGAATGTTACGTTTAGGATACCCTTGGGGCATGACAGAATAGATCTTTGTCAATTGCTTCTGATTTTTAATGATCCTTTATATCTCTCGGGTTCCGATAATCCAAACATGTCTATAGGAAATATCATGTTTAATGGATTGAATTACTTAGCTTGGGCAAGATCTGTTAAAATAGGGTTAGAAGCAAAGATGAAACTTGGATTTATTGATGGCCGTTTAACTAGACGTAATTCGAATTCACCTGAGCTTAAGCTGTGGGAAAGAGCTGATTATATGGTGAGAATGTGGATTTTGAATTCAATAGATAAAGAGATTGCTCAGAATTATGTGTTTACTTCTTCTTCGATGGATTTATGGAATGAAGTCATGGAACAATATGGACATACTAATGGTCCTTTGATCTTTCAAATACAACATGAAATCAGCAACTTAAAACAATCAAATCAGTCTGTTGCTTCATATTACAATAAAATGAAGAAGTGCTAGGATGAACTTCAAGAATTACATGCTTATCCTACATGTTCATGTGGTCGTTTTGATTTTTGTACTTGTCGTCTTAAGGAGAGAATTCTTGGATATGAATCATAAACTAGGTTGATTCAATTTCTCATGGAACTTAATGAGAATTATGAGATGGTGCGAAATCAAATTCTTGCTATGGATCCTCTACCTATAGTGAATAAAGCATACTACTTAGTGCAACAAGTTGAGAGACAAAGGTTTATAACGTCTGGAATGTCTTCGGATGTTGAAGTTTCTGCATATCAGATAGCTAGAACACATATTAATTCTACTTTTAGAGGAATTCCGTTTGATAAGAAAAAGGGAAGAAGATTGTTTTGCAAGCATTGTAGGAGTGAAGGACATAGTGTTGACGGTTGTTTTCAACTTGTGGGATATCCTGAGTGGTATAAGGGAAAAAGGTTTGGAAATGCTGGATCCAAAATGTCAAAGTCATCATTAAATTTTGTGGATACTAAATCTGATGCGAATTTTTATTTGCAATATTTTTCCAATCCTTTAGATGTTAATGCTGCAGATTCTGTTACTTTGTCAGCAGGAAGTTCAAATTCTAATATTTCTATAAGCATGGATCCATAGGTGATGCATAATTTGTGCAGTGAAGTGTTGAAAATGCTCAATGAAAGGCAAAGTGGTGAGAAACGTGAAGCTACTGCTATGAATACTCTTAGTTTCATGGGCAATGCATTTAATTCTTCTTGCTTTAATGCTGTGAGTAATGTGACTAGTTCTTGGATAATTGATTCTGGGGCCACGGATCATATCATTCCTTTCCATTCAATTTTATTTGATATACACACATTACCACATCCCATTACTGTTCGTTTAGCAGATAGATCCATGAAGAGTGTATAGCTTTGTGGATCAACACATATTAATACTTTCGTTACCCTCCATAAAGTCCTCTTTATACCTGATTTTCCCATAATTTGTTATCTATTAGGAAATTACTTCAAGATAACAAACTAATTGCTTCTATTGATTCTTCCTCATTTGCTTTTTAGGACCCAATTAAAAACCACATTGTTGCACACGGGCAAGAATCATGTGGACTATACTTGCTCAAGGCTGATGCTTTTGCTTCTTCTAATGTTGTTTCTTTTCCTTTTGTACATGCTTCTGTTGTAAACACTAATGTCAAATCAGACATTCTTTTGATTCATAAACGTCTTGGTCATGCATCTTTATCTAAGATGCAACATTTGTCTTCTTGTTCAGAATTTCATGTATCTCACTTAGATTATGATGTTTGTATTCAATCGAAAATACACAGACTTCCTTTTCCTCATTCTGAATCAAAGACTCTTGTTGTTTTTTATTTAATCCATGTTGATGTTTGGGGTCCATATTCTACTGCTTCTATTTTAGGGGAACGGTATTTCCTTACCATTGTAGATGACTATAGTTCCTGTACATGGGTTTACCTTATGAATTATAAATCCCAAACTACCAGTTTTCTTGACAAATACATTAAATTGGTCAGAAATCAATTTGGGAAAACTCCTAAAGTCATACGTTCAGACAATAGGGGTGAATTTGTTTCACATTCATGTCAATCTTTACTACATGAATTTGGTATAATACATCAAAGGACTTGTCCTTATACTCCTCAACAAAATGGTCGTGTTGAGAGAAAGCATAGGCATATTGTTGAAACGACTAGAGCTTTAAGGCTTCAAGGTCATCTACCTAAGGCTTTTTGGGGAGAATGTATTCTGTCTGCTACATATTTGATCAACATCATGCCTATGGCAAAGTTGAAATGGAAATCTCCTTATGAGATTCTTTTCGATAAAATTCCATCTTATGATCACTTGCGTGTTATTGGCTGTCTTGCTTTTGCTGTCAATACTTCACCTCATGTGGATAAATTTGATCCTAAAGGTGTTCGTTGTGTCTTTATTGGATATCCTTTTGCTTAGAAAGTTTATAAGCTATATGATCTTGATAAAAACGAATCACAGTTAGTCATGATGTTGTTTTTCGTGAGGATTGTTTTCCTTTTCACACTACAAATTCTGATGTTGTGTCTGCTTTCCTTGGTCCAAATGCTCTATTGCAGCCTTTTTCATCTCCAAGTCTTTCGAGTGAGGATTTGTTACCACATTCATTGTCTAATCCTATTCCTTCCTCTGATACACATTCTATTCCTGTTTCGTCTGATTCTGATTCATTGCATCAGTCAAGTGTGCGTAAGTCCACTCATATTTGATGCTCACCATAGTGGTTACAATCTTATGTGCATCATTTAACTTCACCTACCGTTTCATCTTCTATTGTTTCTTTTGATAATTGTTCATATCCTTTGTTTAATGCCCACACATTTTCTGCTTATCCAAATGAGTTCATTCAATCTATGGCTCTTGTACTCAATGCCCATGAACCAGTCACTTATACACAGGCTATTAAGCATGAGGAATGGGTTTCGGCCATGAATAAAGAGCTTGAAGCTCTTGATCTTAATGACACTTGGGATATTGTTGAGTTGCCTAAAGGTAAACGTCCAATTGGATGTAAATGGGTTTACAAAATCAAGTACAGACCCAATGGTTCAGTGGAAAGTTATAAAGCTAGATTAGTGGCCAAGGGATATACTTAGATTGAAGGAATTGATTATCATGATATATTCTCACCAGTTGCAAAGTTGAGTACTGTTCGCATTTTGTTAGCAATAGCCGTAGCCTCTGGTTGGCCACTTCATCAACTTGACATCAATAATGCGCTTCTTCATGGCTTTATTGATGAGGAGATTTACATGACTCCTCTACCAGGATATTCAAAGGTTAATTCACATCAAGCTTGTCGACTTAAGAGATCTCTCTATGGGCTTAAGCAAGCTTCCAGACAATGGAATAAGGAAATATCTCATTTTCTGTTAAAGAAAGGTTTTGTTCAATCGTCGAGTGATCATTCTTTATTTACTCAATTTGATTCAGATGGTTTTCTAGTAATCTTACTCTATGTGGATGATATGCTTGTAACTGGCACTAATCAAACTGCTATTACGATTTTAAAATCTGAATTAGATCACGCATTCACTATTAAGGACTTGGGTATGGCTTGATTCTTTTTGGGACTCGAAATATGTTCTGTTTCTTCAAGGATGATGATTCATCAACAGAAATTTACAGCTAATTTGCTTGTTGAAGTGGGTTTAACTGGTTGCAAACCAGTTTGACCCTTACCATCTGTTGGTTTGTTGAAAGATGGTGGTCCTCTTCTATCAGATCCTTCCAGTTTTCGTCGAATTGTTGGAAGACTATTGTATCTTACTTTAACCAGGCTTGATATAGCTTTCTCTGTTCATAAGCTAAGTCGGTTTCTTGCTCAACCACAGATTCCTCATTATCAAGTTGCTTTACATTTACTCAAGTATCTTAAGGGATCTATTGACCTTGGTCTCTTCTATCCATCTTCCAACAATCTTGACGTTAAGGCTTTCTCCGATGCTGATTGGGGTTCTTCTTCCTTTGATCGTAAGTCCTTGTCAGGTTATTGCGTGTTTCTCGGTGAAGCTTTAGTTACATGGAAATCCAAAAAGCAGTCTACTATTAGTACATCCACTACAGAAGCTGAGTATCGGAGTTTAGTTGCTCTGTCAAAGGAATTGTTGTGGACATCTTACATTCTTCGAGATCTTCGGGTTCATCATTCCTTACCTATTTTAGTTTCATGTGACAACAAATCCACCATTTTGATTGCTCGTAATCCATGTCTTCATGCTAGAACTAAACATATTGACATAGATATTCATTTTGTTCGGGATTTAGTTTCTCGTGGATTTCTTGTTTTGTCACATGTTGCTTCCGCTGACCAGCTAGCTGATATTTTTACTAAGCTTTCTTCTGTTGGATCCTTACCCAGTATTTTGTTCAAGTTGGGTCTTCGTACAAAACCAACTTGAGGGGGGGATGTTGATATTATCTGTATTTATCTTATAGATCCACTTGTCTTGTTTAGATTGGTCCACTTGTAGGTTAGTTCCTTGATAAGATTGTCTATATATATATATATGGTAGTGAACAGAACAAGTAAGTTTGTTAGACAGAAATAACAAACTATTTTTCCTTTCTTCCTCTTCTTTGCTCATTCATATTTCTTCAAATCTATTGCTATGGATGGAAGTTTATAATCATTGAGATTCATCCGAATTCCACACAGCTCACCTCCTTTTATTTTTTAGGCACATCTGAGACACCTATAGCATTTGACTTGTTCGGATATGACATTATCGTTTACTATGGGGAGGGCGTAATAAAGAAGATTACCGAGCTGATCATTAGATTTAGTTTACTAGTTCTAGAATGACAGAGACTCTTATTGTGATTATTTTTATAAGATTGTCGTATGTATTTTAGTGTGATGTTATTACTTTTCTTTCAATTTCTCTCTTATAAGCATATCAAATTCCCTTTATCTTTTTCATCATGTTTTCTTCTTCCAAATTCAACCCTCCATCAAGATCCTCATAAGTTATAAATATAAATACCAGTCTCCTAAGAAGACGAAGAAGGTTTGATTCCCCCTCTTTTAATTGGATTCCTTCAATTTGAATATAATACTAGTGAAAATTGCATCTTCCTCACGGTAGTTAAAAAATTATAAATAATTACATGAATAAACTATATATGAGGATACCTAAAAAAATATAAGAGTTCTTTATAAGATATGCTTCATCTAAAGAAGAATTTCTCTCTAATAATAATTATCTTTTATTTTTCAATTTATTTAATAAGGTATATTATTTATATTCTGGATGCAAAACACCGATTATTCACTCATTAATTTAAAAGAAACAGAATGACGAAGACCAATACCAAAGTCTAACATCCCGGGAGAAAATGTCAACCAATGTATCATTCTATAATCCTATTGACGGCCAAGTGAAAAAGGAATCCAATTGGCTTTTGTGTATTGAAAAGGAATGAAATATATAGAAACCTTACAGTCGTTTTAACCATTGCCATCTAAAATGACGTTTGAAAACGAGCAAATAACAAGCTATTCGAGATTAACACAACATATTTTAACAATTAACATCTTTTATCACTTGGTGCTAATATGACAAGAAACATGACTAAGTCCTTAATTAAAATAATAGGTTCTTATTAATTACTAGGAAAATTCCATTAGTCCTATGATATATTCAACGATTGTGATTTATTATGACTTTTCATAAATAAATAGTTGAGATTATACCAAGTGGTCCAATTATTTCATGCCTCCATACTATAGAAGCGTCCTAACTATTACAGTAAATTTTATAACTGTTTTCTTTTTTTCTTCTTTTACAAACACTATTAAAGTTAATAAGAAAGAAAGGAATCAAACCTACTCATTTCATTGGGAGATCAATATTTATCAAAGTTGTCAGAACTGGCCCGGACCAGCCGGTTCAAACCGATTCGATCGAAACCGGCAATGAAGGCGGGCCGGGTTTGACGGTTAGCTCGTTTTTGGCGAGAACCGAATTGATCCGGTTGACCTGGACCGGTTGACCCGGATCCAAAAAAATAAAAATAAAAAAATAATAATAAATTAGAAATTTAAATATTTATTCATACTTTATTATAAATTTATAAAATATAATCATTAAATCATATTTATTTAATAATTAATTGATGAATTTGATCTAAATATAGATTTAATCATGATTGTCAAAACCAGCCCCGACCGGCCGGTTCGACCGGAACCGGTACTAATACCAGGCCGGTCTCGCCTAAAACTTTTTTTAGAACGAACCGGCGAGACCCGGATTGACCCGGTCGAACCGGGTGGAACCAGGTTGAACCGGTCGACCCGGATCGGTTAACCCGAATTCAAAAAAATAAAATAAAAAATTAGAAATTTAAATATTTATTCATACTTTATTATAAATTTATAAAATATAATCATTAAATCATATTTATTTTAATAATTAATTAATGAATTTGATCCAAATATAGATTTAATTGAGTGATTACACATATATTGGTCTTTTATAATTAAATTATTCCTTATATTTTTATTTTTTCGTGACCCCGGTTGAACTCGGTCCGACCCCTTGACCCCTGACCCCCTAGCTTGTCCGGGTCAAACCTCGGTCCAGTTCTGACAACATTGGATTTAATTGAGTGATTATACACATATTGGTCTTTTATAATTAAATGATCCTTTATATTTTTATTTTTTGTGACCCCGGTTCGATCCCCGATTGAACCCGGTCCAACCCCTCGATCCCTGACCCCCTAGCCTATTCGGGTCAAACCCTGGTCCGGTTCTGACAACATTGATATTTATAATTGCTAGCAAATTTTAGAACTTCATGTACGGATACTATTTTACTAGCAGCATGGTTTAGTGCATAAAAAATGGCATCCAAGTGCATTTAGGTTGTTGACTTACAAGTGGATTTGGTGATTACATTCTAGGATCTTTATGGCATGATCATGAGTTTTTAACGTAATCAAGTTTCAAGCCAGAAGCCGCTGAAAGCCATTTTTATCGATTTGAAAGTTTATAAATTGATTGAATCAATTTGATTGAAAACGATACGGAAATCGAACTGTAGTTTTTGGTTTGCGAAGCAATAAAGCTTAATAACATACCTATCGCTTATCTCGTGTTTATTTATAATATTTGTACAAAATTATTTACACAAAACATTGAAATGATACTTCTTTAATGACATGGCAAAAAAATTCTTATAACCTTTTGGATTTTAACAATACAGTTATAAATTTTTCAAAGAGATAATGATAAAAATGGTTCATGAACTTTTGAAAAAAAAAAGATACTTAAAATTTGGTTTTAAACAATTTGATATCTAAACAAAATTTTCAATGATTTTTTTTAAACCTAAAGTTTGGTTTTGACAAATTTGGTTTTTGAAAAAACTTTTTATGGTCTTTTTTCATACCTTATTTTACTTGCTTCAAATATGAAAAAAGTCAATGAAAACTTTATTCATGTACAAAATTATAAAAAACCAAACTTTAGGTATAAAAAAATCAACAAAAACTTTGTTTAAATACCAAATTATTTAAAACCTAACTCCATGTATCTAATTATTTTTTTTATGAAAGTTCACTTACCATTTTCACCTTTAATCTTTTTTTTTTTATTTTTGAATAATCTTATAATCAACTTCATATTTTAGCAACTACGTTGTAAAAAAACGATCAGGAGAAAGCATATTATAAGGGATTTTCTCACATTTTCCTTTCAAGACCTCGATTTTCTTGATTGGTGGATAAACCTTGTGTCATCCTATATCTCATTAGCATCCATTGAGGCCCTATTAAATGGATTTTCTTTTTTCAACGTTTTCAAGCCATCTTGAGAATAAATCATATTGGCTTTTCTATTAATAATTATATAATAAGACTATCATAATATATGAGTTCAAATAAAATGATCAAATAAGATTATGGACTTTAATGTATAAAATTAAATATGAAATTTTATGTGTAGAAATTGGATATATTATTTATAGTTTTGTGATAGATTGAATTAAAAATAATAATAATTAATAGGTAGATTGATAACTTATATATATAAACAAATATATACTACAAGAAAACTAATCTTTAGGATGGTAATTCTACGATGGAAAATAAGTAAAACAAGTTTTATTTCTATAAATAGAATCAATACCAATAGTTTTCGTAATGAAAATTTACGTTTAGTAATAGAATTTTTATCTTTAGAGCCCAAATTTCTTGTAGTAATATATATATATAGTCTTACTTTCAAATCATACTGACGCAACGAAGCAATTTAGAGTTTAATTACATTGTGTTGATTCACACAAGAATGCCAAAAAATGAGCTTCAATTATCTATTGATTTCGCAAATACCTAAATAATTGGCATCCAAATTCGAAAATAATAAATAAATTCAAAGATTTGGGAAAGATAAGAGCAAGACGACTCAATTTTTCTATTTCAAATGATAAATGAATAACTATTATCTTATTGCATTAGAGTATACATTTATAGGCAATTCTGAAAGCTGCCAAAAAGGAAACTACAAAAAAAAAAAAAAAAAAACAAAAATCCTATTGAATGAGATTGAATGTTATTCAAAAAGGAAAAAGGACTAAAAGAAAAAAAAATATTATTAACCTGATTAAAAAACTTATTAACTTGACTTCAAAAATCTTATTAAAGACATCAATTGAAATATATTGATTTTCTAATATTGACTGCACCATCATTACCCTCCTCATAAATAATATTGACCACATCATCAAATATTTTGATCGCATCATTCCTTTTAGATTGGCACATGTAATGGATGAGATCTAATAATTTTCTAACCGAACATCGATCATTTGTTCGATTCTTCGATCCAGATGATCATGATTGTAGATCTCATCCACTGCATGCTGTTGATCAGTTTTCCTACGTTGTGCCATGACACTCCAAGTGCCAATGCAGCTCTGATACCAAACTAACATAGTGAAAGAAAAGAGATAACTATCACGTTTACAATTTGCATCAACAATCAAAATCCTATGTAAGAAATTCGATATTTGGAATAATAGACTAAAATATGCTCAAATCATGGCACATCATAGGCAAGACAATCAACGACATGCAATAGATGAGATCTACGATTGTAATGATCTGGATTGGAGGATTAGGCAAATGATCGTCGAGCAACTAGATGCAGAATGAGAATGTCAATTTGATATGGTTGTGGATCGATTATCTAAATGGATGGGTGTGCTGATGGGACAACAAAGGACCGTTAGCCCAGTTTCAAGGATAAAAGTGGAAATTCCTTAATTTCATTTTTATGAAAGCCCACTTTTTGAGGACGAAGAGGAGGAAAATGAAATTTTTTAAGAATGATAATGAGCCAACCTTTGATATTTATGATGGTGAAGAGCAAGATGTTTTTGAGGCTGATGGTGATGGAGAACCAATTTTTGACACTGCGTATGCTGAAGAAGAGATGTGGGATTTAGATGTATTTACTCTAATGGGTAAAAAGGTTTATAATGAGAGAGTAGTACCTAAGAAAGACCACATGTGCCAAATTTATGTGGTTAATCTCAAGTAGTTTTTGCATGGTATGGTGAAAATTCAAGGGCAAATTTTGTTAAACCTAAGAGGAATGATATAGCCAAAATATTTAATGATGTGGTCAATACTTTTATTGATGCGATCAAATTTTTTATGAGGAGGGTAATGATGGTGCAATCAATATTTGAAATTGAAGACTTTCAATTGATATCTTTAATAGGATTTTTTAGTCTAGTTTTTTTTTTTGGGCCATCTTTTTAGTCAAGTTAATGATTTTTCTTTTTAGTTTTTTTCCTTTTTAAATCACATTTAATGTCATTCAATAAGACGTTTTTCCTTTCTGAATCACATTTAATGTCATTCAATAAGATATTTTTTTAGTATTTTTCCTTTTTGACAGCTTTCAGACTTTCCTATAAATGTATACCTAGGGCAATGAGTTTATCAGTAATCATTTGAAAAATACAAAATTGAGTTAGCTCTTCTTTTTACGCAAATTTTGGATTACACTATTAATTTCAATTTTTGGATATCATTTAACTACATATTCTCAAAATCAATAGGAATTTGAAGATCTCACTCTAGCACTCGTGCACGAATCAATGTTTTTGTGATAATCCATAGTCATCTAGCTACGTTGGTTAGTGTCAAAGTTGTGTTTTCTCTTGGATTGTCATGTCACCTCGTAGACAAAACAATCAATGACGTGTGGACGACATATATGAACATGAGAATTTCGATCAACAGATTGGAGATATGCTTGACAAGAGGTTGGATCAAAGGATCGAACAGATAATCAATCGGCAATTAGGTGGTGTAATGGAACATATTACAAAGAGGATGGAGGCATTTGTAATGAATTAGAATAGAGTTTCACTAATGTTTAAGGTAGGAACCCTAATCCTAATCCGAGACTTGATGTAGGTTTAGAGGAAGCAAAGGATGATTCCTCTTCTATTGAAAAGGAGTATCATGATAAATTTAATTCCTTTCATTGTATCACCTAGGTTTCAAATGCATACAATAAGAAACATGAGGTGTCCATTTTCAATGTTCTATCTTAACCTTTACTTCTAATAAACTTTGTCTTGATGTATTAGATTTTAAAAAAAAATCCTATTAAAATACATCAATAAAAAGCCATTAAATATCCAGTTAAAAATTATTAAAACAAATTGGAAAGACATTGACCGCATTATTATTGACCACTACATCATTCCCCCAAGTTGGAAAAAATTCACCCTTGAATTTTCACCATGCCATGCAAGAATTACTTGAAATTAAGCACACAAATATGACACGTGAAATCCTTCTTAGGAAAGATTGGAACTACATAAAGATTCTTATTCTCCTGAATAAAAAGTTTAGCTAATAACTTCTCATATTGTCTCTTTGGCTCCTCCTATAATCCCTCGGTTTTTGCCATAGCATGAGTTAAAACTTTAAAGAATTAAATCTTTAATGCTTTGGTTAAGTAAAAATAGTTCAAAAATAATTCACGAGAAGACAAAACATTAGATAATTATTTAAAATTTTGCTTTCATAAGTTTTAAAGTCTAAATCCAGTTCTTAATTTTGGTGTCCTAAAATAATAAATGTTCTAGTTGTATATAAATTAATTTTCATCATATATCATAATATGTTTGTTTTATATACATTAAAGGTTTTGATTTTCATTTCCTATAATTAAATCTTATCTAAAATTACCAGATATTTCTTTGCAAGCTGTTTACTACAAATTTCAAAGCACGAACATACTATCATTTCTTTTGATAAAGTTCCTTTCATTAAATGTTAAAGTGACAATTCCTAATTGAACAATACTTACTTTTCTTTTATGTAAAAGAAAAGCAATAGGAGATTTGAAAGTTACACCAACTAAACATCATTATTTTCAGAAAATATATATAATATTTTTTAGATTTACTTTTCTAACATAATCTCTTTTTACGCACTCAAAGTTGTTTTCTCAAATCTTCACTTTCCTAACTTGAAAAGCTTTATGAAAGTGTATACAAGCTTTACAACCAATTCTTTTAAAAGGAGGAAGTGAAGTAATCTTGAAAAGCACGATAAGTAACTTTGTTTTACTTTATTTTCAAAAGTTACAGAAAAATATCTTTATTAAATACATTAGTACATGTGCACATTTTACCGATCATGTGTAAAACATCGTTTTTAACTGATGTTATAAGTTAGAAAACAAGAAATGAGCTTCGTTTGCTAAGAAATGTTAAGAATGAGTAAAAAGCCTGCTTCGTGAGCTTGTTTGGGTCTAAGGTCATAATATGTCTATTAAAAGCTTATGAATAGAACTAGCTTAGCTCATCTGAGCTAACTATAATAGAACATGTGATAAGATGGAGTAGAACTACCTTAAAACCCAAATGCTAGATCCATAGATAGGGGTAAGAAGATAAAGTCTCATGTTAGATCACTAAGTTATATAAAGTCGTTGTGTTAAGTTATTTCTATACGCATTTTGATGCAAGTATCTATTATGGAAGGGTTAGTAGTGAGATGGAGTAAGTTCAGTTGTTATTTTGTAAATGTGTTGGAGATCGCAACCTAGTTTTTCCCTTAGATTGGAACAATGGTCGACTTTGAGTAAGAATCGAGGGGTGTAGGTTGATGCCTAGCGTCAGCTGCAGCTCAAAATCAAGCCCTCGACTTGACTTGCGGCTGAAGCTGAGGGAAGTCACGGCTAAAACAAAGTTTAAAGTTCGAGCATAGCCTTAGTTGCAACCTAAAATCTAGCCCTCGATTGAAGTTGTGAGCTTTTTGGATGCCATCAACTCCCAATTTATTAAGGTGTAAACCTACTTTTGGGCAATGATGCACCCTACGACCCTTCTTGAGCGACGTGTGACCCAGCCAAAGTAATAAACGATGAAGAAAAATATAAGTTAAGAAGTTTATAATGAGAATCTACGACATGTAACTTCTTATAAAAGTTCTTTCTCAGTTATATATATAGTGATGTATGCTTGTTGCCATATAGGAACTTTTAACCTAGATTCAAAGTTTCCAATAAACTTCTATAATCTCTAAACATGATACACAGGTGGGTGACATTGATCTTATCACGTTGTTGTCCTTGTAATGTAGTTGCACTTGTCTCTATATGAACGTAACTGGTTATGTATGGGGATGGGAATAACGTATGTTGTATGGTGCTTCGATGAGTAACAAACTTTAATATCTAAAGTGATAACCAATTTCTGCTATTGTTGTGCAATGAATATCGATGGTTATTTAAACATTGTATGATCACTAATAAATTGATCTAAGTCTTGTTCAACTCTTAATCTAAAATGGACATGCATTGCACGACAGTATACTGCATTAGCATGGTACTCATGTCATGTCTTGATATTCTGATTCTATGGTAATGCCTTGTCACGTCAGCAAATTTGGGTGAGGTTACCATAGGGTTGTTAAACCACGAGAACTATGTAAGCACCAAAGGATATCATCTATGTTGGAGTTAGCTTTTAGGGTGTTAATACTTAGTGGAGTTTCTAGGGTTCTAAGGTAAAGTTGATATTATGTTTTGTATGTATATAAGTATATATATATATATAATAAAGTATAATTTTGGAAAACTTCTCATCCCTTAGTTCTTAGTCTCTCCTAGGTGTGGATTACTTAAGTTGGTCCTTCAACCCTCATGAGAGAGCATAAATCTCCATTGGTTTGGATTTCAGTCATCCAAACTATGCATTTCATATGATTGAGTGTTTTCAGTGCATATGAATGATAATATACTTGCTCGGCATTTTTTTTTTTTTTTTTGTGTGGTTTGATCATGTTATCTCATTGAGTTGTGGTGTGCTCACACTCCTATAGACTTTATGTACTTACAAGGATCTCTAAAGTTGATCCATGCTTGAGGTGAAGGGATATAGTAGATTTCAAAGGAAAACTAGGCTCAAATGAGAGTCAAAGATAGTTCCTTTTGTGTAGAAATATCTTACATTTGTTCTTGTAAGTTTGTAAGGTTGTGTTGGGAGCTTATCTTAAGTTGTATGTTTTATGGAATTATATATATGAAAAATTTCTTATCTTGACAACCCATAATCCTATTTTATTGTCCACACCATATAGTGTCCTACTAGTTTGATGCCCATATAATTTTCATGAAAAGCCCTAGTTGGCTCATTTGAATATGGTGATTTCTAATTTGTTGCAAAAGGGGGAGTTAATACTGCTAGGGTGTCCCATGGCAGTGTGACGAGAGTTGGTATTAGAGCTAAGCTTGCTTAGGATGGAGTACAAGGTTTTTATGGATAAAAAAGGGGTAGGCTAAGGGAATGTGTGTTAAGAGTGTTGATGACATGGTAACATCTAGGGAAGTTTTGCAGCTTTGTGTATAGCTTTTGTTGTAGGGTGTACACTATGTGGTAATTGTTCGGTTGTTTGGAGTTGACAAGTGAAATGGCAGGACTAACCCTTTTGCTTTGGAAATAGCGGACGAGGACAAAGAGCAAGGAATGCTCAGTTACCTGTGCTAAAGGTTTAATCTCAAGCTTACGAACCTGCTGGACAAAGGTAAGCTGAACCACAAAATGCACCTCCACTGCCCCCTGAACGGTTAGAAGCGGTCTTATTAGCTATACAGTAGTAAAATTCCCTCGTTCTACAAGCTTTGCAAGGAGGGCAATAACCCCGAGTAGAACCACAAGCTGCTCTAGCAAACATGCCTATTGAACCGCCTACTGCACCCCGATAGCACAACAAAGAACCTAAATTCCTATGCCACCAACTGTTATACCAGAAGAGGTATATCAACCTGTTGAGTCGACTACTGAAAGTCAAGCACGGCCCCCTATTAGGCATGATGTGCGGTTCCCTTAGCTACCTATCCCGCGATCGTAAAGGAACATGCTTCTAGATTTTATCAAGTGCAATAGATATTTCAAAGGATTCCTAGGGAAACCTAAAGAGGCAGAAGATTGGTTGGCTTAGGTAGAGACATCTTTTAATGTGTTTCATGTACCTGATGCCCTTAAAGTGCCATATGGAATGTTTTTACTAAGATTGAGAGCTAAGATATGGTGGGACTCTAAGGAACGAGTTTTACCACAACCAATCATGTGGGAATATTTTAGGAGAGAGTTTTTAGGGAGTACTTCCTAAGCAACTTAAGAGTAAAATCTAGCACGGATTTGATGAATCTTGCACAAAGGAGTAAAAGTATTGATGAATATGAACATAAGTTTATTAGGGAGTAAATGTATTGATGAATATAAACACGAGATTAATATAATTTAATCTAAGTTAATAATTGATTTAAATCCTTAAATGAACTAATTTGATGAACAGATACATGGATAGTTGATCTATCCTCTGATGTTGTTTGGAATGTAAATGTTGTATAAAGTACACAAAAAGTTGCGTGTTATTTGTCTAAGATAGACATTCTAAATGAACTAAAACGAAAAGATAGCATATAATCAATTAATGTTTGTGCTTGTTCATTTAATCCGATTTGGGAAGCAATAACATTGCTAGGTGATGCCTACATGATAGTTAGGTGCTTAGGCTACCCTCTATCATTGATACGATAAATTATAGGTGGCTCAGAGAGCGCTTAATCCAGCCTTTATCACTGAAAATGATAATTCATAAGTGGCCTTATGGGTAACCAATAGGGGGAATAATATTGACGTAACATTTATGCATATTGGAGAGAAGCTACATTAAGCAGTTTAATATATGGGCTCCGTTACTTTGCTTAATCACAATGGAATAATATGGATTAAGATAAGTAGCGACACCTAAATGAAGATATTAGTTTTAGATGTTCCTATGGAAGATATAAGTATTCAAGCTACTTATATCAATTCCTTAAGCAATTACTGCTACTGAGGACCTCCAGATTCCGAGTGGTGTGCTATTATAATGTGAGTATTGTGCTTTAATTGCAAGATATAACTTGTTGGATGTTGCATTGCATTAGAATAAGAATGAATGTCATTCTGTGTGTGACTGTATTAACGTTGTACTGAGCTTCAACTCATTCTTTTCTTCTTTCCAGGTGTTGATTGGATAATGATTGTTTCGAGTATGAGAAGATTTTGAAAGATTTTGTTGGTGAGTGAAGCGGGTCTGGATCGCCGGATTTATTTTTGTTTCATTTAAGAACTGATTTGTCTTTTGAGATTTGTATTTCTCTTATGGACCATGTTGTAGAGCCTATAGTTTGTATATAATCTTTTAAAGCTTTGTTATACAATCATAAAGAGATATTCTTGTTCAAGATATACAATGGTGTGATGTTTTTGTGATGGTTAAACTACTAAAGAGAGTGGCTTAAGGCTTTGTTTATGAAAATTAATCTACTCATGAGAGTAGATTATGAAATGTTTTTATAAAATGTGATTTATCGCTTTTAAATCCAGTTGGTTTCAAAATCTAATTACATGATTTCACAATATAAAAGTAGTTGGCAAATGTTCGACATAAACAGTTTCTTTTGAGTTAGCCGGTGCATATAATGCATATTATATATGGCACTAGACACACCTTAACCCTATTTTGGGGCATTACAAATCGAGTGGGACAGTAAGGATATTAGATATTAATACCATGCACAAATATTTCACTCTCAAACTACAACTTGAGACACTATTGCAGATTTTGGGGTTTTATACTTCACGATAAGGACATTTTCTTAAACATGCACAAGATCATATTATAGCAGCAGCAAATAGGTGTCTCAAATTCTTTATTCCAACACAACAAATTCCATACATCTATTTCAAACCTTAAGGACAAGGTCTTTCTTAAGCGGGGGAGAAATTGTTACAACCTAAACAAGTATAAGGATCGAAAGTAGTTGAACTAAAACTATATAGTATCCAAAGTATTATAGTAGTAGATTTGTTTTGAAAATAATTGTAGATAACAGGTCTAGATAATAGATCATACAACATATTCTAACCGAATAAATAGTCAAACAACTATCTTGTAACATCTATAAATACATGAAAATAATAAAAAAAAAAAAACCAATTAACATCCCTGTTTCAGAGATCAATATGTGAGATTAAGTTTAGAGAGTGGCTTCTCAAAAAGCCTTTGTTTTCACATTCATCAAACTGTGCATCATAGAGAGTAACTTATTATTAGATTCATTAGATAATTGATAGTAGAAGAAAGTGAGGGTTTTGGCTTACCAAGAGTGAAAGAGGCAAGGAGAGAGAGTTGTGAAAGATTTAAAAAAAAAAAAATGGTTAGCAAAAGAAGTGGAGTTAGTGTATTCATGGGTTGGGCTTAGAAGATAAGACTCAGTCCTAATGGTTAGTTACATTCAAACCAAATTGGCATCGTCTATTAGTTTGTAGTAATATGGTAACTAGATAAAATTTGAATTTTATGCTTTAAGAGTTTGCATGGATGAAAGTGGTTTTAGGCATGAACCGATAGATTTGTTTATAGTTGAGCTTGATTTATTTATCTAGTTTGAATTAATGAGTTGCAATTCCAAATGAATTAATTTTAGCCAACACAGTTCAATTACATGTAGGCTTTGGTTTTTGGAATTTCATTCTATACAATTTAAGTTTAAATAAGTTTTTCCTATGAATTTATCATTCATATATACACAAATACCAAATTTTTAATTATTTTTAAAATTAGAGTTTTCTTGATTTTAAAGCTCATGTTTCGGTTATAGGATTTGAAAATTGATTTGGTAAGCTCGCAGATTGATCTTTCTATTTGTGGGACTATTAGAGTTATATTTCTAGAATTTGAAATGTCTAAACGGTTTCCATTTGTTCCTTTGTTGGAATTAATTAATTGGAGTTTAGTCGAGATAATTCTACTTGATGTGGGATCATTACTCAAGTAAGACATTCATACATGATCAATTTTATTTTTCACGATTAAAGATTTTAAGATATATTGTGAAATATTTAGTTATTCATCCAAGCAGTAACAAAATTTACTATATATTTTGTAGAGTCAAATTTTTATTACATTTTCTCAAGGTTTTATTTTTATTTTTATTTTTATTTTTATTTTTTACATTGAGAGGATAGAGTTTGACTTCTCAAGCCTAGGATTTGTGCTTTAGGGTTCTAAAGTGATTAAGGTTACTTATCTTAGGATTTGTCTTAAGATTTCAGTATTACAGTTCGGTATTGTTTTCAGTTTATCCCCAGCTTTAGGGTTTAGAGCTTCTCAAATATGTTTTAGTATCGATGGTTAGGTTTCTGGAAAAACTGCTTTATGATGAGGGCCGAAAAGTTAAAATTACAATCAAATCGACCGACTAAGTCTACAATTAGAATTTTCAAGAGTTTATGATTAAAATTGTGATTTTATAATTATGGACATTTAAACAAGATAATGTTCACCTATGGTCCCATCATTCATTTTGAAAGATCATCCCGTGGAGGTATCAACTACTTAATGGCTCAGATTCATATCAACGTATCATTAAAATAGTTAATATACTAATTATTATATTTATTCTAATGATTTGATATTTGACTAGATGGCATCGTAGAAGTTCCTTTAAAGACAATGATAATACTTTATTATCACATTCAATATACATAAATGAATTTAGAATGAAATCACCATAGTTTTACTGTTTTTTCATACTTATAACTAATTTTAGAAATTGTAATAAGTAATTCCTGCTTTGGAGGGGAATTCTATTTTACTTTTATTAATTTTCCTATTAACCTTTTTACCCTTTCGTATATTTTTATTATCTAATTTAATTCTTAATCTATTTTTGTTAAATACCTTTATATTCACATATGGATGTCTGAAATAAAGAAATGGATTTATTGTTTTTTTATTTGTTTGGTTCCATTTCATTTTATTTTAGATAATTCTATGTAGCAAACATGATATTGTATTCTTCTTTTTCCATCTTGATGTATATACCTTACCATTTATTCTTATATTATTTTGCCATTAATAACACGTTTCAATTCACATTAATGCCAATCTCGTCAATAACTCATTTTTTAGATTATTGATTTGTGATGATAAATTTATGATAAATAATGTATTAAATCCGCAAAAGACAATTCCATTAAAATAACCTAAAAAACTTAAAAAAGAAAAAAACCATATGATGAACTTTTTTGAAGCCTCATATGATTATTATGTTGTAATTTCTATTAATGTCAATTTTTATCAATAATCTCAATTTGGAATCATTTATAGTGTGATTACATTTGCCATTGATAATAGGTTTCAATCACATCAATATCAATACTTGTTAATTATCAAGTATTATTTCAATTAAACTACTAAAACCTTTCTCAAATTTCAATATTATTTTTGCAATTGCTCTTTGAATTAAAATTAACTTTCTTTTCCCAAAATGAAAATAAAAATTGGGATTTTTTGTGGAAAAATAAATGGGACTTTTAGACCCTATCAAATTATGATAGTGAGAATTTTTCTATCGCCCAAATTTTTTTTTTTTTTTTTGTCATAATGGGTTTGTTTCATGCTTATACTTAAATGATTAGTAATATTGATATTGATTTATATCATATTTAATTTTTTTTTGTCATAGAATGATTCTCATGTGATATATCATATATATAAATATATATATGGATATTTGAACTACCATAAAAATTTGAAGATTTAAATATATAATTATAAAGAATTTTACAACTTAACAGACAAATTAAATAATTCATATAATTGAAATTTTTCAAAATACTATATAATTAATTATTAAAACCAAAAGTTTTACAATTTAATTGTAAATATCAAAATAGTTTTAAAAGGCTTTTATTATTTTAAACACACTCCACCGTCTCATTGTTATATCAAATAGCAAAAACGATAGATTGACGGGTTTAAATAATAATAATAATAATAATTTACAAACGGACTTCTTTTACACACAAATATAGAAGTATGATCTTTCTCTGCAGATTTTTCCTTTGTCTTTTAATATCATAGTTGCCCCGCTCTTCATAGTGATATACGCTTGCGAAATGTTAAAAGCAACGAAACCTTTCCCTTAATTTCCACGGCACGACCATTAACAAAGGGCGAGTCGCTTTCTTTCTCATTTCCTCGAATTGAACTTCAACTAAGTAAAAATCGCGGCACTGTCATAACGTTGTTTTATGGTCTGATCATGACGTCCTTTCCTTAGGTTAACAAAATGTCAATTCGAATACTTACAAATCTGTTTTTACTCTTTTTTAAAATGAAAAACCAATCAGTTTTTATAAGTTTTCTAATTTTAGTATTACAATACTTACTTGATTTTTGTCTTAATTAATCAGTAAATTATATTTTAAACATAATAATATTTAACCTACAAAAGTAAAATAAAAGCTTATTAAAAATTATAAATATTAAGTGAGAGTTTATAAATGAACATTACAAAATAATTTTTATTTCATACTTTTACTTTTAAATAAAATGCTTCACATAATGTACTTATATATGATAACTTGCTAATAATAAATTGCTTACATATAATAACAAGTTGTGTAATATGAGAGGATCAAATGCCACAAAATTTTTTCACATACACTTGTAAAACAACCGAATGCATATAAACGTATGAATACTTTTCCAATAACAAAATATATTATTTGAAACAAACAGGATAAGGAAACAATAATAAAAAGAGAGATTTCATTCTAATCTTTTGTATTTGCACACTTAATCCAAATAAGTGATCAAAACAAAGTATTCACTCTTTTCCTTCTCACTATTTTCCTTAAATCCTTAAGTTCCAGTTCATATCTACTCTTTTTAAAATTACAAAACACGTATAAAGATAGGTATTGCATCAGGGACTTCTATCCCCTTTTTTTTATTTTATCTTTTCTGATCTCCCTCAAAGGAAGAACATCTAAGAGAAGAGACACCTAAAAACGAGAAGAGGCACCAAAAAAAAAAAATGGAGGCTTGGTTCGTAATCCTAGTAACTCTCTCTTTCTTAGCACTCATCAAAGCCATACTCGACAGCCTTAGTCTAAACCTAACAAAAGCCCCTTCCGCCTGGTCCTCTATACATACCAATTATCGGCAATCTCTTCTGGCTTCGAAATCCCTTAACTGATGTCGAACAGTACCTCAAAACCCTCGTAGCCAAACATGGCCCTTTGGTCACTATATACATCGGTTCCCATCCCGCAGTCTTCGTTGCCTCGCGTGCCCTCACCCACCAAGCACTCATCCAAAACGGTGCCGCTTTCGCGAACCGTCCACCCGCAGCCGCTGCTGATAAAGTCCTGAACGCCAACCAGCACGACATGATTCCTCGTTCTACAACCCCACGTGGCGCGTCCTCCGCCGCAACCTGACGTCAGAGATGCTTCACCCGCTGCGCGTGAGAAGCTACTCGCGAGCACGGAAGTGGGTGTTGGATATTTTGTTGAAGCAGCTCAAGCTCAAGTCGGAGGAGGATGGGGTTGTGGCGCGCGTGATGGATCATTTCCAATACGCGATGTTTTGTTTGTTGGTGTATATGTGTTTTGGTGATGGTGTCAACGATAAGCAGATTAAGGAAGTTAAAGAAGTTGAGAGGATGGTTATTTCAGGATTCAGGAGATTTTATATGTTGAATGTCTGGCCCTGGGTGAGTAAGATTCTGTTTAGGAATAAATGGAAAGAGTTGTATGAATTGCGTAAGCATCAAAAAGACGTGCTTTTGCCTCTGATCAGAACTCGTGAGGATGGGAAACAAGGAAAATTGAGTTTAAACAAGGAAGTTGAGACAAGCAGTGGTCGGGTTGTGTGTTATGTGGATACCCTTCTGGAATTGGAGCTGCCTGATGAGAAAAGGAAGCTAAATGAAGAAGAGATCGTGAGCTTATGCTCGGAGTTTCTTAATGCCGGTACTGATACCACCTCAACTGCTCTTGAATGGATAATGGCCAATTTGGTCAAATATCCGGATATTCAAGAACGTGTCTTTAGTGAGATTCGAGGGGTTTTGAGCCGAACCAAGGAGGAAGTGGTGGAGGAAGAGGATTTGCAGAAGATGCCTTACTTGAAAGCTGTGGTTCTGGAAGGTTTAAGACGACACCCGCCTAGCCATTTCTTGTTACCTCATGCTGTTAGAGAAGATGTTGTTTTGAATGGTTATGTGATACCCAAAAAGGGGTCGGTTAATTTCATGGTGGCGGAAATGGGCAAGGACCCTCAAGTGTGGGAAGATCCATTGGAGTTTAAGCCTGAGAGGTTTATGAGTAAGGATAGCGTTGAAAGTGGAGGAATTGAATTTGACATAACAGGGAGTAGAGAGATTAAGATGATGCCATTTGGGGTTGGAAGGAGGATGTGTCCTGGTTATCAACTCGCTCTGCTTCATTTGGAGTACTTTGTGGCTAATTTGGTTTGGAATTTTGAGTGGAAACCTGTGAATGGAGAAGAGGTGGATTTGGAGGAGAAACCCGAGTTTACTGTAGTGATGAAGAATCCTCTGCAGGCACAAATCTCTCCTAGGTTTAAATAATTCCTCTGTTACGTAACTTAGAAAAATGCCCGCACTGCTCTGTTTTCATGCAAGGATCCTTCTGGTTTCAATTCCCCACAATAAATAGCCACTTGCTCGGTTTCACCTACCACCTCATCCTTTCATGTTATTCTTACGTATTCAAAGCTTATACTTTGTATTGATTAATGCACAAACAGGAGATTCTTGTGTCTGTGGATGGCGGACACTATAGCATTGCCCATATATGATCAGTGTCATTTGTTTGTTAAACTTAAAGAAGGTTCAATTGTATAATATCCAAATAAAGTGTCAATAGGACAAGCCAAATTCTACTGCAAAAATTATCCGGCCACAAAAATCAAGTCTTGTAATTCAAATTCTATGGTGCAGTTTATTCGCTTGTTTTCACTAATTCTACATGTCAAAATATAGCTGAAATAAACTTATCAATAAGAGCTCCTAATTCACTTATAAACAAATTACATAATGAAATTTATATCTTTTTTTATCCCCATATGTTTTATAAATATGTAATTAATTTTGAAAAGTTTGGTAAGTTTCTATTTGAAATCATTGACAAGTGTTTTTTTTTTTTCCTTTAATGAAACCATAAAAACATAAAATATCTATTAGTATATATTTCAAGGTAAATGCATAGTAATATATATTGTTCCTGCATCATAATTGATAGTAATAATTAATTAATAGATCATTTTTTTGATAAACTGCAAATTTATTATAAAACCCAAAACAGCAAAGATGGAGTTCTACAAGCCAACTAACAGCTGCTAAAACTGCAGCAAATCTGCTTGGGATTAGGAATGCAAATGAATCAAACTAGTTCACAAATTACTAGAGTTTGACTTAATATTTACTTGAATTTGATTCGAAATCGTCGAGTCAAGCTTGAACTTGAACTTAAACTACTCAAATAGTTTATCGAGCAGAGCTCGTGTTTTTTATATTCAACTCGATTAGCTGGTAAACCTAATCGAGTTCTATTGTGCTCAAGTCAAGTATAAATATTAATCGAACCCAAATCAAGTTCAAATATCAATATGATTTCGATTAGAATTAAAAATATATTTTTTAATAAATCGAACCTAAACAAACTTATTAAATCGAACTTGAGATTATACAGTATTACTTCGAGCAGAACTCGAATTTAAAATCTTAAGTTCAATTGAACTCAAACCTAATTCCACCTTTGGAATTTTGAGTCGCACTCAAATCCAAGCTTAATATTATATCATCTCAGCTCGATTCATTTGCAGTACTACATAAGAAGCATTAATATTGTCAACACCCCCAACAAACAAAATTTGGACTATTGGCGCTTTCATCAGACACATTAGCTGCTAAGCGAGAATAAAAAAAAATTCTTAACATCAGTTGATAATTTATTCAACAAAACAAAACAAAAACTCCAGATGACAATCTTTGAAATAATATTTGATATGCAAAATCTTCCCATGCTTACCAATTCATGCGGTACGTCATTCGCCATCCTTGTCGTCCATTGCAGCTTTTTTTTTTTTTTGTTGCATCAGCGTCATAAACATGCAAGATATAATGATATTTATTTAAAGTATACTTTTCTCTATACAATTATTATTTTTCATCAGGAAATAATATACAAACAGATATCTATACAATAACTTTAAAGTAACTTCTCTTCATTTTTTTTATTTATTTCTATTTATTTGAATATTATGTTAATATTGATTTTACAATACACCAAAAACTCTCTTATCTATATATAATATATAATCTCCAAAAATTTCCTCCAAGTCGTAGTATTTTGTTGTAACTTCTAACTAATAGCACCTATTGGAAAAAAAAAAAAAAAAACTAATAATTTCTCTCTCATCTTTTGGATTTAGTGCTTTTCCATAGTAATAAGCTTTCATCCTCATCCTATCATTTTGTTTAACTTCTATATCATATATATATATATATATATATAAGGTTTACTATTTCAATTCTTCTTTTTTTTCAAATTTGCTAATCCTATTTATAGTAAAGTGATATATATTAAATCACAGAGGAAATTGAAAATCACTCCCCGTAAATTTTTGCATAGGTATAGATTCATCCCCTAAACTTTCAAAATAAGCTTTTTGATCCCTTAAATTTCCAAAAATTGGCACAGTTAAGGACTCACAAAACAGGGAGAGTTACAAAGTATACTCTTGAACTTTTATCTATGTGCGAACTTACCAAACCATATTCATGAAAAATGCTAAAGATCCTTAACTATGCCAATCCTCGAAAGTTTATGAGGTCAAAAAGCTTACTTTGGAAGTTGATGGGGTGATTTTGTACCTTGATAAAAATTCAGGAAGGTAATTTGCAAATTCCTCTAAATTATTAATTTCTCATCTTTTCAATAAAGTGCTTTTCTATATAAGCTTTCGTCCAAGTCATATCATTTCATCTAACTTTTGGATCATACATTAAAAAAAAAGTTTACTATTTCAATTCTTCTTCTTCCTTTTTTTTTTTTTTCAAATTCACCAATCCTATTTATTTATAGTAAAGTGATATATATTAAATCATATTTACTATTGCAACAATGACATTTGATATCATCATATATATTTAAACTAGAAAAAGCATGGTCTTTTTTATAAACATAAGTGTTTCATATCATAATGTTTTTTTCTTTTCAAATTTTCATATTTATAAGTAAAATAATCTTCCACTATGGCATCTATAATTTAGAGTTTTTTATATCATTAGATTATAAATTATAATCGTTCCCAACCTATCATACATTAAAAAAAAAAATTACCATTTCGATTCTTCTTCTTCTTCTTCTTTCAAATTCACTAATTCAATTCATTTATAGTAAAGTGATATATATTAAATCATATCTACTATTGCCACAATGGCATTTTATACAATAATATATATTTAAACTAAATAAAGCAGGATCTTTTTTATAGACATAGGTGTTTCATATCATAATCTTTTTTCTTTTAGACTTTTCAAAAATATTGGAAAGAAAAACTTTGGCAGATTAATAACAATTAACAATTCTAACATGTAATGTATGAAGCTTTTTTTCGCTATCATGCCTTTTTTTATTTAAATTAATTAATCTAACCGTTAAAATAAATATAGTAAATGGAATATTAACTATTTTAGTGATTTGATCATGGTTGGGTAAGTGTGAGTCGTTGGATTGTGATAGGACCGATCTCGTCAAAATTAGTAGCAAGATTATAGAATTTTCCTTAAGCTTTTCTAAGGTGCTATATGTTTAGTAAATTGCATTTATTATCATTTTTATATTTTAGTAGTACTCTTTTAGTTGTTGCATTTCTAAACTAATGGTTAATATTCAATTGTCACATTATTTCCAAAAAGGCACAAAAAAAAAAAAAAAAGAAAACAAAATGACAAAGCGAACAACAATAAATGTGGTCCATGATACGTTGGGAAATAAGGTTTTGAATTTATTCATGCTACTAAAGTGTTTTCAAAAGTGGTACTTTAAAGTTGGAGATAAATGCTATCATTTTCTTGCAAGTTGTTGTCCCATGTTTGATTTTAGACAAAAAAAAGTACCCATACTTTTAAATTGATGATATTTTAGTGCATCCATACTCTTAATATTGGGCTAAAAAAATCAAACATTAGCTACTAAATTGCTATTAGTTCAAAAGTATAGATATCTTTTTATCCAAAATTAAATATTGGGCATCAAATTATCAAAAAATGATAATATAGGCACTCCTCGTGCCTTTATAAAGTATGAATTGAGAACTATGATTTCGAAACAATGACTTTATTATTGTTGATGTTTTTAGCTTCCATAGTATGATTTTCTAAAGCATGAAATTGGATTATTAGCTTTGTTATTGTTTTATGGAAGAATTCTTTTAATGCCCTTGACATGTTAACTAAAGTGACCTTGTTCTTTAATCAATTGATAGTTCGCTAAGATTATTGTAAGTTATTGTTTCTCCCTTTATGAGAAAAGAAAAAAAAAAAAAAGAAAAGGTCGTATATTTTTGTTGGTCTTAGTGCAAAGCGGACCTAGAGCAATAAATCACTTTTATGCTTGCTCTTTAGCATAAGGGAGGTCCATATATGCTCCTATTTGGTTCAAAATACGTCTAGCAAGCTATTTATTTGTCAGCATTTTAGTGGGGCTTGAGGATTCAAAGTTCTCATATATGAGCATGTTAATTGGTGAATTTGTTTGCTAAATTGATACTTAGTAAAAGAGTTTGAGTAATAGTTTTATCCTTATTAATCTTTTCCAAATTGTAATAAAATATATATGTTCTTCCAATCTACTTTGTGTTTCATTCATATACAATGTTTAATGTATTCTTTTTTAAAGAAGCATTACACTTTATTTTGCATAGCATGTGAAACTATGTTGTCAGTGAAAAAGGCTTGTAAAGTTATATATGAGTAATATTTTTTTCAACTTATGCCATTATTTTTATACACAATATTTCTTTGTGTGTGTACATACATATGTGTGTTAGCTTATATTGTCTTTATAGTCAATACTCATCATCGTTTAAAGGCCATATGTCAGTTTCAATGAGTACTAATCTAAATGGAGATAAGACAGATAGATATAGGCTAACACCACACCCTCATCATGGAGAAGCAAGTTCAAGATCAACAACTACAAATGTTGGAGGTTAGTACTCTTGTAAATAATTTTAAATCAGTAGTGCAATTTATGTTTAAATAAAGGGATAATATTAAAAATGGTACATGAACTTTTGCAAAAGGTTCAATTAGGTATATGAAGTTTGGTCTTGAATAATTTGATACATGAATAAAGCTTTGGTAGACTTTTTTCGTACCTGAAGTTTGGTTTTAATAATTTTGGTACTTAAATAGAGTTTTCATGAAAATTTTCCATACCCACTTAAACTTGCTTCAGGCATGAAAGAAGTCCATGAAAACTCTTCTCAAGTACCAAAATTGTTACAACCAAATTTGAGAAATGAAAAAAGTCTATAAAAACTTTGTTTATGTATTAAATTGTTTAAAATAAAACTTCAGATACCTAATATAACATTTAACGAAAATTCAAGTACCATTTTTTTCATTAACCTTTAAATAAAATAATATTATGTTATTTTATTTGGGTGATCGTCTTTTAAAATAGCATGCATAGGTTAGTATGCTTATAAATATTGTTAAACTAGTTGTGTTATTTACATTTAAATAAAAGAATATTATGCTATATTATATTAGTGACTATATTTCAAAATAGCATGCATAATTCTACTATATGCCATTATTCTTAGTATTACAAGAATATAGTCTACTTTACCTCTTAACCAAGGACTATGTTGTAAGTAAAATATTGCAACAATAAATTTTTCAAGCCATAAGATCGTTTTGTTCATGTTATAGGATGTGGAAGTAGTTATAATGATTTTAGACCTCCATCATGTGAATGCATGTATTATAGTGCTACACTTTAGTACGAAGAGAGGACATTAAAATCCAAACCAAAAAACCCAAATTTTACATTATGTTGCTCTAAAACGATAATGCAATTACCATTGCTTACTGAGCCTCTAATACCTCTTAGAAATTTGCTTTTCTAAGGAAACCATCCCTTAAAAAAAAAAGAAAATTCAAAGACCATATTAAGATTTACAATGAAATTTTCGCTTTCACATCAATGGGTGGTGTCATTGACCATTTAATCAATAATAGGAATGCACCGTAGGTCTTTGGTTTGCATGGACAAAGCTACCATCTTATTGGATTTTACTTCGTCCTAAAAATAGTACTCTAAAGTTTGCCTAACTTTATATTTACGATATGGATCATGAATCGGGCAAGATAATTTCTTCTTTACGAAGATCAAAACTTAGACCAAACCTTGATCATTCGATCATTATAGAATTACTTAATTGTTCAATCATTGTAACCAATTGGTGAAGTGCTTCAAAATGGTTAGAGATAGGTTTCAAGAGTCTAATTTTAGATCTGTTAGAACAAGACTTATAAGCTCAAGAAGAGGTAACGTTCAAGTGTATAATTGTCCATCAACAAATGAAATGGTTGTTGTTATGTTAGTGATCTCACAGTTGATAATTTTGAAAGAGATGTCATAATTGAACATTGTTCACAAGGTCTTCAATGCATAAGTGCACTTTAATATCCAATCCCTTTCTCTTATGGTGAAGATGGCTATCATTATGGAATATTGCGTAGATAACATTTGTAATGTCGCTCATCTAAATGGAAGCATATCACTATGAGAGAATATTATGCCTATAAGTAACAATTTGTTCCAATGAGGGTCATACACTACTTGGTGGTGGAAGGTTGTTTCAACAATATATTGTTGATGCTTTCACATGTACTAAAGAAGAATGAATGCAATGGTTGCAACATAACCAAGCCCATCTACAAAATGACTTATACACAGGACTTCAGAAGACATTTATTAGAGGAGAAAGAATAATGGACATTTTGCTAAGAAAGGCGGCATGCATTTGGATAATCATTACATGTTGTCATACAATGCTTACTTATTAGTCAAAGACCAAGCACACAAAAATGTAGAATGGTGTAACCGTTCTAGATCGATTAAATATTTTTTCATGTACATAAATAAAGGATTGGATAGATATACCATTGTCCTTGAGGAAGTTCCCTATGTACCTTAACTATATTCATGTTAATGAAATTAAAATATATTTGGATTACAGATACATTTCTTCTCTTGAAGCTTCATGAAGGATCTTTTCATTTGATATCCATTATCATGGACTAGTTGTCGAAAGGCTTAGCTTCCATCTGCCTAATGAGCAATCTGTCAACTTCTTTGAGTCAAATAGCATTGGCAATATCATAAACTGATGGGGTATTGAGGATGCCTTGTTCACACAATATATGAAAATAAATGAAGCACATGAGAATACAAACACCTGACTTATTGTGAATTTCTCTAACATTAGCTATGGTGTAGTGATGTTAAATTATGGTTAAGGAGGAAAAAAGGGAGATGTATAGGTCCAATCTATTATGCGCATCCCATAAGTGGTGAGCACTTTTTGTTTTGAATGCTACTTAATATCATTAAAAGGTGCACATTTTTTGAAGAAATAAGAACTATGAATAAATTATATATCCAACATATAAAGTGGGTTGCTATGTAGTTGGACTTCTAGATACTGATAGGGAATGGTATGATGCCTTACAAAAAGCTTCTACTCAGGCTAGTAAAAAACATTAGCATGAATTGTTTGCTATAATGTTGTTATACCGTGAAATTGCTGAACCAAGCTAGTTACGGGAAAATTCTTGGCCAATATCATTAGAAGATGTAATCTATCAACAAAGAAAAATATTACCATTTCCCGCATTGCAAATGACACATAAACAAATTGAGAATTATACACTTCATGAGATTGAAACAATTCTTCTTCACAATGGTACTTCTTTTAAAAAATTTCCACCATTGCCTCTCCCTAACATCAATTTTCCAAGCCAACATGGGAGTAGACTTGTACAAAAAGAGTCATCTTATAATATAAGCTCCTTAAGGAGAGAGCACATGTTGCTTGTAGCCAATCTCAATAAGGAACAGATAAACATATATAATTCAATTATTAAACAGTGTATTTAGGTCTACAATAAAATAAACCTTTTGGCCATGACTAATAAATGTGGCTAGATATTAATTAAACGTGACCAAAGATTTTGGTCACATTTTTTTGCACATAACCTATAGACATAGCAAAAAGTCCATCACAGATTTGATAGGTGACGTCAAAATTAAGCTATACGTCAAAATTAAAGACTTGCGTAATTGCACGTGCTTAAGGAACATCAAAATTAAGTGAGGCATTACAAACCAAACATGTCAACACATAAATTTCTTATTCGATATAAAAAATAGAAAGAAATAAGATGTACTTCATATTCATTAATTTGGCGAAGTTTTAATGTGTGTCTATGATGAAGCAATGGCTTGAGGGAGAAACTGCCAAGTCATATCTAGCCTTTGGTTCTCATCTATGAAAAATAGAAAGAAATAAGCTGCACTTCATATCTTCCCATCATTCGTGTAATTGGTAGATAGCCATCTCGACGCCTAATGTTGTCGTATCCAGCTATCAGTTCAGCTGTTCAGCTGCATGGGATCTTGTTCTATAATGCTCGTGAATTCCAGCTACTTTTCCTGCCAGCTTTGCTCTTGTTCCTTGGAATATCCAATTTGCAGTGGCTGGGGTTTTGTCACCATCTCTAATAGCTTTTTAAAGTACCATTCTAGGAAGAACTGTCCATACTCAATGTTCCATGTTCTCTCCCTTCTGAAGAACCTGGTATCTTTAGGAAATTGATTATATTGTCCAGAGTCATGTGGCCCAATTCTTCTGCCCGATTGCCTCAACTGCAGCTTCAAGTGATGCTCTCATATATTGTTTTCAGGGAATGCATATTAAGAATTAAACTTTCATATACTTTGCCTAAAATAATTTAAATTTCATATAATTAATATGGTGTGCTTTTGATCAAGTTGTCATGTGTATAATGTTTCACTTATGATTTTATATGATTCAATCACCCTCACTGTTCGGATTGATAGGTGATCAACTTGGTGGAGTCCACTTTACAAGAAAGGTGCAGCGTGCTTCAACACATTTACCTTGTCATAGCACTAGAATTCTCCAATATCAGGAAACCTCCATGTACTATGGCTTTTTGGGATAGAATGGATATCTTAGTTCACCACATGGTCCCATGCCTACTTGGATTTCCTACTGTTGAATATGAACAAGAAATGAATAGTTGATGTTTGAGCAAATGCACAGGAAACTTTAGTTGGGAAGAAAGTGAGAGGGTTTTTTTTTCCTTTATTTTTTCTTCCCTTCTCCCCCCTTGTATGTATGCAAGAAATTTTAGAGCATATTAATATCTAGATTATTTTATCTTTCTCTAATATTGGTTAAATTAAATAAATTAAACTGTTAAGAAGGATGGTAAAAGATGACATAAACATCATGTTTGTTTATTTTTCCTTTGATACCATTTATTAGCTTTTTGTGAAAAGCGATCAAAAGTCATGAGAACAAGTGTAAATAAATTTCATTTTTCCCTCCTCAAAAATATGTTTCTGTTTGATGATTTTAGATATGCTTTTGATGATGATTTTAGATATGTTTTTAGCGTTCTAATTTTGCAACTAGGGGAGCTGGTGCAATGGTGGAGACACATGGAGGAGTAAGTCAAATCTCAATCTTAAACTTGCAACCATTTTATCTATAAATAAATGAAGAAAAAACCCAAATAAACAAAAAAAAAAAAGCAGAAAATTTTTCTTATCAATTTCATTCACTCCTTTATGAGTTATGAAGTCCTGATTCAAATGATTAAGCTAAAACATGCCATCTAACTCGATTTTCATTTTGTTTTTTTTTTCATTTTTTAAAGTTTAAACCTAGTAAATGATGAGTAATAAAACATAGGGGAAGATCGTAGTAAGTTCTTACAAAAACAAAAATAAAATTATACTTATGATATGAATGTGAAAATCCAGCATTAAAAACTTTGAATGGGTTCACAGAATTATTCTTGCATATTCTTTTTGCTTGTTTTATAACCTTGTTGGTTGTCTGCTAATATATTTTTATGAATTTTTTTTCTTTTAAACTATATATATATTCATGTTTACTACTGGAAATTTTTTAGGTGGTTGATCTTAAAACACAATTAAAGCAGGTTCAAAATGTAACGAAGCTGTTGAAGCATAAGTTTGGAGAAGCTGAAGCTTCAAAATTCATATCAAATGCTATTTATATGTGTAGATGTACAAATTTGATTACAAAGGCCTTGAGCCTAATTCTTATTTGGATTTAACTCTTTGGGCTAATGTGACAGGGCTTAAAGAGTTAGGCCCAATTCAGTTGGGATGATCATGGGAGAATTGGCATGGAAGGCTTGGAGTAGGGCCCGTTGAATTGGCCTGCCCAGTTCCAACCTTTCTCAAATTGGCTCACATACATTACAATGAAGGCCTTATGGGCCTGGGTCCATAAGGGAGCCCACATCCATATCCATAATGAGAGGGACTCATCCTAGCCGTCGGTCGTCTGTCTCATCTAACGGACGACATCGACAGCTAGATTCTCTATAAATACCTTAGTTCTTACCTCATTTGGACAAGGTGAAATCTTGGGCGAACACCGTCGTGTTGCCGGATTTCCGTCCTGGTGAATCAAACACTTGATTTACTCAAGAACATACACGAATTCATAGTACTCAGTGAGGTTGATGCTATTTAACTCCCTCACTGTCACACGTGTGTTAGAGCCTATTGAGATTGCCTACTCCTCCTCCCTACACGATAATCTCTTGATCATCCTATCACGTGTTGTTTCCCTAGGTCACGCGTAGCGCGATAGCCACACAACACACACGTGATCGTTGCATCCGGATTCATACCCACACATTTTTGGCGACTCCACTGGAGATAAGGAAATCAATACTTGTGTGATGGCACCTCCAAGAAAAAGACCTACTGATCCCACTAAGGGTGTGACTCAAGAAACTGATACTAATCTTGAGGTTGCTGAGCATGACATGCCAGCACTCGAAGATGTTAACCAACTTACTGGTGCTCAACCTGACAACGCTGCGATCTTGCACACTATACAAGAAAATACCGTACAGGTCAACCAGTCAATACAAGAGTCTACAAGACAATTTCAACAATTCATGGCGATGTTTGCTCAATACCTACCTGGTATAGCCGCTATTGCTGCCGTGCAACAAGTCGCGACTTCGTCAACCCCTGCCATTGTCGCACAGCAACGTGCTTTTCAAACACCTCAAGCGCCTCAAGCTCCTCAAACTTCACAAGCTCTTCAAGTACCTCGACCTGTTGATCCTCTTCCTACTCCTGAACATGACACTATTGGAATTAGGAGCAAGCCCCGTCGTTGGAGCCTATAGTTACACAATTGCCTGTACCTCAGGTAGTGAACACAGGAATTCAGCTAGGAGGACCCTCAACCTCCCAGCCTACAGTACATGTTCAACCCGAAGGATCTTCATCCTCGCAGACTACGCCACAGATTGTCATTGGTGGACCTGCTGCTCAACCAAATACAACTCCACTCCAGACTGTCACTCCAGCTACACCAGTTGAAGTTACTATTTCAACTCCTAAAGTTACTTTCGTTACGAAAAAAGATCTAGACATGTACTTGAGGGAAATACAAGCTAAGTCCGATGTGGGAGTATTGGATCTCAAGCTCCCATACAATCAACGTATTGCTGCTAAGCCATATCCTCAAGACTATGTGAGTCCCAAATTCATGCTATTCAATGGTAAGAAAGGAAGTGTCAAGGAACATTTGTTGAAGTTCATTGAAACGCTAGAGGTTTATGGATTTGATGATGATCTCAAGTTGAAAGAATTTTCTAAGTCCCTAACAGAGAAAGCGTACACATGGTACGTTAACCTTCCTCCTGGATCAGTAGATTCATGGGCAACTATGTGCAAGATGTTCCTAGAGAGAAGTTCTTCTCCACACAGGAACGAGTAACCTTGACTAATATGGGACGGATTCGCCAGAAGCCCAAGGAAGACTTGATGGATTATATTGAGCGTTTTAGGGAACGTTCACTAGACATCCAAGACATATGTGATGAAAGAGAGCTGGTGAAAATTTGCATCCAAGGTATGTTCACCGAATATGCGGTACATCTGGAAAATCTCTCTTTAGCCTCATTCTCCACTTTGGTTGAGAATGCGCGAAGGACTAATAATTCTGTCATGCGACAAAGAGGAGGAAATATGAAGTTTAACAAAAGAGGACCGTCAGTGAATGCAACTCAAAGTGAGGATCTCAAAGATGAAAAGAAACGAAGACTTGAAAAGTCTGGACGTGAGAGAACAAAGGAAGTGCTAACATATCCTTGCTCAATGGGAAAGGTGCACGTTATGCTAGATCAATGGTTGAGAGATGGAAATCTCAAATTCTCAAGGGTAGAGCGTTTACCAACTCAAGAGGAGAAGAATGATCCTAAATTTTGTAGGCTCCACAGAATTGTGGGGCATCCTATTAAGGATTGTTTTACTTTGAAGAGGATTTTCAATGAAAGAGTGCAGAATGGAGAGCTTGTTATCAAAAATAATGACGCTAGGAACAATCCACTTCCAACCCATAATAATCAGCGTGGTTTCGTTAACGTCGTTATTCATGATCCTACCACAGTAGAAGCCAATGATGCACCACTTTCCGAAGCAAGTAATGCGAAAGGAAAACAACATGAAGTTGAGGAAAATAATTGTTCTCCCATTACTGCGGCACTTTTGAAAACTTCTAATTTTAGAAATTTCTTTGATCTACTTGGTTTTGATGAAAAGGCGAAGCTTGCCGCAGCAACTGCACTTGCGCAAATTTCTGAGGGACAATATGCCGAGTGTAATGCAGCGCAGCCCGCCAAAAGAATGGCTCGAGCCCATGAAAATGCAATCTTGTTCACCAATGCAGATATGTGTGTAGATAGTCCAAATCACAATCGACCATTATATGTGGAGGGCATACTTAATAGCTACCCAGTTAAGAGGACATTCATTGACGCTGTTCTTCTCTCAACATCATGCCTAAGACTACATTGGAAGCGCTGATCGACTATCATCGTTTGGTGAAGCAACCCATTTCAGTTAATGGCTTAGTCATACTGTAACGAAGACGATCGGAAGAGTTAATGTTGATCTTAAGATTGGGCCTATTCGTGGTATCATTACTTTTCATGTGATTGATGCGTCTGTGTCCTATCATCTCTTGATAGGTAGGAAGTGGCTGCACGATCACAATTTAGTACCGTCGACTATGCATCAATGTATCAAAGGACATTGGAAAGGGAAGGATATGTTTATTCCTGCTACGAAGAATCCTTTTGAGCATGATGAGACATATTTCATTGAGTTTACCTTCTTCAATGAGTATGCCAATGAAGGTAAGACAACTATTACTAGAGCTTCAGGTATGCCATTACCCACTTGGGAAAAAGTTCAAGAGGGCCAACAAAAGAAAAGAAAGATGCGCGGCTGTCGAGGCAGTAAAAAGAAGAACAAGCAGGTTGATGCTGTTAAAAGTTACGTCAGAGAAGATGGGCGGAGAGTATATCTCTTATGACGGTTTCCGGGGTCTAAGGAAGTTTGTTCTTCCTCAGACCCTGTACCAATTCAAGATATTCAGCTTGCTCCTCAACAAATGCAAGATCAAATAAAGCCACAAAATGAAGAAATTGAGGAATTGGATCTACGCGACAGGAGAGTCGCCGCGGCCAATTTTTGTCAGCAAAGGTTTGTTACATGAATTTAAGAGTCCTCTCATTGATTTGTTAGAGAATATAGAGACGTGTTCGCTGGGCATATGATGAGATGCCAGGTCTGGACCCTAGCCTTGTAGTGCACACACTAAATATTACCCCAGGCACGACTCCTATTAAGCAAGGACAACGAGTTTTCCGTCCTGAGGTAAAGTTCAAATAAGCACGAAATGAGAAGTTGCTTCATGCAGGCTTTATCAGACCAATCACACCTACTTGGCTCGTGAATATCGTACCTATTAGAAGAAGAATGGTCAAATAAGGGTTTGCGTGGATTTTCGAGATTTGAACAAAGCTTGTCCTAAAGATGATTTCCCTTTGCCAAATATAGACACCTTGGTGGATGTCACTGCAGGTCATGAATTATTTTCATTCATGGATGGTTTCAGTGGATATAATCAAATTAAAATGGCAATTGGAGATGCCGAACGTACTACCTTCCGAACTCCTATTGGGAATTTCTATTATACTGTCATGCCCTTTGGACTCAAGAATGCTGGCGCTACTTATTAAAGAGCGATGACAGCTATATTTCATGATATGATGCATGATATCATGGAGGACTATGTGGATGACATAGTTGTGAAATCAAAACATGCATCTGACCATTTGGTCCATCTTCGAAAGGATTTTGAACGATGTCGATTGTATAAGCTTCGCATGAATCCTTTGAAATGTGTTTTTGGTGTTGCTTCAGGAAAATTTCTTGGATTTGTAGTCCATAGGAAGGGGATTGTTGCGCCTTATAGGGCTGCAGTGCAAGCTCTAATTGGGAAGTTTGGAGTCGTAAGGTATGAACATACCAAGCGATCTACAAATCGTTATGCAGATGCATTGGCAACACTAGCATCCAAAATTTCGATGCATGCTTCAGATGAAAGCCTAGATGTTAAAGTTATCAAGAAAACCATTCCTTGCACAGCCTTGCAATTGTTAGAAGAAGATGAGGAAACAGGAGATGACTGGCGCGTCGGTATCAAGGCCCAATTGGCGCAACCCAATGCGGCCTCCATAGTTACCTTGAAGAATTTTGTTCACATCAATGGCGCCTTATACTTCAAAGGACCTGAGGGCATTCTATCGCGATGTATCTGTGCGAAACAGGTTGGACAAGTACCATAAGATCTGGTGTGGGGAAGAAGGACCTCCCTTGTATCGTCGCATTCAACATATAGGGTATTACTGACCCACAATGGCCAAGGATGCATCTCAGGTGCAAACACATTGTCCCAAGTGCTCCGAGTTACCAGATGCAAAAGAATGTAATTTTGTCGCAAGTGCTGGAGATTGGCGTCGTCCGTACATCGATTACTTGAAGAATAATGTGCTACCAACTAATAATACGGATGCCAAATTAGTAAAAAGGAAGGCGCGCAAGTACCTGATGCATGAAGATGAATTGTATAGAGTTTCATTTATGGGAAAGCCTCTCAAATGATTGCATCTCCTGAAACGAACAAATATTAACTGAGGTACATGCTGGAGAATGTGGTGAACACCAAGGTGGAGGAAGTTGTATTATCAATTACTTGACATGGGTACTATTGGCCAACCATGGAATCAGACTGTTCCAATTTTGTTAAACGATGCGTTCCTTGCCAAGAACATGGAGATGCGATCCACGCTCCTGCGGTCGCACTTCATAGTCTAACAACACCATGGCCTTTTCATACTTGGCATTTGATCTAATCGGTCCTATTCACCCCGCCGTCTAAAGGATGTATTGGATCCTAGCTGGAACCGAATGTTTTACTAAGTGGGTGGAAGCTATTCCTTTAAAGAAGGCGACGGGACCAACAGTTGCAAGCTTCATTAAGGAGAACATTATATGCAGATTCGGGATTCCGAAGCGCATTCTTTCAGATAATGGCACTCCCTTCATCAATTCGCATGTTCGACAACTGTTGGAATCATATAGTATTGATCATGTGAAGTCGACCCCTTATTACCCTAAGGGCAACGGCCAAGCGGAAGCTACAAACAAGACTCTTTTGAAAGTTCTCAGTCGTATGGTACATGACAACCATAAAGAATGGCATGATAAGCTATCTTTAGCACTTTGGGCCTATAGGACTTCGAAGCGGCGACCAACACAAGCAACACCTTTTTCGCTAGTGTATGGTGCCGAAGCAATTGTGCCCATAGAGGTTCTGATCCTTCAGCACGACTGGCGATCAATGCTGAGCTTGAGCCAGATGCTTTACGCACAATAGATCTGGAAGCCTTAGATGAAAGACGAGATATAGCCAAAAACAACTTGATCAACTACCAACACAAGCTTGCTGGCCTATGACCGGTTGGTGAGGAAAAGGTCCTTTCAAGTGGGTGATGTTGTACTTCGTGCAGCCAGCATGTGCGCCGAAGTATACCTGCACCAAAGTTCATGCCAAAATGGGAAGGTCCCTTCATTATACATGAAGTCCATGATAGTGGGTATTGCAAGCTCCTCAATCCAAAGACTGATGCTATTACAGCTTCTATAAATTTTCAATATGTAAAGAAGTTTATATGTAATAGCATGATCAGTGATGATGATGCTTGAATAATATGAGCTTGCTTACACATATTATTTGATCATCGGTTGGTTATATGATTATATTTGTATGTTGCTGCTGCTTAGTAAGAGACTTGTCTCCTATGCGCGCGACATTTATTTATGTTACAACATGCAGCTTGTAATTGTTAAAATTTACTAAGCGCGTGGCATATAATACATGCATATGAATTTTTTCCTAAGTATGTTATGTTAACCATCACATTTGATGGAATGGTCAAGTAGTGGGTAATACCCCCTTGACAATTCTTGTGAAATCAAGAAGTCTTTGCTTGCGAAAGAAATAATAATTTAAACGCGCAAAGTCATAACATATAATGTGCCGCTACATGAATCTTACATTCTGTAAAGCGCACGAGTTCATCGTACTATGATACGATACCAAGTGAAGGGAACAAAACTAAGAGAAAGTAGCATCATGTGAAATATTGTGCATGAAACATGAAACAAAACAAAGACAAAGTTCATGAAGTTACATAACTTAACGCAATCCTTGAAAAAAAAAAAAGTATCATGACCAATGTAATAATCTATTCTGCTATAGAAGCAGTATCAAGACCCTCAAGAGAATTCTCCAATTCGAGTTGTGTCGCCTCAAGTTCAGCTTTGAGCCTCTCGTAACGTTGGATTAATGGTCGATGGTGCAATATCTTTTGCGCCTTGCTAGCAACACTCTCCAAGCTATCAATTTTAAACCCCAAGGCACGAGCACTATTAAAAGCTTGTACCAATAACTCCAAGTCAGCTGAAGAAAATGAATTCCATGGTCTACCTAGCAGCATACAAGCCCGACCTAACATCACAACCATAGCATTTGTGACTTCAGAACCAGGACAAATTGATCCTACCTAAAAATCCCCATCACGTGCATGCAACCTCTTTAATGACTCCAAGTAAATAGGGGGGATCAGGAATTCATAAAAGGAAACGCTCTCCCCTGAAGTTATCATGTGTAGGTGCGTGTTCTCCCCTCCAACTTGCTCTGGTATTTCATTATTTGGAAGAGCAAGAGTAGTATCCTGGTGTGCCAGGGTTCAGAGGCATTATTACAAGGGACATCATCAATTCCCTCACCACAAATCTCCGCAGCTAATGCATCTGCATATGCATCAATGTCTTCCTCTTGTATGCTCTCATCCATGATCGCTTCTATCACTTCTAGAGCCGTCAGAAGCTTCCTCTTCACCAACCACGTCTTCATCATCTTCATCAGTCACTACACCATCACCCCTTGTTTGCAGTACTTTCCAACACCATAACGATTAGGATAAGGGCAAATGTTTGGTGAAGAAGATTTTGATGAAACAAATTTCGGAGTGCCGATGTTCCTGTCACTAGAAACATCCCTATTCACCTCACTTTGGCTCGTGATATTGGATTGGCTTGTCCTCATCTCGTCCCAAAAAAAAAAAGGAGGGTCAATGATATATCAAAAGCATATAAGGAATCAATGATACAGTCAGTCAGTGTTAGTACCTCATGATACAGTCAGTCAGTGTTAGTACCTCATGAACACATGAGCGTTTGACGTGCCTAATGACCTTGATAGGAGACCATGTTCTTTGATTATGGACTTGATTGAAAGCCTTTTTGTTTGAAAGCTGAAAGTAAAACTCAAATTTGTGTATAGAAGGCTCAGGAAGTGCTACTTCAATCTCTGAATTAATATAATTTTTAAACTCTTCCAGACAACGTGTCCAGTAAGTCATCCACCCATTGGAGATGACGCCAATACGATCACTAGATGGGAAGAAGATCTGTCTGAGGTTTGGATAAATACATTTCCAATTTTCTGGATGAAGTTCCTTACAACATTCATTGAAATCTCCAGTAATCTCAATACTACGAAAACCCTGATCAAATCCAAACTGAGAGCAACTCGATGGGGTAGATATGCCACAACACTACACTCAAGAAATTCTTCAGAAGAGTCACACCAGTCATGAAGTGAAGGGAGACTTCCAGGTGTGCACCAAATGATAAAACCCACCTCAGCAGTAGACAAATTGTCTCTGTTGTCTACCAAGTTAACCAAGTCTTCAGAACCTCGAGGATAAAATTCTGGGTACATTCGTAACCAGCCACTTCCTTAGTATAAGGGCGGAAATTATATTCCTGAACATTATCTATCACATCAATTAGCAATCCCAAAGGCTTTCTGTTCACCCATGCCCAAGCTCGTGGTTCAACTATATCAGGTTTTTCAAGTGGTGGATCATAGTATTTCTTGTAACGCTCAGCAAAAAATAATTGCAAGAATGTCATATCTACATAACATACCACCATGTACCGTCCCTTGGATCGTATCGAAGACTCATGGTAAAGATCTAATCGTCGATACAAAGACCCCAAATAGAAGAGGCTCAACGCGAAATGCTCTCCACGTGAGATACGGATCGCTAAGTGGAAGAAGCGAGGACTAATACTGCCTTCAGGACCTCCAGGGAATACAAACAAGGAAAGCCACAATGATAGAAAGGTTATTAACTCCTCCTTAGGACAATAAAAAAAACATAGATGAGTTAAGCCATGATTGGAAAAAGAATATTATATGCTAATGAAATGATACGAGGATACTTACTTGCTATTGTAGCCAGGCCCGTGGGTAAACTCACCTCCCTTCTCTTGCCCAAAGAAGTATCTAAGCCATGAGGAGAATGTAAGTTGTCTACGACTATCTACAGCTACTCCCATATGAGTCTCTAACAAGTCTATCAAACTACTGTCCTCCTCAAAAATCTCAGCGGTAGTGATATCCGTTAGTCCTACATCGTGCAAGCCTAGTAGCATACATACATCCTCCAAAGTAGGAGTAACTTCACCCCAAGATGTGATAAAACTGTGTGTTTGAATACTCCATCGACAAAGGATGGCTCGCCACATATCTGTGTCAGTGGTGAGAGCAAAGCTTAACTTTGAGCTAATCCATATTGAATCATACACCCCCGCTTGTTGTAGGATGCTTCCATATCTCTTAATAATATGTCCTACCCAAGGACCTTATACTTGTACAAATTGTTTAGGACAATGAAATTGGCATTCCGAGAGAGGCAGCTCTTTCCCTTCATTTCTGAATCGCATTATGGAAGATGCATCTATGAGCGCTCTACTTCCTGCACGAGATTCTTGACTTATGAAGCGCAACTCACCATCCACAGGTTGACGTGGAAATAAGTCCCGTTTTCGTATGTCTACCCAAAAGAAGTCCTTTGAAATTGTTGCGTCAACCCATTCATCTTGTGGTGATGGAACTTGTGGCACACTACCATCTGATTGTGTTAATATTTCATTTCTCCTCGCATTATTCAGCTTGTTCTTCTTCATCCTTTTACTCACCTTCATTTCCAAAGAAAACAATGCAAGCAATATAAAGAGTATTGGTGTGCCACCACTTCAAAAGTAGAGGAGAGAAAATGTGATAAGAGTGAGATCAAATATATCACCTGCATAATAAGAAGGTAAGATATGTTAGTTTCACAAACAAGAGGGGTTTCACTCATGCAACATTTTATCATCATGAAGACATATACATTAAAAGTACACATATTCTTTGACAAGTATTAGGCTCACTTATGATGATTCTACAAGACAAGGCATTAAGCAAGCAAAAGATTACATACAATACATTTATTGATTCTATCTTTAAGATATTAGTCGAAGAAAGTCATTGTTATTTAAAAGAATAGGGAGCTTTATGATGTGTTTGGTGAGATATCAAGAAGTTATTCATGCATTAGAAGATGAAACAGGACAGCTCTAACACTATTTCATAAATTGCGCACATCTCTCTCATATGAGCTCCGTTTGAGGCGATTAAAAATTCCTTGGAAAGCTAAGAGAGATATCTAAAACTTTCATGTTTTGAGTTTTTATGGATTCGTAACACATCAATACATTTTTCATCATGAAACTACTACAAGTGCAGCGGTGACTTCAAAAATTGCAAATTTGAGGTAGTTCTGTAAATTGTGCACATCTCTCTCATATGAACTCCGTTTGGGCTGATTCAAAATTCTTTGGAAATCTAAGAGGGAGATCTAAAACTTTCATGTTTTGACTTTTTATAAATTCGCAACACATCAACACAGTTTTCATCATGAATTTACTACAAGTGTGGCGGTGACTTCAAGAATTGCAGATTTGATATAGTTTTGTAAATTGTGCACATCTCTCTCATATGAACTCCATTTGGGGTAATTCAAAATTTCTTGGAAAGCTAAGAGGGAGATCTAAAACTTTCGTGTTTTGAGTTTTTGTGGATTCAAAACGAATCGATACAGTTTTTATTAGGAAATTGTTGCATGACAACAAGAGTCCATAATTTCACAGATTTGATATAGTTTTGTAAATTGTGCACATCTCTCTCATATGAACTCCGTTTGGGGTAATTCAAAATTCCTTGGAAAGCTAAGAGGGAGATCTAAAACTTTCATGTATCAAGTTTTGGTGGATTCAAAATGAATCGATACAGTTTTTATTATGAATTTGCTACATGACACAAAAATCCTTGATTTTCCAAATTTGACAGAGTTCACGAAAATGTGGATATCTCTCTCATAAGAACTCCTATTAAGATGATTTAAAATGATATAGAAAGCTAAGGGAAAGATCTACAACTTTTATGTTTCGGATTTTGAGAGATTACAAATGTATCAATGTCATATTTTGTCATGATTCTTCTGCATTAAACCAAGACTTCTTTAGTTGGTTGGCTGCGGTATTTGCATGTCCACTGTCCAGGTTTTATATGCAAGTCGTTCTTGGACAATGAACGACCAAGATAAATTCATGGCCAATGCTCTTCAAGTCTAGCAGCTAGTCTAAATACTCACTGTATACAACCGCTCCCACCTTCAGATATGGTGGTTCCTTTTGAGAGAAGTTCATGTATCCTGCAATTATTCGCTCAACTCTCTGTAGCTATGTATCCAAACAAACCAAGGATAGCAGTAATAATGATGCAGCAACCAAAACCATGAATGGCACATTTATAAAAATGAAGCTGCTTATTCTAAAGCATTCATAGAAAATATCCAAGAGCATGTGCAGATCTTGTTTTACCTAAAAGTTTAGGCCGAACCGAATCTCCCTTTAGCAGATTCAAGAACCAAGCTCAAGTCGGCTATTAAGGCAAGACACTTTAGTAGAAGGTCCTGCTTTCTCTATTGCAAGAAATCTGCAAGAAATAGAATCGGGGTATGAGTCTAAAAATAAAATTTGTGAAACTCAGTAAAGGAAACATAGATGTTGATACCTTTGTAGTATGCTTGCTTGTATCCTTCAACAGCAACATAGAGGATTTGATAACTTTTCCTTTGTCATTGAGTTAATATAATTTATAGGCCAAGAGTAAGAAATCCCAATCAGCTAAGAGCTTAATATGTCAATGGACAAAGCTCTTCAATGGCTGACTCCGGCTAGTTGGAGCTTGAAGCAACCAATCTACGAGTATAATCGCCATGGATTGAGCTATGAACATCAAAATACAAAGCTTCAGAGGAGGGATTTCTTCAGTCTTTTTCTGCCTTAGATAACAAAGCTTCAGAGGAATTTGTTTCTGTCTCGTAGAGCTACAACATGAAAGGAAAATGAAGAGAGAAAATGAGAGGAGGAAGAAGATAGGTCATTCCTGTTTGCAAGGTCTGCAAGAAGTCCTATGTGCTGGAATAAAAGAAACACACCCTATATCATGACAAAAAATAAGCAGATTTTGTCCTTGTCAATATTTGAATAAAACAAACATAATCCTTAATCGTTTTGTACCATGACAATAAGACAGTGACACCTGTCCCCGAATGGTACAATTAAAAAAAAACAAGTAGTGGAGAAAATCCTGGTATATTGTTAGAAAAGTGTCGATGGCAGTTTCGTAATTTTGGGGAATTTTGGATTTTTACTGAGCGAGACCATATCTGAAGGGAAATGGTCCAACGAGTAGAACTCACCAGCTTCGCTCATGACCCAAGTCGGTTTTCGGTCAAATTCCTTCGTTAGGCCCTCAAAACCGCGTTTTTACTATTTTTAGTAACTTTTCTTCATGTCATATCTTTTCATAGGATAATCTTTTTTATATGCCTATGTGGCATTAATCTTGTCCGTTCATTTATTTTCGCCCTAGGTATTATTTAGATAGATTTCCTTTTTTGGTAAAAAAGCATATTATATATTCTAAGGTTTTACAGGAAGGTTCTATAATCTTCTCCAACAAACATCAACGGTGGAAGTTATAATTGACATATTATGGGACTATATTTTATGGGAGATCAACGTTAAACATCATTTTTGGAAGAAGCCAGAAGTGCTCCGATACCTTACTTCATAAGAATGATATATATTGCTCTTCACTTCGATACGGTTGAGACAAGTACGAATGATGATATGGTGGAGGGCTTCATAAGACCCAACCCAAGCAAAGTCTTTATTAGAAGAGCAAGAAGATTCAAAAATTCGATACAAGCTCAATCAGGCTCAATTTATGATAGTATAAACTATTCATGCAAAGTAAGCGAAGAAGATTCATGTCATAGGCATACCATATTGTTTTGGGAGTAAAGGAACAAGATCACTCAAACGAACGAAAACAATGCGGTGAATAACAAGGGCGTGAAAGCCATGGCCAGATGGTCTTAAGCTTCTATCAGGATTCTACTCCTATAGGGTGCAACAGAGTTCTCAAGTAGAAGGCTTAAATCTAGAATCAAGTAATCTCAAATGCAAGCAATTACTGGAAAGTTGGTTCGAAAACGACAAAGAGCCATTATTGTAGGCTGTAGCTTATCGAGTATCTCAGGCTTTGTTCATAAAGAAGGAGATTTATTTGACGATGTTGCACCAGATTCCTACATTGCAAGCTATTAAGAAATTAACACACCAAGCAGCAGTGCAGCTAAGTTATAGTGCACATGCGCTGGATGAGACTTTTGTCATTTGAAAGGGCGTGATTAATGCCCAAATCCTTTCGACATGGCTCGAAAGACTTTGGTCAGGGGGCAAACTGTAGATGTACAAATTTGATTACAAAGGCCTTGAGCCTAATTCTTATTTGGATTTAACTCTTTGGGCTAATGTGACAGGGCTTAAAGAGTTAGGCCCAATTCAATTGGGATGATCATGAGAGAATTGGCATGGAAGGCTTGGAGTAGGGCCCGTTGGAATTGGCCTACCCAGTTCCAACCTTTCTCAAATTGGCTCACACACATTACAATGAAGGCCTTATGGGCCTGGGTCCATAAGGGAGCCCACATCCATATCCATAATGAGAGGGACTCATCCTAGCCGTCGGTCGTCTGTCTCATCTAATGGACGACATCGACAGCTAGATTCTCTATAAATACCTTAGTCCTTACCTCATTTGGATAAGGCGAAATCTTGGACGAACGTCGTTGTGCTGCCGGATTTCCGTCCTGGTGAATCAAACACTTGATTTACTCAAGAATATACACAAATCCATAGTATTCAGTGAGGTTGATGCTATTTAGCTCCCTTACCTATCACACGTGTGCTAGAGCCTATTGAGATTGCCTACTCCTCCTCCCTATACGATAATCTCTTGATCATCCTATCACGTGTTGTTTCCCTAGGTCACGCGTAGCGTGATAGTCACGCGACACGCACGTGATCGTTGCATCCGGATTCATACCCACACAATATGTTCAGCATAAGAGCCAATGATTATGTCATTTATTATGAGGGTTCTCCTCCCTTGTTCACATATATTTAAATTTTGTAATATTTCACTCCTTTTGCCATTCATGGAGATAAGCTATCTGTTTGAAAAATAGGGTAATGTTTTCTTAAAGATGAGAATAGAATGTTATATATATCACGTTGATACATTAAAGTAAAATTGTGATCTTAGAAAAATTATAAAAACCCATTGTAATTATAAATTGATGTTTCAACCACTGTCCATGCATACACATACATATCACCGACCCTATTAATAACAGCAACAACATAAGTCACTCTCATGTAGATTCTGAAAGGTGGATGAGGAGTTTAGCCATTAATTTCAAGGCCACATCCCTCTTCCAAAAGAATAACTTATCCAATCTGCAATTCTATTTCCAGTTCTAAGAATAGAAGTAAAAACCGTAACCACATCGAACATCGACTGAATCACATTACAAAAAGGATGAGTGATTTTGACCATTTTCTATTAAATAAATATAACAAGAAACTTTTATAATACATGTCAATGTATGAACATGACACACGAATTGATCAGAGGGTCTGCAAGTATTGTTAATGAAATAGCCATGACTTTCTTATATTGCATGCTAGTATGATATTGGGATGATATTATATATATATATATATATGTGTGTGTGTGTGTGTGTGTGATTAGCTAATGTAATTAGTTAATGTGTTGAATTACAAGTGTTTAGTATTATGTAATTAATATTATTGTTGGATGTTTATAAATGTTTGTATAGTATAATAAATGTGTGAATAACCTAATGAGTGTGTGTCTTTTTGTAAATTAATATGCATGCATTATGTTTAGAATGTAATTAAATTGCTTTTTAATTTGCTTAAAACATGACAGAATTTTTGGCTAAAGTAGACCCACTTTTTAAGCTCAAATTTGACTCAAATGCATTTGAAATTTCTCCAAATTAAACCTAGGACAAATATACCCCTAATGGTGAGATTTGGATGACTTTTGACTTCAATTTGGACAAATTAACCCTTCCTTTTAGCAGCCCCAAATTTCCATACGAATTTCATTTTCTTTCTTCCTTTCTTTCTTTCTTTCTTTCTTTCTTTCTTTCAATCCAAGACCTTAAACCCTAAATCAAGGTTTACTACTTTTATCTTTCATTTCATGTTTTATAATGTGTTGTTGTAATTGTTAGAATAGATGTGATTTGATGATTAGAGGTGGAATTCATGTAGTTAGGATAGTATTTGAATCATATAACAAGCTTTAGAAAGTTTGGACTAAGTTTGGAAAAGTTTTGAGACTTGATCAAATGTATAAAAACAGGGGATTTCAAAAACCATTTTCGTATAGGCTAGATTTTGAACGTACGCCGGCATCTGGGGATTCTACGCCGCCGGCGTAGAGGCGGTGTAGAAAGCCCACAGAACCAATTTTCCTAACGCCGTTGACGCCGCCGGCTTTTATGCTAAGTTTTGCCAGCGTCTGTTCTTTAGAATGTACGCCGGCAATTTAAGCTTCTACGCCGCCGGCGTAGAGGCGGTGTTGAAAGGCCACAGAACCAAATTTCTTAAGGCCGACTGAACGCCGCCGGCTTTCGCTTGCTAGTGAGCCGGCGTTCTTTCATCCCTATTGTACGCTGGCTATTTGAAATCAACGCCGCCGGCGTATGTTTCAAAGCTGCCCGCGTACATAAGTAAGCGGACGGCTTAGACTTCTCTGGATGTTTTTGAAACTTTGGGTTTTGATTCAACGCCGGCTAAAGGCCGCCGGCGTAGGAATCAAAGGCTGACGGCGTACCCTTGAACACTGCCAGCGTTGGCAGTGTGAATTTTCAGGACATTGAACGCTGGCTCAACGCCGCCGGCGTATCCCCTGAGCTTTTGAATTTTAGAACTTTTTCTAAAATTTTCCAAAGTTTGTTATTTGAGTAATTATGTATTTATTAAGTGATCTAGGGTATAATAGGGTGCTTAAATGCTTTATTTTGATTTTGAATAAATTTATTTGGATTTCTTGGATGAATTCATATTTGAACTATCAATTGAGTTTAAGCTAAGTGTGAATTTATTATTGATTTAAACAGTGTTAGATCCTCGCCCAGTCGACTCCGTTAATTCCCGAGCTATATCAGGTACACAGTGACTTGCTTGACTCTTTGCTAGGGTAGGCATCAAGATTAAACTACCTAAAAATAAGAGAATACTATTGTATTTAGTGTTGATTGTCGTTGTTGCCGTTGAATCTGGTTCGGAGAGCGGCACCCTGCTCAGATTGGGGGCAGGGTTCTTTCTCGTTAACGGTTAGAATGGTTTAGGAGATATGAGTATCCGAGCTGCTCATATCAACCCCCTGAGCGTCGTGATGCGTTACTCAGGAACCCCTAGTATTACGGGCTACGCCGGAAGGTGGGGCTGCCTAGTCTGTATGAACAGTAGGGACCACTCAGGGAGGCGGACGTAATACTAGAACCTTGTTGTCCGGAGTTTGAATACTCCCGTGTTGTCTTATTAATTAAAGACTTATTAATGAATAAGCGATTGTTGCATAATGCATCTAGCCTAAGAATGTGTGATTCACTTCGCATTTGTATTCGTTACTTGTGTACTGGGCCTTTGGCTCATATTTTATCTATTTCAGGTGATGATCCCGATGAGTTCTATACGAGTATGGGGTACGGAACTGACTTCGAGGATTTTCTTGATGGGTTGGAGGATTAGAGATGACCATGGACTCTATGGACCCTATAAATGTAATAGATTAGATGAGATTCATTTTTGGTTGATGGTGTAAATGTTGTGTTAGTAGAGTTTGTTTTGAGTTTTGTTAAGGCTTATAAAAAGCCCTTGGATGTAATATGTATATATGTATGTATGTAGCTATTTAGAAGTAGAGTTATTCCGCTGCTAATATCTATGTTTTTGTTGTTAATATCTTATAGAATTAATAAACAATTACTCAAACTATCCTTTAGGCAACCTTACATATAATCTTAGGGGTTATATGTGGTTGGGGATCCGTTATCTCCTATATCAAATATAGGGGTAAAATTCGGGTCCTTACAGTTGGTATCAGAGCGGAGTTTGATTAATTGCTTATTTAATTGTCATGATTATTTAAGACTTGACCTAGCACAACTAATAGTATAGAAAAGAATTAAGCTATCCAAATAGTTGTGTGTAATCTTTTTTTTTGTTTTTATAATTGTTATTTGATTTCTTGTCTACCAATTGCTTATTGTTTGTTGATGTCTTATTGAATTGTTTGCTTATCTATGCCTGAATGTAAATGTAATTTGATAAGTTTTGTATGTGATTAGGAATTTAGATGCATGCATGAATGTGTGTTGAATATATCTATGCAATTGTAAAGATGGACAGGTTAAGGCGGTCTACTAGGCAACATTCTGATAGAGAAAGTATGCCACCACCACCGCCGTCATCGTCTACATTTGCTCCCACTCATCTTCTACACCGAGCAGTGAGACTACTCCATCCTGCATCGGCTTCAGCTTCACAAGTTCCTCCACAGACCAATTCCTCCACCTCCACCTCCACCTATACCACCCATTCCTCCTATGTCACAAATACCAACTAGTGACCCGAACTCGATGTATGGTATGATGAGGGATATGATGGCCATGATGCAGCAGTATCAGATGATGATGTATCAACAAACTCAACATCTCATGCAGCAAGGTAATCAGCAAGGGATGAGATCAAATGAGGCTACTTGTGAATGATCAATCCAATCAAATCAAGTTACATGATTTTAGTAAGATGGTTCCAGAGTTTGATGGCACTAGTACCGACCCTACAGTAGCTGAAGGGTGGATAGAAGAACTTGAGAAAACATTTGCAGCCAGTAGAACCCCGGAAGATAATAAAGTGGATTTAGCGGTTTACATGATGAAGAAAGAAGCTTATAATTGGTGGAGATTAACAAGTGGAAATTTACAATTACCCATATCATGGAATGCATTCAAGGATATATTTTTCATCAAGTACTTTCCGAATTCAGTGAGAGAGAGGATGATAACCGATTGGTTAAACTTGAGACAAGGGAGTAAGACTGTAGATGAATATCATGGAGAATTTGTAGACTGTTGCGTTTTGCGGGAGGTGATTACCGAGATGAGAGGATGAAAGTTCAGAAATTTCAGAATGGACTGAATGAAGAAATCCAAAGTGAAGTGAAGAAATTTGAGTTGCATACCTTATCGGATATGGTGGCCAAAGCTTTGCTAATGGAGCAAATCAGAACGATAGTAGAGTTAGGAGAGCAAAGAGAGCTGCATTTCTAGGGAAGAGGCCCGCTCCTACTTCATCTTATGATATTATCGAGGTGTGGGTAAAGGAAAGAAGCCATTTATGGGACGACAAGGAGACCAAAAGTTGATATATAAAGCTCCTACACTTGCATTTGAAAAGAAATGTTTTAGATGCTATGGTCCTCATGAGTTGTCCGATTGCAAGTGGATTCCCAATGCATGTTTCTCATGTGGTCAAGTTGGGCATAAGTCTAGAGAGTGCAAGAATCCGAAACTACCACCGGTCTTTTGTGCATATTGCAAGCAAAGAGGGCATCACGTTTCTAATTGCAAGGACCGACCTAATGTGAAGAGTGGGTTGATGGAGAGAAGGGAAAGACAAATCCGAGGGTTTTTGCCTTACAACAGATTGAGGACACACCCTCAGTAGACACTTTGGCAGGTATACTGAGTGTTGCTAATAGGGATGCATATGTTAATTGATACTGGAGCGACTCATGCTTGTATTTCTGAAAATTTTATGAATGATTGTGAGCTTGCTTCTGAATTGTTGATTGATCGTGTTATGTGTGTGACTACTCCGTTGGTGATTGAAAATAGACATCCTTGTGTGTGTAAAGTATAAATGTTGTGATTTCAAATGTGAGCATGCCTATTGATATGATAGTGTTGCCTTTATCTGATTTGATGTGATTTTGGGAATGAATTGGCTAAATCAATATAAGGTCACTATAGATTGTAGTAAGGCGGAGTTAAGTTTTGGCTTGATTGATGGGAGTTTCACACATAAATTGGAAAGGTTGAGACCTAGGAGTATGAAGTTTATGGAACTGTGGGAAAAACCAGTTGTAGCAGCAATGAATATTGAAGAAGTGGATATCAAAATGACACCCATTGTGAATGAGTTTATGGATGTATTTCCTGAGAAGTTACCTGGATTACCACCGGATCGGGAGATAGAGTTTGGGATTGAGGTTTTGCCTGGAACGGTACCTATCTCTAAAGCTCCATATAGGATGGCTCCAGCTGAATTGAAGGAATTGAAGTTACAATTACAAGAGTTACAAGACTTGGGCTTTATCAGACCGAGTATATCGCCTTGGGGTGCTCCTGTGCTGTTTGTCAAGAAGAAAGATGAAAGTTTACGCATGTGTATTGATTACCGAGAATTGAACCGAGTTACTATCAAGAACAAATACCCTTTACCAAGGATCGATGATTTGTTTGATCAGTTAAAGGGAGCTACAGTGTTCTCTAAGATCGACCTGAGATCAGGATATTATCAACTCAAGATCAAATCGCAAGATATTCAGAAGACGGCTTTCCGGACTCGGTATGGACACTTCGAGTTTTTGGTAATGCCTTTTGGGTTAACCAATGCTCCAGCCGCATTCATGGATTTGATGAATAGAGTTTTCAAAGATTATTTGGATTCATTTGTCATAGTATTCATTGATGATATTTTGATATATTCTCGGAACAAGGAGGAGCATCGAGAGCATTTGAGACTTGTGTTACGAAAACTCCGAGAGAAGAAACTTTATGCGAAATTTACCAAGTGTCAGTTTTGGTTGGAAGAAATATCTTTTCTTGGGCATATTATCTCAAAGGCAGGTATTTCGGTTGATCCAATGAAGATTGAAGCTATTTTGAAATGGGCAAGGCCTACTAATGTGAGTGAGATTAGAAGTTTCCTTGGATTAGCTGGATACTACCGAAGATTTGTTGAGGATTTTCTAAATTGGCGTCTCCAATAACCAAGTTAACACGGAAGAATACCAAGTATGTGTGGGATGACAATTGTGAGAGGAGTTTTAAAGAGTTGAAAGAAAGATTGTATCGGCTCCTATTTTAGCATTGCCTGTGAGTGGAAAGGAATTTGAAGTCTTCAGTGATGCATCTATCCAAGGACTCGGTTGTGTTCTCATGCAAGATGGAAAAGTTATAGCTTATGCATCAAGGCAGCTAAAACCCCATGAGAAGAATTATCCGGTGCATGATCTTGAATTGGCAGCAGTGGTTCTCGCATTGAAGCTTTGGAGACATTATTTGTTTGGAGAGAAATGTAAGATCTATACGGATCACAAGAGTTTGAAATACATATTCACCCAGAAAGAACTTAATATGAGGCAAAGAAGATGGCTTGAGTTGATTAAAGATTATGAGGTGGAAATACTTTATCACCCGGGAAAGCTAACTGTAGTAGCAGATGCACTCAGTAGGAAGAAGCAAATGGATGATGTGATTATGATCTCTAGCCAAAAGGAATTCAGATGGATTTCATGAAATTAGAACTTGAGGTTACATTAGAGCAAGTTGATGTGATATTGGCTCAATTATCCTTGCAACCGACAATTTTGGAAAGGATTAAACAAGTCCAAAAGCAAGATGATGAGTTAAAAGAATAAAGTTAGCCATTGGAGAAGGGAAGAGAAAAGAGTTGAGAATTGGTGAAGATGAAGTTATTAGATATGGGAATCGACTTTTTGTGCCATATGAGTTGAGAGAAGAAATCTTGAAGGAAGCTCATTCGTCTTCATATTCGATCCACCCGGGAACCACCAAAATGTATAGGACTTGAAGAAAAATTTATGGTGGGAAGGTTTAAAGAGGATATTGCTCATTATGTATCCAAGTGTTTGACTTGTCAACAAATAAAAATCGAGCATCAACGACCCGGAGGAGAGCTTCGACCTTTATCCATACCTGAATGGAAATGGGATGATATTACCATGGATTTCATATCAGCTTTACCCAAGACTATTGCGAGGCATGAAGTTATTTGGGTAATCGTGGATAGATTAACGAAATCGGCTCATTTCATACCTTTGAGGGTTGGAGATTCTTTGGAAAGGATGGCACATACCTATATCAAAGAAATAGTGAGATTACATGGGATTCCGAAGACAATCACTTCTGATCGAGATTCTCGTTTTGTCAGTCGATTTTGGAAAAGTCTACATGCGCTTTAGGTACTCAACTTCAGTTTAGTACTGCATTTCATCCGCAGACAGACGGGCAATCGGAAAGAACGATTCAAATCCTAGAAGATATGCTTAGAGCATGTACACTAGATTTTGGCAATAAGTGGGATACTTACTTGCCACTTGTTGAATTTGCTTACAACAACAGTTTTCAAGTAACAATTCAAATGGCACCCTATGAAGCGCTCTATGGTAGAAAATGCAGATCTCCAATACATTGGGATGAAGTTGGGGAAAAGTTATTTTGGGCCCAGAATTAGTGCAACAAGCATTGGATAAAATTCAAGTGGTTAAGCAAAGGATGAAAACGGCTCAAGATCGGTATAAAAGCTATGCCGACATGAGGAGAAGACCATTGGAGTTTGAAGTGGGTGATCATGTGTTTCTTAGAATTTCACCAACAAAAGGGATTATTAGATTTGGAGCTAGAGGTAAATTGAACCCAAGGTACATTGGTCCGTATGAGATTCTAGAAAGAATTGGACCATTGGCTTATCGATTAGCTCTACCACCAAATTTGTCGGAAGTGCATGATGTATTCCATGTGTCACAACTTCGAAAGTATATCAGATCCCGAACTATTCTTTCTACACATCAACCGGAGATTCAACCAAATTTGAACACGGTGGAGAAACCGATCAAAGTTTGGATAGGATTGATAAAGTGTTGAGGAGAAAAGTAATCCCTTATGTGAAGGTTTTGTGGACGGGACAAACCGAGAGGGAAGCGACATGGGAGCCCGAGAACGAAATGAACAGAAATACCCCGAGTTATTTGAATAGCGTTAAGGTAAGCTAAGTTTCGAGGACGAAACTTTTTGAAGGAGGAGAGAATGAAATAGCCATGACTTCCTATATTGCATGCTATATGATATTGGATGATATATATATATATATATGTGTGTGTGTGTGTGATTAGCTAATGTAATTAGTTAATGTGTTGATTATAAGTGTTTAGTATTATGTAATTAATATTATTGTTGGATGTTTATAAATGTTTGTATAGTATAATAAATGTGTGAATACTAATGTGTGTGTGTCTTTTTGTAAATTAATATGCATGCATTATGTTTAGAATGTAATTAAATTGCTTTTAATTTGCTTAAAACATGACAGAATTTTTGGCTAAAGTAGACCCACTTTTTAAGCTCAAATTTGACTCAAATGCATTTGAAATTTCTCCAAATTAAACCTAGGACAAATATACCCCTAATGGTGAGATTTGGATGACTTTTGACTTCAATTTGGACAAATTAACCCTTCCTTTTGGCAGCCCCAAATTTCCATACGAATTTCATTTCTTTCTCTTTCTTTCTTCTTTCTTTCTTTCTTTCTTTCTTTCAATCCAAGACCTTAAACCCTAAACCAAGGTTTACTACAAGCTAAGGAGTTGAATAACATCCTAAGCCAAGATTCACTCATGTAAGTTAAAGCAACTTTTATCTTTCATTTCATGTTTTATAATGTGTGTTGTAATTGTTAGAATAGATGTGATTTGATGATTAGAGGTGGAATTCATGTAGTTAGGATAGTATTTGAATCATATAACAAGCTTTAGAAAGTTTGGACTGAGTTTGGAAAAGTTTTGAGACTTGATCAAAATGTATAAAAACAGGGGATTTCAAAAACCATTTTCGTATAAGCTAGATTTTGAACGTACGCCGGCATCTGGGAATTTTACGCCGCCGGCGTAGAGGCGGTGTAGAAAGCCCACATAATCAATTTTCCTAACGCCGTTGGCAACGCCGCCGGCTTTTATGCTAAGGTTTTGCCAGCGTCTGTTCTTTAGAATGTACGCCGGCAATTTAAGCTTCTACGCCGCCGGCGTAGAGGCGGTGTTGAAAGGCCACAGAATCCAAATTCTTAAGGCCGACTGAACGCCGCCGGCTTTCCCTTAGCTAGTGAGCCAGCGTTCTTTCATCCCTATTGTACGCTGGCTATTTGAAATCAACGCCGCCGGCGTATGTTTCAAAGCTGCCCGCGTACATAAGTAAGCGGACGGCTTAGACTTCTCTGGATGTTTTTGAAACTTTGGGTTTTTGATTCAACGCCGGCTAAAGGCCGCCGGCGTAGGAATCAAAGGCTGACGGCGTACCCTTGAACACTGCCAGCGTTGGCAGTGTGAATTTTCAGGACATTGAACGCTGGCTCAATGCGCCGGCGTTGAGTGCGCGTATCGCCTGAGCTTTTGAATTTTAGGAACTTTTTCTAAAATTTTCCAAAGTTTGTTATTTGAGTAAGTATGTATTTATTAAGTGAACTAGGTATAATAGGGTGCTTAAATGCTTTATTTGATTTTGAATAAATTTATTTGGATTTCTTGGATGAATTCATACTTTGAACTACTCAATTTGAGTTTAAGCTAAGTGTAAATTTATTATTGATTTAAACAGTGTTAGATCCTCGCCCAGTCGACTCCGTTAATTCCCGAGCTATATCAGGTACACAGTGACTTGCTTGACTCTTTGCTAGGGTAGGCATCAAGATTAAACTACCTAAAAATAAGAGAATACTATTGCTATTTAAGTGTTGATTGTCGTTGTTGCCGTTGAATCTGGTTCGGAGAGCGGCACCCTGCTCAGATTGGGGGCAGGGTTCTTTCTCGTTAACGGTTAGAATGGTTTAGGAGATATGAGTATCCGAGCTGCTCATATCAACCCCCTGAGCGTCGTGATGCGTTACTCAGGAACCCCTAGTATTACGGGCTACGCCGGAAGGTGGGGCTGCCTAGTCTGTATGAACAGTAGGGACCACTCAGGGAGGCGGACGTAATGCTAGAACCTTGTTGTCCGGAGTTTGAATACTCCCGTGTTGTCTTATTAATTAAAAGATTTATTAATGAATAAGCGATTGTTGCATAAATGCATCTAGACTAAGAATGTGTGATTCATTTCGCATTTGTATTCGTTACTTGTGTACTGGGCCTTTGGCTCATATTTTATCTATTTCAGGTGATGATCCCGATGAGTTCTATACGAGTATGGGGTACGGAACTGACTTCGAGGATTTTCTTGATGGGTTGGAGGATTAGAGATGACCATGGACTCTATGGACCCTATAAATGTAATAGATTAGATGAGATTCATTTTTGGTTGATGGTGTAAATGTTGTGTTAGTAGAGTTTTGTTTTGAGAGTTTTGCTTAAGGCTTATAAAAACCCTTGAATGTAATATTATATGTATGTATGTAGCTATTTAGAAGTAGAGTTATCTCCGTTGCTAATATCTATGTCTTTTGTTGTATAATATCTTAGAGAATTAAATAAACAATTACTCAAACTATTCCTTTAGGCAACCTTACATATAATCTTAGGGGTTATATGTGGTTGGGGATCCGTTATCTCCTATATCAAATATAGGGGTAAAATTTCGGGTCCTTACAGTTAAAGCTTGACATGTCACTGTTTTTGTAAAGTACAAATAGTAAAAAAAAAAAAAAAAAAAGAAAAAATCCGACCATCACTCCATATGACAAAAATATCACTTAATATAGTGAATCACTTATCCATACATGTATTATGTTAGTACTAATGAGGCAATGAAAAAAATTTTCTAAGGGCATACCTACAAGAGTCACCAACATTTCCTCCACACCGATGGAAAGACATCACAACTTGAAGCTTCAATCCATGTTTTGCCACCATCTGCATACGCTCAGCATATCCTTCCCAATTATACTTCATAGGTCCATCTTTCTCTACCAATCCCTACCAAGCATCCATCATCACTCCCTCAACTCTTGCACTCTTCAATACCATCAAACTAACATCCATAGCCTTTGGCTTGTTCAAATTCTCCCCTAGAGATATACCATGTCGAGTGGCAGCATTACATACACCGGTATGTTCCTATCATTTTGTTGTTTTTGGTGTTTTGAAGAGAGAGCAAATGTTGAAATGGATGAAGGATGTGTGTTTATTTATAGAAAAGGGAGAAGTTCCAAATTTGTTTATGTGTGGCATGGATTTTTTGAAAGAAACAATCTTGGTGGGCTCTTATGAGAAAAAATGAAAAAAAGTGATAAATAAACCAAAATTGCCAAGTCATGTCTAACATATATTTCATTTCAAAAAACAAAGAACCTTAATTGAAAAGTGTTATTTACACCTAAAGTTAACATATATTATTATCGTACTGATTGGAAGATTTGAAACTTGGGATGGTATTAATTCCATAGTTTATAGGGAGATTGTCAAATAGCTAATAGAAACTTCCACAAACTCATTCACTTTTCAATTCACCATTCTCATGGCACATTAAGCTAATTCTAAAAGACTGAGTAAATAAAAAATAATTAATTTCTAAACCCATCTTCTGCATTCATGCTATGTCTATTTGTCTTTACCAAGTACCATTTAATTAATAAATATAGTAATACCACAACCAACATCCTTTTAGCTCTGCAATACACCTAAATACCACTTCATGTACATTTTGAAACATATCATATGCCAGTTTCACCACTTACCTAGAGTGTGGTTCTGATCATCTAATTGTTGCCCTGTATGGATGCATTTGTTGGACTAATGTTGATACCTTGACCATGTGGAGTGTCATTTGCTGCAGTAGAACAAAAAAGCAATTTGTATGACCAATTTAAACTAACTTATTCTACTTTAATGATTTATCCAAATGGAATACCTGAGGAATCGATGGGTGGTTATTTTGTGGTGATTGGTACATATCATCCCCTCATCACGATTAGGTAGTCAGGCATCCTGTTTAGTCCTCCCTCCTCTCCTTTGAACATTCCTTTGACCACCAGCCATTATAATCCTAAAATCGAACAAACGAGGCACAAGTTAGTCATTAGAAAATAAACAGCATAATGGCATGGCAACTCATCATTCAACATACAAAAGCTTATGTTAATATCATTGACTTAAAAGAAAAAATTGACCTTACAAATGCAATTAAGGAGGTAGATTTTTTAAAAGGAAAAAAAATGTAACAATTTCCATCGCTACTATCATAATCTACCGGTGTCTCATCCATCTCTTCATTCCCATTCTCATCTTCATGGAATTCAATATCAGCATCATGCTCTATATGTTCAGATGGCTGCACTATTCTTTCAATAACCTCCCCATCAACAGTCTTATGACCTACATCAGTTCTTAATAGCACATCAACATCACAATCGATTGCTTGATGTAGCTCATTTCCTCCATCACCATTTACTATAAAATGTCCATCTAAGATCTCATCTACTAATCGAGCCTCCACATCAGTTAACAAATTTGCATCACCTTCTAGTGAATCTATATTATAGATGTGGCGATGCTCAAATTGTTGCACTACATGCCATTCAGTTCCTAGTTTCATGTCCTTTACATAAAATATTTGCTTAGCTTATGATGCTAGTACATACAGATCATTTTCATACCAAGTACGAGTAATCTTAATGCTTTTAAAGCCGTCATCAACTCGAACATGCTGCATTTAGTGTCCCACCACTTGCACTTAAATAAGATCACTCTTTTGTTTCTAATGTAAATAAACTCTTATATATCTATCCAAACCCCATAAAATTCAACTTTCTTGTCTCCTTGATTTCCTTCTACAAGCACTCCACTATTCTGAGTCTTCTTCTTATCCTTAAATTCTATTGTATGAAATCACACACCATTACATATCAATTTGTCGTATCTCTTGAAACATGAATTGGGTCCTAGTGATAATGCATATAATGCACTAATGATCGGGTCACCACTTTCATACGACGTACTCATCTACAGTAACAACATGCAAAATAAACCATCAATTCTATTTTGTTAAACTTCCTTTACCTATAGCGTAAGTAAGTATATGTGGAGTTTGTTAATTATATTTATCTTATCCATAAAACATTGACTAAATTCACTTTTGTGATGCTTATTTATGCCATCACCATATTGTGAGCTTAAAATGTCCATATGTTCACTGCAACACAAATTTCACTTTTGTTAAAGAATACACACAAATTTTAATAGTTCATTAACATAGTAAAAATGATCTAATGATAGCCATTTATGCTAAATAAAGTTTCATCTCCTAATAATTATTGATAATGTACCATTTGGCAATTTCAACCTCCTTATCTGATAATACCACATATGTGGGTAGAGAAATAAAACCAACCCTGTTTATAAAGATGTCTAGGACACCATCTTCCAAAGAATCAAAGTTCCTACATGGACGGTTGAGTATTGTCTCCATGTCTTCTAAATGAAGAGACCAAGACAAGAACTCATGAACAACATAAGCTTCAATAATTGAACCTTCCGGATAAGCTATATTTCGAACAAATTGCTTTAAAGTGCCTAAGTATCTACATAGTAAAATTTAAAATAGGGGAGAAAAAAATCAAACATTAAAATAAAGATGGTATGTGTTGTATTCACATCGTACCTTTCAATAGGATACATCCAGCGGTAAGCAACAGGTCTAGCCATTAGGGCCTCTTGAGGTAAGTGGATAGCTACATGCACCATTACATCGAAAAAGGCAGGTGGAAAGATCAGCTCTAGCTTGCATATTATTGTGACAATATCGCTCTGCATCTTCTGTAACTCCTCAACATTCAACTTACATCAGCATAACCTCTCAAAAAAGGTCCCGAGCTCAAATATGGTGCTGGTGACATCTCTAGGCAATAACCAACGAATACCTACATGTAATAGCCTTTGAAGCAACAAATGGCAATCATGACTCTTTATACTCGACAGTTTTGATCATAAGTTGTCCACACAGTTACCTATATGTGATGCATAACCATTGGGTAATATAACATTCCTTAGAAATTGAAAGAATAGTTTTCTTTCAGAATACTTGCCATCAACCTGCTTTAGTAGATGTAGTTCCTTCCAAATACCAAGTTCCTCTAGATCAAGCCTAGCTTTATAAGTGTCTTTTGTTTTTCCATCAATCCTAAGAATTGTGTGAACAATATTATCATAAATATTCTTCTCAATATGCATGACATCAAGATTATGTCTAAGCTTTAACTTTGACTAATATGGCAATTGAAAGAACATGGATTTTTTAATCTAGTTGAACCCACCAACATGATGGGCTCTTTTAACTTTCCATGGATGCTTTCCCATACCCACATCTACCATTGTGTGTAATTGGCAAAGAATGTCTTGACTATAATATGGTTCGAGAGCATTACAATTATCACGCATTCCAACAAATTTCAAGCTATGTCTTCACCTATGTTCCTTTAGAAACCACATCGTATGACTAATACCCAATCTTGCTATTAATTCTTATTAATGATGTTTGAGCTTCGAATACTGGACAAGCGTTGTATCCTTTTGTGCTCTACCTAGACAAATTCCTATACATAGAAAGTCATTGATGGTCCACATCAATGCAACATGCATTTTAAAAGAAAACTTCTAGTATGCATCTTATGTCCATAGTCCATTGACCTAAAGATCATTCAACTCATTAATCAAAGGTTACATGTAGACGTTGATCTCCTTCCCTGGTGCTTTAGGCCTAGGGATTAACAACGTCATCATGAAATACTCTTTCTTTATGCACATCCATGGTGGTAAGTTATATGTAAGAAGCACTACTGGCCACATGCTATATGATTGGCTCATGGTACCAAAAGGATTGAAGCCATCACTAGCTAACCCAACCACACATTACAACTATCCTTTGCAAAGTCTGGAAATTCATTATCAATATTAATCCAAGATAGCCCATCTGCTGGAGAGCCCATAATGTTTTCTTGTCTCTTATGTTCATCTTTACGCCAATTCATTTTTTTACCAATCTTAGGATTCATTAAAAGGCGCTGCAACCTTGGTTTTATAAGAAAATATTGCAAAATCTTATGAGGAATAAGCTTTCTAGACCCTCTAGAAATCTTATACCTAGAAGAACCGCAAGTAGGGAAATTAGTGAGATGCTTGTTCATTCCTCAAAATAAACAACAATCATATTTACGTGCATGAATACTATGGTAACCCATGTCCAACCCCCTTAAGTACTTGTTTGCATGATAGTAGGACATAGGCAGAGACTTTCCGAGGTATCACATCACGCAAAAGTTGTAGAAGCATGTCAAACGGCTTGTTGGTTCACTTATTGTATATTTTCAAGAGGAGAAGCTTCACTATAAAGGAGAATTTAGAAAACCTACAACCCGAATGGAGCTCTTGTCATGAGTCAGCTCTTAAACCACTTTAAAAATCTATTGGAATACCAAAGCCATCTCTATGGCTTGAATCTTTCGCTTGATTCCTAGCAAAAGCCCCTAAATCTTCAAGCATCTCATCAAGCCCATTAGTGTCATCATCATTTGCCACATTGTACTCCTCTACATTAGATCTCATTTCACTCTCTATATGACAAATTTTACCACGAGGTCCACTAAGCAATTCAATAGTTGGCTCCTCACCATGATATATCCAACACTTATAGGTTATGTTTATCCCGTCAACAAGCAAGTGTGCTCTAATCACATTCATAGTGTGCAAGTTGTTATTTAAACATCTCCTGCATGGACAACTTATCTCCGTGTTTTCTCCACATTTCAATTGCATGTATGCGATGAAAAATTCAACACCTCACTGGTACTCTTCACTTCCAATGTCGCAATTTATCCAATTCTTATCCATGTATACTAAGAGAAGACATAGGAAGAAAGAATTACAAGATCAAAAATATTGTTTGATAAATTGAATAAAACACACTATAATAAACAATTTTACAATCTATACTTATCTCAAAACATGCAGTTGATAGTGCAGTAAAAAAGAATGTGCAACATCTTCAATATATTTATATATATATTATTGCGACCACATGTATATTGAAGCTCTTCTATTTTTAGGTAAACAATGCATGTCTATGTTATGTTCAATCATATATGAAACCAACACTATCTCTAAACCAGACTTCAACATGTGGACTTTCTATTTTTGGTCGATGAATCTACAGAACAATTTGAAAAGTTAAGATTAAATTGAGTTTAAAATGAAATTTTAAAATTTGCGATATAGTATTCATTCTTATAATAATGGAAATGAAAAAAAAAAAAAGATCCAAACCATTCTTTCCTTTAAGAATCAATTGGACTAGTACGACCCATTCTGTAAATCATTTAATACTTATAAGTATAACTCATCTTATTAATAAAAACTTGTTTATGTCCTCAACTATATGATGTTTAGTATGTCCTTTATAGGGTTTGAAAGGCAATTTTTAATTTATAAATTATGAAAAAGATAAATTTCCACCACTAGAAATGCTTGTTACTTCGCTGTTAATGCATCCAAATTCTTAGAAAGTGCATATAGGGTGAACAATGAGGAGCAATTATATTTACTATTTATTGAATGGGTAAAATAGAATAAGAAAAAGAAAAAAAATGATTCCAAGTATCAATAATTTCATACCTTTGCCCAATACAACCACTTCATAGTGGAGGCAAGTGACAACTTGTTGATTTTTTTCTTTTAAATATTTTAGGATTTACTATGAGGAAACATATTCTTAAACCAAAAGTCTAAACATTTCTTTTCTATTAAGGGTCAGTTGGAGCTGTTGAGCTTTTTCACGTTTCTTTGAATTGAAAATTGAAAAAAAAAAATGTTAATTTTTTTAGTCATGCACCACCTGTAACAACAACAACAACAACAACAACCCACCTCAAGGTAAGCTTGGCTAAGTTTTTCTATAGCATCCTCAACTTCTTCACTCACCTATTCAATAAAAAAAGTCAAAACAGATCAAAGAATGCGCACATATATTATATGTTTTCTTTTTTTAAAAATTTGGAAGGGTCAAGTTTTCCCAAGTGTGGGTCCAGAGGCGCCGCGGGGGGGGGGGGGGGGGGGCGCGGAGGCGGCTTCCAGTACTAGGGGTGGACACGGATCGGTTTGGTTCGGTTTTTCCTAAAAACCAAACCAAAACATAATTTACGGTTTGGTTTTTTTTTTTTCCATTCCAAATCAAACCATTAAGTAACGGTTTGGTTCGGATTATAAATTTTTTAAACCATTAAATAACGATTTGGTTCGGTTTGGATTGCGGTTTAAATCAAAATTTTAACTAAAAATTTTTCTTCTTCTAGTTTTTTTTTATATTTGTGTAGATTCTTAAATACTTATATTATTTTACAAAGTTGATATTATAAACCATAATAAAATACTTTATAAATTCATCATACTTTTAATCTATAGTTCTCTATAAAATCAATTATCCACCAATAAAATACATTCATTAATCAATACATAGTAAGTCATAATTTATGATTTTTAATATAAAATTCATCAATGAATAAAATGACCAGCTGATAAAATATATTAAACAATTAATATATAATGAAAGTTTATAACTGAATAAATAAATTTCATACTTTACAAAGTTAAAAGCTATTAAAAAAAAAGTTCATCATCAACAAAAAATTACATATCATGAGGTTAAAAAAATTTAAAAAAAGACAAGTTGATTTTAATTAATATTCACCAAATAATAAATATCAAATGAAATCATATAAATATATAGTAAAATATTATTATATTTTTCTAAAACGGTTTGGTTCGGGTTTACGGATTGGTTCGGTTTATCTTCCAAACCAAACCATAAATTTACGGATTGGTTCAGATTTGAAAAATTTCAAACCAAATCATAAAAAAAAAACCATATTTTCCATTTGGATTGGTTAAGTTATTGATTGGTTTGGTTCTATTGGTTTTTTTGCTCATCCCTAGCATCCACCCATGGTTATACTTATTTATTTCTCATCTTTTTAGTGTGACTCTTATCACAAGATAAACATCTAAAATTGAGCTTTCATGTATGATCTTGTATTTTTAACAAGTACCAGCATAATAAAATCTAATATTAATACTCTATCATTCTAAAATTAATTATATACCTATATAAAAAAAAAAAAAAAAGTAAGTGAGTCAAAACGCACCATCGTTCTATACGATCACACACACACATGCACCCATACACACAAATATATATTATTGGGTATCTGTGTTGTATTTCTGAAGTTAATAAATAATGAATATTTTGTATCTATCAGTTATCGCCTCTTTGTGGATAGGCTATAGGCACCAAATGCAAAGAAATGGTCATTCACTGGGACATGCTGTTTGGGACTGATCATGTCAAGGAGCGATTTGCACGTCATAAGAAAAAGCAGGCCGATTTATGCAGTGACATATATATGTGACCACCTTAATCATTATGGTTTTGTTGGAAAATACTGGTCACACATGGTCATGGCATCATGCCTTAACATTATTATCAAAGGGAAAAAGAAAAAGATATAGTTGTTTGAACAGTAGTAATCAATAAAGACACACTTTCAAATTAAACTAACATAATGAGTGCTCTAAGATTTTTTAAAGCAATTTGTTACGGGGACAAGGAAAAGGATAATAAACTATGAAGTATAAGTAACCTTTTTCCCAATTCGTATAAGTTAATTAGAGGTGGTTGGTTGCTTACAAAAGTTTCTAGTCCATGTACTGAAACTGTTCTTCAGAATTCAAAACTTGCAATGTACATCAATTCCTCAATTAATACACATCAATGGACTGACCTTAGTTCAATTAAGCGTGATATTTGTAATAGTTGAATCCATCAAATAGCAGCTTCGGCATCTAAAAGATACAAAAACAGCATGTTATTACCACATAATAACAAATGAAAGCAATGAAACAAAAATAAAATTTATCAATGATAGTTCCACATATCAAAGTCATCCAGGAATTACAAAAGACGGTACAATCTCTATTGAATAGACCAATCAACTTACTAAAGCATTTAGGTCGATATCCAAAGTCCTTGATGGAGATCCCTACAGATACTTAGCCAATGAACAATACAAGGAAACCTAAGCAGAATGCAAATGATATTGAACCATTGTAAAGCTCATCATTCAAGAGAGAAGCTAATAATAGGATGAAATTTGTAACATATATCAGGGAACACAAATGCATAAAATGGCAAAAAAGATGGAAAAACAAGTCAAAAACAGTGTGTTTAAATTTTTAAACTCTTCAATAGTTTGATAGTTTACTTACTATCTAAAGCTTACTAAAGTCTTCAAATAAGGCAGCAAGGTGCTAGAGGAAAAAGTGCTTTGTCTACAACTACTCGGAGTTTTTAACCACATTTCAGCATTTTATGAACTTTTTAAACGAAAATATTCTAAAAAAAGAAAGGAAATAGAGATATCAATTTGCTAAAAAATTTAAACATGATTTACAGAAGAAGATTTCATGCCTAAAGCATAGTTTGTCTTTATAGAAGTAAGATTTCATGCAAAATCAAAGAAAAGAATGTGAGCAGCAGGCAATAAAAGGAAACACGTGCATTAAGGAAGATGTCAAAGATGCATGGTTATGCATAGAAGAAAGAAAAATAATCTCATATGGTTCTTACTGGTTTATCTTCCCTATGGAATGATACTTGCACTAGGTCATTAAGAACAAAGAGGCATTAGCTTAAAGGAAGATTGCAAAAGATAATCAGTTCCACCATATTTCTCTTACCTTATACCAATTTTGCAATTAAAAAACAATACAAAAATGCACATACAAGATCATGTCAGAAATACAAATTTCCATTAGTAGTACAAGTAGAAAGCATTCTTTTTTTAGGAAGAAAAATGCCGTATATGAAGTTAAAACAAACTATTCATCAGCCTGTAATTTGTTACATTTTCATATAGCAAAAATGAAAACTCTCGTTATGGTTGAGGCAATTATCAGTCATCAATTGTGAACAAGGATTACCACCTCTTCAACAAAATGACATCTTTGAGATTGTCAACCATAAATTGGCTTGTATTTCTTGCATTCATATGATATGGACATTCTTTCTACCAAAAATCAGCACTAAATTTGCTTGAGAATCAAATCAACTCCTATCTTTGAGTAGATGCTTTAAGATGAGAACATCAACCATATTAGCAAAGGCGACACATGAAAACTGAACATTAGAAGTATGTAACCACACCCAAATGAATTTAACCATACTTACCGACATCACTATTTCTAGCAACACAGGGGCAGAGCATGCTAGTTCTAACTTCTAACCTGACTATTATTGTTGTTCCAATTTACATACTTTCAACTATTTTTCCAGTATCTTGCATGCAACTTTGTGCCATATACATCATCTCTACCTTGCTTGATTAAGGAAGAAGCATGACATTCATCCTTATGCATTAACTTAACTTTAAGATCCAGGTCTAGTACAGTGTCCTTACCAGTGACTACCTGCCAGACTTTACTTCCTTAACAAAATCCCAACCTAGTCATATCCTATCATGTCTACTTCCACACTACCCTCTATTTTCCAAGAATAGAGGATAAAGAAAAAACGCTAAAGTCAATACTAATGATCTCTAAATCACTTTATATCTACCTTCCCATTCATATCCGATCATATCTGCTTTTTGTTTCATTACCAAAAAACATTTGAAGTATTTTACGTTACTTTACTAAAGCTGCAGATTACACAACATAGTTATCATGCATTCAACCCACAGATGCCCCTATCACCAAATGTAATTGTAAATGACAATTCATGTCATTGCATCATAATCAAATATCACTTTGTGCCATATTTGCACTGTAGTGTAAAAAAAATGAAACCATTTAAAACTCAAGGATAATTAAGTAACCTCATAATCATGTAACTCAAGCCATATTCCTTTTTGCACATCTTGTGTTTTGTCATCATATTGTTGTGTGCTACTACTCCAAAATGCCTAAATTCATCTTTCTGTACATCTCTCTATCTCATTTTATATCCAAAATGTCTCAAAATATTAAATTAAACTGAAAATCATTTAAAGCTTAACTTAAATGAAGTTATGTTCTTAAATTATATTAACATAATGGACTTGGTAACTAAAAGCATTTCAAGCTTAACTTCATCTTTCTATACATGTCAAAGGTTATTCTTTTCCTAAATTTAATACTAATTTTTATTGACAAGTTTTTTATATTTGAAAAACAAAAAACCTTCCCCTGCTGTTTAGAAATCTCAAAATGCGGGAGTTTACATTCCTAAAATTCTCTCATCAACCTACATATGAGTTTCTATAATGCGGAAGTCATTTTCTGGAGGTGCAATTTTAGCCTTGCCCTTAATTTGTGAGATCCATCATTTTACAGACAAGACCCAACAAATTGTGAGAGATACTCAACTGTGTTAAAGATACAAGCAATATGCAGAAATTATAAGTGTCCCCAAGATAAGAAAACCAGCTTCTAGGTTTCACACAATATAACTATCAAATTTAGTGACCGTTAGCCACTGTCCCATTCTCACAAGCACTATACTTGTGCCTAACAAGATAACCACTATGGATCTATATTGTTTTGAACTACATCATACATTTAATGACTAATCCAAACTGTAACTCAAATATCTTCTAGTGTTCCTAGAGAAACTCATCATGCACTGGAACTTATACAACACAATTCAACCAATAGACAAAAGGTACAAAAAAAACGTTTAATATATTGTTACCTTATCTTATAACAGAAAAGGCTCAATTTTTGAAGATTTAAAATCTATAGGCTTACTTACAAAAAAAGAAGGCAGTAAGGCAATCCATCCAAGTAGACAAATCAAAACTTTCCTCTATAATTTGAAATGACAAACATTCCAAGATCTTACTAAAAAGATAAAATAAAATAAAAAGTAACATACTAAGGCATCGTATCTTTCGAAAAAGGACTATATGTGAATCAACCATAAATGCCATGCTCATAATGTACTATCGTTATATTTTACTCTAGACAGCTGAAGTTTCCATATAGAATAGAGGTTTCAAGCAAATTTACTCAGAGAAGAATTTTGGCTAAACTTCAGCGAGTCATTTCTGTTACAAGCACAAATTTACAAACTCAAAGATATATATGTACTAACTTTTAAGAATATTAATATTTGTTCATACACAATAAAGGAGCATGAAGTATTGATTAACAAATAACAAACTAAGAAAGATTAAGCATTGAATGGAAGAAGTTTAAAAAGTTGCCTAAATCTACACAGGATGCCCCGCCATAAGGGGATCACTGAAAAAAGACAACCTCGCAATCATCTTAGAACAACATGGTACTTAAAGCTAAAGAGAACTGGATTGGAAACTCTTCATTAGTAAATTATTGAATTGGGAACATTATGCTACCTAAGCAAAACGTGAACAGAAATGTAACGTGTGCCTATCTATGTTGTATAACCTTGTTCCCTCATCGTCGAACTTCCATATTTTTAAATATAATCCGACCAATTTGGTTTTAGTATAATTTTGGAGGCAACAGATAGGTTTTAAGAAAAAATAAGCACAATAATCATGCACAATCATATCATACTTATAGGCCATACAATCACTATATTCAATTATCCATATCAAACATCATTTGTATGGAATGAAGCCGACCAACCTACCTTGCAGTTGACAAACTTGAGAACTTCAATCGGGACATCATGGAACTTATCATATGCAGTCCAAACAATTACAATGCAGGAAATATGATAGAAGCAGTTTAACCCTAATGTAATGCCAATATCTGGCCTCAAATTCTTCATCATTCCCTGCTCAGTTCTAAGAACTGTTTGTAACCTCACTGATAGCATTTGCCAAATATCCAACATTGTTTATGGTCACACCTACCATAATAATATGTCTATTCCTAGTCATATATATATGATATTCCACATCAAGTGATCAACCAGTTCGGGGTCAATCCACTATAGCAGAACATTCTAATAAAGCCATCATAAGAACTAACAAAGTATGGCATTTCCAAAGCGTAATGGAAAAAGTCCTAACTCATATAGGAAAAAATTAGTCATAACCCTTGAACACGAACCCTAACCAGAGTATGGAATTTCCATAATAGAAGCAAATAGATGTGTAGGAGTAACTAAATAAAAGTAAGAAAAAAAAAAGTACGAACGAACTTAGATGATGTGTCTACGCTGATGAAAGATTAACGACTATGCCATGATAGATTTCGACAAAGTCTTCTCCACTCAACTGCCCATGAAGGAATGGGTATGGTAGAGCACTGATCGATTAGATGTGGAATGGAGAGATCAGTCAGGTGGAACAAAGGATTCTATCGAAGGTTGTTGTAGGACGATAGAGATTAGTTGGACATTAATGCTGTGTAAGAGCATAGTGTAAGGGTGTTGTCTACTGTTTTTGAAATAGCGGATTTTTAAAAGAATTTCATTTTCCAATTTTTTTTAGGGTGGATAAATTGTTAAAAGGAAAATTAGTAATGGTTAATGTAAAGAAAGGGTTACAAATTAAATGAATGCTCTATAAACATGACTAATATACACTTAAATTGATAAACTTAAATTATAAAAGATAAATTGCAAATGTCACCCAATATCAAAATTCCTATAGTGATTCATTTATAGACATGGTGGTAAATGTAAGACATATCTATATAGGATGATAATTTCATAGGTATGATTAAAAGGAAATATTGTACTTGCTGTTGCATCTTCTAAAATTGCTGCATTATTGTTATCTGTGGACGAACTACACATTTAAGATTTCAATTCCCTTAAATATAGCTAAGGATAGTATTTGTGATATTAAACCCAATACAGATGTTGCTAAATTATAGAAAAAAAAAGGGTATTATAGTATGGGACGAAGCTCTTATGGCACATGGATATAGCTTTGAGGCTCTTGATAAAACACTTAACGATATTATGAAGCATCCCCTCTCAAAACATGCATCAAAACCATTTGGAGGCAAAGTTGTTGTTCTTAGAGGAGATTTCAGCAAATATTACTAGTTAGGCCAAATGGTAGAAGAGAAGATGCTAGAGCTAATGCATTAAACATGTCTTATCTTTAGCAGTCATGTATGGTTCACAAACTTACAACAAATCGCATAAGAAATACAAAAAATTTAGTTGCCTTGCTAACTTTAGTGAACGGATTTTAAGAATTGGTAATGGTGATATTGGTAAAGGGAATGGTGAAAATTTGGTTAACATTCTTGATGACTTTCTCCATCCACATTAGAGCAACCCAACAAAGGAAATTATTGATTGCATATATCATTATTTACTTCAAAGGTATAAAAATGGCATACACTTACAAGAAAGAGCAATTTTAGCATCAACAATTTAAATTGTTGAAAAGATTAATGACTATGTCCTATTCCATTTTGCAATGAGTCTATTGATGTGTTTGATAATGATTTACACTATCTAGTTGAAGTTCTTAATAAACTAAAATCCCCTAGAATTCCTAATCATTCATTGAAATTAAAAGCATCTACATCTTTCATGATTTTAAGGAACCTAAGCCAAAAAACGACTATGTAATGGAACTAGACTTCACATTATTCCACTATTAGATTGCATTATTGAAGCCAAAGTAATGTCTAGAACTAACATTGGCAAAAAGGTGCTCATTCTAAGGATTATCTAATCTCCTTACAACTCTAGATTACCATTCATTTTAAAAAGGATGCAATTTCCTCTCACTATATGCTTTTCAATGACCATAAATAGAAGCCAGGGGCAATCTCTTCATCATGTTAAGGTTTACCTACAAAGGTCAATGTTTGCATGTGAACAATTATCTATTGTCATGTTAAAGGTTACAAATAAAGAAGGATTGAATAAGGTTGCAATACAATTGATATTGCAGAAAAGTGAACGAGCACGGCATCTTTTATTTATGTATATTTTACTATCATATACCATATATAATTACAAATTAGTTGTTTTTTTATCCAAGCTCTAGTCTTGGTAACTAGTCTAAAGCAGCTATAAATTATGCCCAATAATCCAAGATCATATGGTCAATTTAGATCACCAAAGATAATCTAAGTAGTGGAGTGGATATGGTTGCAATAGTTATGTACATTCAATAAATGCCTCACACTATATGTAGCCTAAAAAGAATGATGTGGAAGCATATGTAAAAGGGTAATTAAGAGTAAGAAGGCAAAGAGGAAGGGTAACAGTCTCAGAAGCTCAAAATATACTAGTGAAAGTTAGAGGAATTATAAAATATCAACCCTACGGTTTTTGAAGAAAAGCAAAATGATTTTTGGGCTCTATTTGATCTTTCATGAAAGCAATTGGGCACTACTATGAGGTTTGATTCAATTTCTTCATCTCCTAAATGAAGAGAAGTTATGGTTATCCATAGAGTTGTGACATATGTGGAATTGCACTAATGATTGACTATTGAGAATAGAGTTGCAAACGACTTGGACTGAGTAGGGCTTTTGAAGGCTCGCTCAACTTGTTTGATAAATTAATGGGTTCAAGTCGAACGGCTTTTAATAAGCTTAAAATGTACAGGCTCGATCCCAAGCCTATTAAGGATTCATGAGCTCAAGCTCGAGTCATTAGGTTGGTAACAAGCTTGAGTTTAACTCATTTATGTAAATAATCATATTTTATATTTATAATATTATATATAATTATATATATTAATACATACTAACATATTAACGAGCCCTTAACAAGCTTATTCGAAGCCAACTCATGAGTCAGAAGAAAAGCTCACACTTGGCTCATTTAGCTAAATAATCCTAAATTTGAGCTCGAGTAACTTGCAAGTAGTTCAGCTCTTTTGCAACCCTAGCTAAGATAAGTCTTTCTACTTATGGATCCTTGCATGAGCTCCTCTTCAGTTTAAGCTCATAAAGAGATTGCTTAAATGCATGAGTTTCTTTTTTTTTTTAAAGAAAAATGTGGAAAGTGAATGGACTAGTCTAATGGTTTTTGCTTCAAGCTTACTATATCAAATCTCTTTCATCATCCTAAATTTATGGACATAACTCCCTAAACCTTGTTATTCAATCAAATTAGTCAAGCCCATATCATTAGTGGATTTAAAGCCAATAATTTAAATTTATCCTTCTTTAATATCCTAAATCAAGTTATTTGACTACGTCATAGAGTTCCATAGGTATTCACATCTAAGAAAATCCTTTTTCTATGAAGTCTAGGTCTTCTTCATAATTCCACATCAATGACTCTCTTATCGGATTTAGATTAGGATAAAGAATGGTAAGAACATAACCCTATCTATAATCATCCTTTTCCAAGGATCCTAATCATTGGAGTCCATATAAGGCATTCTACCCAATACTGGTTCAAATGATCATATAAAGACTTGTTGTGATGTGAAAAAACCCAATCACTTTAATTTTACTATATAACCAAAATGAGTTTCCATTTATCTTCTTTGTAGATATATGGATACAAATGAAGTATCCACGTGTGCACTATATGAGTATTGCTCTACACATGGCTTGCAAGGAGTGACACACAATAACAAATCAAGAATGATCAAGAGAGAAGTGGAATAGAAAGGAGGATCGTGTAATCTCAATCATCCCAAATGCACTTATGATAGGTTGAGGAGCTACCAAGCATCAAACCCATAAGTAATGATGAATAAGTATTTTATCCCTTTGGACAAAAATTCAATAGCACTTCAATATTTCCATCATATTTCTTCCTTTTCAAATGTGGAGTGACTCGGGATATTTATAGAGCCTGGCCATTAACGTCATCTACTAGATCATATTGATAATCAATGGATAAGATTAGTCTCTTTTAGTACATGAGTCATGATAAAAAAGGTCAGATAATGGACAGATGGTCCAATGGCCCTGACTTCAATCATACTATATCAAATCTCCTTTGATCAACTCAATTAGAACTAAACTCTTTAAGCCCTATCATTTAGCACAAAGATTCAAGCCCAGATAAATAACAATAATTTTTTTATAATTTAAAGTCCATTTACAATCTTATTACTACTATGTCTTTTAAATAAAGTTAAGATTAATATGCAATTATGATTCCAACATTCTTCTAGTTAGGGGACAATAAATGCAATCTTTTTATTTTGATTAAGAATATTTTGAAAAAAAAATCTTAGAATACACAAATATAACATCTCAAAACAATCATACGTACCTAACACATGATAGACTACCTCACTTGTTAAAGCATAGTCAATGGAAATTCTTGACACAATTCTATATGTTAAAAACCTTTCTTTCTTTGAGGTTTCCACTATTATAGAAATAATTATGTCAAAAAGTTTTCTTATATTCCTAACTTTTCTATAAATGTTAATGGATCAAGAATATATACATGGTCATATATTCATTATGTTTATTTTTGAAGTAATAAATGGAGAATAAGTTGACTTGACACTTACGAACATTAAAATAAAGGACCTCGCATAAAGTAAAAAGAGGTCATATGTTCTTAAAGAGCTAACACGATACCTATAGTCCTTAAATGAGGTCCTTAATGTCAAACATACTCTTAAGTCACATTTCATATGTGGAAATGGAACCTGAAATGAAACCCAAAATGCAAACGTGATTCTGAATTCCATTCCCATTCCTATATTTGGATGCATTTTTAAAAGTTGGAATAGTAATTTTTGGGATTCAATGACATTTTCAGCTTTGAAGGGAACTTGATACTACGATTTAGAATGTGGAATCACGATTTCTTTCCATCCTCATTGATAATTACCATAACAATTACTTTTTCTTCCTCTTAAAAATTTATTAATAAGAATATTTTTTTTTTACAAGCACCATCTCAATTCCATTTCATTCCATGATGTATCCAACAAAAGCATTTGTTTATCATTACGTCACTCATTTCATTTCTCATATTCCAATGCATTCCATTCCGAACGATTCATGTATACCAAATATAACATCATAGGTATCATAATTGTAGATATAGATTGTCAATTATATAATCCATAATGTGGATATTATACTTAAAATTAGGAAGAAGATTAAAATGAAACAAAATTTTGGTATTCACCATAATCAGGGGTGTGATCTCTATTGTCGTAATAATAATTTTGTTTTAACGGTTAATTTTTTAATAGTTGCAACTTTTGATCAATTTCTTAAAGAGTTTTATGTATTTGGGTTGCATTGATTCATGATAATGATTCATGTTAATTAATAACTAACTAACTTGAAATCCAGATGATGCAACCATGTCCAAACAATATGACTCTTACAGAAAGTTGCAGTTGTTAGAATATCTAATTATTATAAATATAATGTGTTGCAATTGGTAATGTTTGTATGGTCAAAATTCTTCTTTTTATTTCTCTCTTTTGTTAACAATATTATACGCATATATCTCAAATATATTTAAATGTGGTTTGATACTTAAAAATCTGCTATTAAAGTATCAAGACTTTTGTGTATCTTAGGGGAATTCCGTAACATAACTCTCATAGCAAACTTTGTGTAAGAGACATAAATTCTCTAAGGAAAGAGATATCATTCGTGTCTCTAAGTCATTGTTATTCTCCAAATTTGTTTCATTAGAAATTCTTTCCTAACAATCTTAGAGAATTTACGATGGCTAGTGAAACAAATGCTGTTCTTAGAGTCATGAACCAAGATTTTGTCAAACTAGATCGATTTGATGGAACAAATTTCAACCGTTGGAAGGATAAAATGTTATTCTTGTTATCTTTGTTGAATATAACCTATGTGCTTGATCCTAACATTCAACCTATTCAAGATCTAAAGGAAGATGTGAATTTGGACGAGAAGGCAAAGTTTGGGGAAGCCAAAAAGAAAAGGGTGGATGATGAATTTGCATATAAAGGTCATATCCTTAATATATTGTCAGACAATTTATATGACCTTTACATGACAATTAAATCTCCAGTGGAAATTTGGAAAGCACTAGAAGAAAAATACAATATTGAAAGATAAGGTACGAATAAATTTCGTATGTTAAAATATTTTGAATTTAGCATGATTGATAAAGTCCCTATATTAGATCAAGTTCATGAGTTACAAGTTCTTGTCAATCGACTACGTGACTTGCATGTAGCTATTCCTGAATATCTTCAAGTGGGGCTAATTTTATCAAAATTACCCCCTAGTTGAAATGATTATAGGTAGAAACTACTTCATATGGCTGAGGATTTCACCATTGAGAAAATTCTTAGGCATATACGCATAGAGAAAGAAACTCAAAAGCGTGATGCAATGAATTTTCAAAATAGTTCTAAAGTGAACTATGTGAAAGATGGTGAAAATAAGAATTTCAAAAGGAAAAGAAAAACAAGCGAACCAAATGAAAAGAAAAGGTTTCACAAATGCTATAATTGCAACAAGAAAAGGCATTATGCTAAAGAATGCCGATTCCCAAAGAAAGCCACGAAAGAAGTCACATCACTTGCTGCAAACTTAGTAGAAGATCAAGATTTTATTGCAATGGTGACAAATGAATTCAAAGCCTTACACGTTGGAATGATAACTGACTTGAACATAGCAACAAAAACCAAATTTGGAAAATGGTGGCTTGATTCAGGAGCAACGATTCATGTGTACAATGAGTGAAATCAGTTCAAAGATTTCAAAATTGTGGAAGACCGTGAAGTTCTAATGGGAAATGGCAATTCGGGAAGTGTACAAGGAATTGGAAGTGTAGATCTCTATTTTACATCCGAAAAGAAATTGACTCTAATGAATGTATTATATGTACCAGATATGAAAAAGAGTCTAGTTTCTGTATGCTTGCTATGTAAGAAGGGATTCAAAGTTGTAATTGAGACGGACAAGTTTGTACTCATGAAAGGGGATCTTTATGTAGGGAATGGATATGTTTGTGATGGAATGTTTAAATTAAGCATTGAAATTAATAAAGCGAATGATTCTGTTTATTTTGTTGGCTCTTGTAATCTATGGCATGCTAGATTAGGACATGTTAATTTGCAAACCATGACATATATGAATAGAAATCGTTATGTAAAATTAAATGACATGGATAACATGAATAAGTGTGAAATTTGTATTCAAGCCAAAATTACCAAGAAACCTTTTCCTCATGTAGAAAGAAATACTCATGTTCTTGATTTAATTCATAGTGATATATGTGAGTTAAATGGACATTTAGCTAAAGGAGGAAAAAGATATTTTATAACATTCATTGATGATTGTTCAAGATTTACCTATGTATATTTACTAAAGCATAAAGATGAAGCATTTGAATCTTTCAAACATTATAAAGTTGAAGTAGAAAATATACATAATAAAAGAATCAAATGGTTACGTAGTGATAGAGGAGGTGAATATTTTGAAATAAATTTCATAAATTTTGTGAAGAGAATGGAATTGTGCATCAATGCACTACTCCCTATACACCTCAACAAAATGGATTAGGAACGTAAAAATCGAACATTAGTAGACATGATTAATTCGCTAATCATTAATGCCATATTGCCTTTTAATTTATGGGGACAAGCCTTGTTAACTTCATGTCATATTTTGAATAGAATTCCATCTCGATCTTTAGGTTTTGCTCTATATGAAAAATGGAAAGGAAGAAAACTAAATGTTGAATATTTTAAAGTGTGGGGTGTATTGCCTACTATAGGTTTTTTATCCAAAAAGGACAAAATTAGGTGCTAAAGCTTTAAAAGGAATTTTTGTAGGCTATGTACAAAATTTTAAAGGATATAGAATATTAGATTGGAATCTAACGTAATAATTGAAACTAAGGATGTAGAATCCTAAACAAATTCATGGTATTATGTGGTGATCAAAAGAAAAATTGATAATGAAATCACACAACAAGATACTAATACAAGAAACTCTGTTGAAAAGAATAGTGTGGAAACCAATGAAGAATCTACAAAAAAGCCTAGAAAAACTAAAAGGTTAAGGAAAAGTAAAAGTTTAGACCTTGGATTTATTGATTCTTAAGCTCTTTGTTTTTTAGTAGAAGGAAATAGAGATTCTATATTATGTAAAATTCCTGTTGTACTTAGTGTAGTTACTGATCCCAAAATGTATCAAGAAGCTATGACTTCACGTGATGCGGCTTTATGGAAAGAGTCAATAAATGATGAAATTGATTCCTTATTATCTAATAATACTTGGGTTTTAGTTTATTTACCTCAAGAATCTAAGGCAATTGGATGTAAGTGGGTATTTAGACGAAAATATAATTCAGATGGTTCTTTGCAAACTTTTAAAGCAAGATTAGTAGCAAAAGGTTTTAAGCAACGGGAGGGAATTGATTATTTTGATACTTATGCTTCTGTTGTAAGAATGATGTCTATTAGAGTGTTGTTGGCCATTGCCTCCATTTGTAAATTATATGTGCATCAAATGGATGTCAAAACGACTTTTCTAAATGGTGACCTTGAAGAAGAAGTGTATATGGAACAACTAGAAGGCTTTGTGCTTCCCGAAAATGAAAAGAAATTTTGCAAATTAATTAAATCATTGTATGGATTTAAACAAGCTCCAAAACAATGGCATGAAAAATTTGATAGTGTAGTCCTGACAAATGGTTTTGTTCATAATAGTGCCGATAAATGCATTTATTCAAAATTTACAAATGAATATGGTGTTATTATTTGTTTGTATGTTGATGATTTGCTATTGTTTGGAACCGATATGATTAGAATAAATGAGACCAAGAAATATCTTACTTCACAATTTAAAATGAAATATGTGAATGAAGTAGATACAATATTAGGAATTAAGATATTGAAACAAAATGAGAATATTATGTTGATACAGTCACATTACATTGGAAAGGTTCTCGAAAAGTTCAAACACTTAGTAAATAAAGAATATACAACTCCTTATGATCCTCACATTAAATTACAAAAGAATACTGGAAGAGCAATAACACAATTAGAATATGCTAATGCTATAGGGAGTTTGATGTATGCATCACATTGCACCAGACTTGATATTTCATATGTTGTGTGCAAGTTGTCAAGATTTACAAGTAATCCTAGTACTAAACATTGAATGGCTATATCCATAATATTTAGTTATTTGAAGAAAACTGTCAAACTTGGATTAGTATGTGGTAACTTTCCAACTGTACTAGAAGGTTATTCAGATGCAAGCTGGATAACAAATGCAATTGATAGAAGTTCAACTTCTGGATGGATATTTACCATAGGAGGAGAAGCCATAAGTTGGGCTTCAAAGAAATGAACGTGCATAACTTACTCAACAATGGAAGCTGAGTTTATAGCACTTGCTACGGCAGGAAGAGAAGTAGAATGGCTTAGAAATTTACTTATGGAAATAGAGTTGTGGCCACAACCATAGTCAGCCATTTCAATCTTCTACGATAGCGAAGCAACTATGTTTCGAGCCTACAATAAAATTTATAATGGAAAGTCTAGACACATAGGGTTGAGACATGAATATTTAAGAGAATTAATAAGGGGTGAAATTATAACCATTACCTATGTTAAGACTAATGATAACTTGGTAGATCCTTTGACAAAAGGATTATCTAGAGATCTTGTAATAAGGAGTGCTGCTAAGATGGGTCTGAATCTCTTATAGTTGGAAGTGATGGGAACTTTACCTTATTCTAACACATCACTAGTTTCAAGGTTCAAAGTGTAAAATCAAGTTATTACTAACTTAGTGTATTATAAATACGATAAGTTAAAAAATGATGAGATGTAGTAAACATTTCTTAATTGATAGATATTATATCTAAATCAATTTGTTTGACGTGTTCCACCTATTTGAACATAGGAGTTGTGCTGCTCCAAACAAAAGCTTAAAGAGTTTGCTTTTGTAAATGTTCATGAAACCAGGATAAGCACATGATCTTTACCGTGCTATCATAAGTCCACTATTTGAATGTGAACATGTTTATGTCTATGAAATCTCCGGTTGTGACACATAGTATGGAAGTTCAAACCAAATGCCCCTTATCACCCTGTTGGGGCTTTGAGAATTCATACTAAGGAATAATTCAAATCTAACGATATTATTCTTTAAGCATAAACATGGAGGCATTTGTGTGTGTACATAATCGACAATCTAGTGGGGGATTATAGGTATAGGTTGTCAATTATATAATCCATAATGTGGATATTGTATTTAAAATAAGGAAGAAAATTACAATGAAACAAAATTTTGGTATTCACCACAATCACTGGTGTGATCTCTATTGTTGTAATGATAATTTTGTTTCAACGGTTAATTTTTTAATAGTTGCAACTTTTGATCAATTTCTTAAAGAGTTTTATGTATTTAGGTTGCATTGATTCATGATAATGGTTCATGTTAATTAATAACTAACTAACTTGAAATCCAAATGATGCAACCCATATCCAAACAATATGGCTCTTAGAGAAAATTGTAATTGTTAGAATATCTAATTATTTTAAATATAATGTGTTGCAATTGGTAATGTTTGTACGATCATAATTCTTCTCTTTATTTCTCTCTTTTTAAACAATGTTATACACCTATATCTCAAATATATTTAAGTGTGACTTGATACTTAAAAATCTGCTATTCAAGTATGAAGACTTGGTTGTATCCTGAGGAAATTCCACAACATAACTCTCATAGTAAATTTTGTATGAGAGGCATAAATTCTCTAAGGAAAGCGATATCATTTGTGCCTCTAGGTCATTGTTATTCTTCAAATTTGTTTCATTAAAAATTCTTTCCTAATGATAATTCATATACTTTCAATATTTATGAATATTATTATTTTACTCCATAAATAACCATAAATCAAAAGAATCATATTTCTGCTTAATGTAATTTACTAGATTTACAAATCAGTGGAAGAGTTTGTGAGTTCAAAAGGCCATGAAAGGGATGCCATAATAAGACTCACACATTAGGTTTATATACACGATGGTTTTAGGGATTTTATTAACTTTTTAAGGGACATATTGCATAATAGTTTTAGATCCTGTGTCGGACTTATGTCCTCTGTAGGGTTTAAAGATGATTTTAGCTTCTACTTTTTAGGAGTTTGATTTTCTTTATATTACACCAATGCCAACAATTTTTTCCATTTTCTTTGTTTGTTTTTCCTTTTTACATGAAGACAATTTAGTTAATTAATGAATTGAAAACCTTAAGTTCTTATTCTTCTTGATTCTTAACAATTTTCTAATAATTGCCACGAACAACTTGAGTTAACTAATTGGGGTTCATAATAATTATATATTATCCAAATCCCATTTATTTCTAAGCGTAAGTTATTATTAATCAGCCCTAAACAATTGATATGATTTTGCTGCATCATATCTTAAAAATAATACTTCTACCATCTAGTTAACCATTCAGTTAATTATCTAACTCCATTTTAACATACTTAATATATCAATAACTAGCATGATTAATCCCTTCAAGAAAAAAAAAACAATCTGATTAAAAAAAATAAAACTATAGAATTTTTCCAAAGCTTAAATCATCCAACCATATCTCCTTTTCTTTTTCTAATTTTAAAGCCTAAACACATAGAAACCCTAAATTAAGATGCCATCTTTAAATATATAGATTTAGATCTCAAATTACAATCAATCCATATCATCGCGTGTCCCAACATGCACGCAATAGAGCCAGGATTGGTAATTGGGCTACAGCAACTAGAAATAGTATTTAGCATCCGTCATCACATGATTAATTTAGAACATTAAAAAAAAAAAAAGATAATATACTAAATCAACTTACTTGTCTTTGTCACAAAGTACCGTGGAAATTCATATCTAAGAAAATTTACTTCGCCATGAAGGCTCTTTTTCACGTGTCCCCTTACAGTTGACTAGATAAATTTAGAGATTAGTATTATCAAAACATAATATGCTAAATCAAACTTACCTGTCATTGTCATCATGGGAAAAAAAAAAAATTCGATAATTATATCCAAGAAAATTTACTTCGCCATGAAGGCTCTTCTTCACATGTTCCTTACTGTTGACTCTTGATAATTTAGAGATTAGGATACCTAACCTATATATATTAATAACATTTTTCAATGAGTACACCTAGAATTTGGTATTTAAAGGTTGGCCATATGTTTACCTCAACTTTAAATTAATGCATTAATATCATTCAACTCTTCTTCGAATTCACTAATAATACTTAGAGCTGGACAAATGGGCTATGGCCCGCGGGCCAGCCCGTTTGACCCACTTTAAAAGCGGGTTAGGGTCAGCTTTTTTTAGCCCGTTTAAAAGTGGGTTAATTTTATCCAACCCACTTAACCCGCGGGCCAAAGTGGGCTAGCCCGCGGGTTAAGTGGGTTGACCCACCAACCCACTTTTATAAAAATAAAATAAATAATTATAGGGTAAATATGTATTAATGAAGGTTATTCTTGAGATTTTTTATACGTGAAATTAAATTTATGTGTTAATTATAACAACGAATGACAAATTGATGCACATGCACCATAAAATTTTATAAAATATATTATTATTGTTTTAAATGAAATATATTATCTAATAAGTTATTTTAGAAAACTTATTTTTATAAAAAGTAATTAAAATAATAACGAAATTAATCATTAATATATATAACCTTATAAAACTCTCTTTTTTATTATATATATATATATATATATCTTATTCAATTAGTATAAATAAGTTAAATAGGTCAACTTGGCCCATTTAACTCACAAAATATGTAAGTGGGTTAAAATGGTCAAAAAGTGGGCTGGCCCGTTTAACCCACGGGCTAAAGTGGGTTGGGTTAGGGTTAGGCAATTTTGGCCCGTGGGTTAAAGGGGCCAACAAATTTTGGCCCGTTTAACCCACGGGCCAAAGTGGGCCGGGTCGGGTTGGCCCATTTAACCCACTTGCCTACCTCTAATAATACTTATAATAGTCAGCTGACATAGCTGGGCAAGCAAATAGAATGTTGGCAGGTGGCAAGAAGAAATTTTTCTTGAATTGAGTTGAAAAATAAAAGTGAAAAGGCAAAAATAAAGGAAAACTTTGAAGAGAAAGAGAGCACCCAAATCAAAGAGGGGCTGAGTGCCTCCACAACTCATTCAACGTAATTTACATAAAGTCGAACTGGTATTGCAATCAATGATTTCAAAATTCTCCTAGTTAGGCAACAACAAATATAAATTTCCCATTTTGATTGAAAACATCGTAAAACGATTCTTAGGTTATGATTTACTAGACACAGACATCTTAAGATAATCTTGCTCACCAACACCATCGATATTGAATCATAAGCATCATGGCATCATTCAGCATAACAATGATCACAAATATCAATATGCTAGTTTAGAAGAAATAAGCATCCTCATGTGATCTCACTATTGGTCTCAAACGTTAACCCATATTGTCGTCCTAGGAGTTAATATAGACATCATCACGGGTCGGTTTTCGAATCGGGAACCTACTTGACCCGTCATCGGTGATTCTTGAACCAGAAACCGGCCCGAGAATGACGGATCTGAACTGGTAAAGGACCCATAAGTTCCGACGAATCCTTACGGTTCCATCCCTAAAAACCGTATGACTCGGCGATTTTGGAACCGTCAATTTAGCAACCGACAGAACCGGTGGTTCTACACCATAAAAATTATAAAAAAAGTATAAAAAAAAAAGAAAAGAAAATTATAAAAAAACTGTAATTATAGAATAAATATCTAAAATTATTTTCGCATAAATAATAAAAAATTTATTTCCTATTCATAATAGTTAATGTGTTATTATTAACAACACAAGTAATAAATACATTTGAAATCATATATTATTAAATTTATGCAAACTTCTAATCAAAATAGACTTTCTTTCTTAACAATGTGTGATTCATTTTTTGTTATTGAGAATTGTTTATATCTTGAATATTTTATAGTGTCACATTATTAATATAACAACTAAAAAAGTATAAGTGATTGTATATAAATAAATACATAATTATAGAATTTCTTTTAACTAATGCTATGAATAATTATTGTTAGGCTCAATGTTATTTCAAGTTAAAAATTTATTTTGCATTTTTTTTAGTTAAATTAAGTAAATTATTTAATTGATTTTTTTTATTTTTTTCATGATTCCAGGTTCCTCTAGAACCGGAATCGAACCATAAGAACCAGCGGTTCCTAAGAACAGAGAACCGGACCGGCTCTCACGGGTCCGGTTTTGGTTCCACCACTTTTGGAACCAGGAATCAGCGATTTGGGTCCGGCTCCAGGCTTGAACCGAACCGTGACGACGTCTAAGTTAATATGAGATGGTATGAAAATAAAATAGCATCCTTATGTAAGTATTTTCTAAGAGACATAAAATCTTCTAGTGGACGGTATTGCATTACACGTACACTCATCATTAGTAAGAAGCTATTCACATTAGCATTTAATTTCGTGAAAATCATGATGAGTCCCCTGTTTTTAATCATCAAAACGATCAAAAGATTCTTACACCAAGCAAACATGGAATTTATCTATTTCTCTCTAGGAGATACTTGAGCCTGCAAAGGGTTTTTCATCACTGTAGTGGCCTCAGACTTCTCTGCCAGATCGATGTCTTCTCCATTCACAGGTTTCCACTCAAAGTTCCAAACCAAATTAGCCACAAAGTACTCCAAATGAAGCAGAGCCAATTGGAAACCAGGACACATCCTCCTTCCAACCCCAAACGGCATCATCTTAATCTCTCTACTCCCTGTAATGTCAAATTCAATTCCTCCATTATCCTTGCACATAAACCTCTCCGGTTTAAACGCCAATGGATCTTCCCATAATTCGGGGTCCAAACCCATCTCTCGCACCATGAAGTTCACCTCTGCATCTTTAGGCACCAAGTAACCATCCAAAACAATATCCTCTGTGACCGCATGTGCTAACACGAATTTGGCAGGCGGGTGTCGTCTCAAACCCTCCAAGATCACAGCTTTCAAATAGGGCATCTTCCGCAAATCCTCTTCCTTCACTTCCACCTCACTCGGACCAACAACCTCTCGAATCTCGCTAAAAAGACGCTCTTGAACATGTGGGTATTTCACTAAATTGGCCATCACCCATTGAAGAGCTGTCGTAGTAGTATCAGTCCCAGCATTAAGAAACTCCGAGCATAAACTCACAATCTCATCTTCTGTAAGCTTCCTCTTTTCAGTTTCATCTAATAGCTCCAATTCCAAAAGTGTATCTACATAACAGAAGATCATCCCGTGATCATCCTCCTTCTCTTTCGCCTTCTCCTTCTCCTTCTCCTTCTCCTTCATAAACTCTGCACGTGCTCTTGTTAACGACGCAAGCACATCATGGCGCAACCTTTTGATCTCATAAAACTCCTTCCACAACCTATAAAGTACGATCTTACCCAACCTAGGAAATACATTAAGTTTATTAAACCTTCGAATACTCAAAAGCCCTTTTCTCAGCACACGCTCCACTTCTCGTACCTGCGCCTCATCGACTTCACTACCAAAACACATAACCACCAACAAACAAAACATCGCGTACTGAAAATGCTCGGCCACGCGCGTAACTACGCCGTCCTGTTGTTGTTGAAACCTTAAGCGTTCGTTCAAAACTCCCAAGACGCGTGCACGTGAGTTAGAGAAGGCCTTAAGGCGCATGGGGTGGAGGAGCTTTGACGTCAAGTTGCGGCGGAGGGTACGCCACGTGGGACCGTAGAAGGAAGAGCTTACGTTGTGCTGTTTGGAGCTCATGATCTTTAAGGTGGGCAAGGCGGGAGGGCGATCGGCGAATATGGCACCGTAGTGGATGAGGGCTTGGTGGGCGGTGGCGCGTGAGGATATGAAGATGAAAGGACATCGACCGATGTGGAGAGTGAGTATAGGGCCGTATCTGGGTACAAGGTTTTTGAGGACGGTTTCGATGTTGGATAAAGAGTTGTAGAACCATAGGAAGTTGCCAAATTTGGGGATACGAAGAGGACCGGGTGGGAGAGACAGAGGGCGTGTGGTTTTCTTGGGGAGCAATAGGAGGTTGAAGGTGGATTTGATGAGGAATGAGATGCAGAGAGTGACTGTGATTATGAACCAGAGCTCCATGATCAAAATAAATGAAAGGTAGGTTGTGTCTGATCTTATTTTCTTAGACCAGGTGTTATACTGTGGATTATATATACTGTAGAGTGTGGGGACAATAATTTGATGAGTATCATCATATGTGTACTTGATATGTATGATTAAAAAAACAAAAATATATAGTTTTTCAGATAATAATGTCTTTGTATTTTCGCTTCTGCTGATCAATGGTGTGAACTGTGAGCCACAGAGAATTAGGTATCAATGTGAATTATATATCAAATATCATAATTAAATAATATATGGAAATGACTATTTTGACTATATATATTAGCCGACGACACATCCGCGATACATGTGCAAAAATTAAAATTAAATGACATGTGAAGTTAGCAAAGGAAGTTGCCATGTATGAAAGTGACTATAAGAAAAAAAATTATATAAATGATCAAGAAAGGATATTTAGAATTTTAAATTAGAAAATGATTATAAAACATTTATTGGAGACCAAAGCTAGGCAAGCACGATCTATTCCATAAAGAATGAAGACATGTGCTTGCAAGCTAAATTAGAAAAGTTAATAATTTGCAAATGTCTTTTGAAAAGTTGATGATTATGATAACTCATATTACTTAGTAATTATATTGTTAAGCTCATTATACAACAATTTGTTTAATGTCTTTTTATGCCTGTAAAACTGAAATAAATGAAGTAGAGTGTGAAAAATCAATTTTAGAGTAGTTGACAATATATGCAATAAGATGAGTTAACTATTTGACAAACCTTGAAAAGACGAAAGTTGCAGGAGATATAATTTCTTATGCTAGCAAGAAGAACAAAGGTGTTAATTAAACCATTAACAATAAATAAGAAGAAGAAATTGTAATCTAAATGAATTTCTTACTACAATAGTTTTTTCTTTTGTGATTATGTTTGACTTTCTTTCTCTTGGAAGATGTAATGGGGAGAGCAGATTTCCTTTGATGATAGTATTCATTTTGACTATTTGTTGCTCGATTGGTATTTTGTTCATTGCAACTAAAAAGAAAGAAATGCATAAAGATCTAGGAAAACAACAGCATTAAATTAGTAAAAAATCTTTGTATTTTAGTATAAACTACCTGTTGATTCGAATGTTTTGTATCTCTTTCTCAATTGTCTTAATGAAATTCCTAATATCAAGCTTGATAGAACATCCCCAGCCAAAGCTATAAACCCTTAGGTAATTTCTCTATTGTTCCAAAACAACAAAGTTGATGTCGGTTAGTTTGTTCACACATAAGGTTTACTAAGAAGTTTGAAAGAAAAATAGTTACTGTAAGGGGTGGTCACTGTGGATGGACTTTGGAAATCTCCAAATTAGATAACCAAGCATTAGCAGGGCTCATATCGTCGTATGAATCCTAAATTAAAGAGATGTAAGATAAACAAAAGATGTGTTTGTAAACTTTGTCATTAGATGTATAAACCAAATACAACCATTAGAATTGTAAGAATAATTCATATTGGATAGAGACCGAGTTGCCACATTTTAAATTCGATTGACAACGATTTAAGGTCCTTAGCAACTGTTGTCATAAAGGTTAGTATAAATATGTTAATTTAAGATAGTATAAATATATTTTAAAATGAGAAAAAATTAATAGATTAAACATTAAATTATAAAATATGAAGTTTTTGTACTTTGTTACAGTAACACGTCTTTGTAGACAACATTTCGAGTATATATGCCATCATGACCCGATATTTTACCATCCCTAACTAAGATCTTTGTTGAGGACATTGACACTCCTCGTGACAAAGCTACGTAAAGTTGTCCATCATTGAATACATGGTCAGAAAGAAAAATCCAACACTTTGAATTGTTTGACCTTGTGCTTTATTAATTGTCAAAGCAAAACTTAAGCGCATAGGTAATTGTTTCCTTGTCAGTTCAAAGGGTAATCATAAGTTGTAAGAGGTTTTCAAAGATATCATTCGAATAAAAACTCTTAATTCTTTAGATTGCCCTGTCAAGACCTCTGTATAGATGAGATGTCTCAAAAAGTCGACACAAATCAATTTAGAGCCAGTTCTGCAAAAGCATGATAAGTGCAACTTTTTTAAGTGTTAACACATGGGGAGGCATCCTACCAGGCGAGATGGATTTTAAATATTCTTGTTGATACAAATGTGCAAGTTCATCTGTAACAAGTCAAATGAGTAGTATGTATGGGTCTCACCGAGAAAATTCTCCATTATTCTATCACTTAATTTTTCAACTTCCACATTTGTAGGTGCTAGAATTGCACAACTAACAAAATAATCTCTGTTTTCTGCAGATTCTACAAGATTAGGGAAAGTTGCATCTATTAGATTTCAATAAAGTGCTTACCTTCCCATGGTATGGTTAATGATGGTGGCACACATATGAAATCATGATTTATCGTACACTCTACTCCATCGCCAACTCTTATTAAAAAGTCAGCAAAGTCTTTATCATTGATAGATCTCATATTATGTGTTAATCGTAGAATTCAAACACTTCTTCAAAGGGGTGACTTGTTTAGGCATACATTAACCATTTGATGTTTTGTTCCCTTAGAAACAATTGGAATGACTTGTCTAAAATCTCCTCCTAATATGATAACTTTTCCCCCAAATGGTAAGTTGATTCTTGTAATATCTCAAAGTATTATATGAAGAGCTTCAAATGCATATCTGTTAGCCATGGGTGCTTCATCCCATAAAATCGCTTTAGAAAGCCTTGGCAGATCAGCCAACTCAAATTGCTTACTCACCAAACAAATAGAGTTTGCATATGGGTCTAAGGGAATCTTGAAACGATAGTAAGCTGTTCTACCTCCAGGTAATATAGTCACTGCAATCCCAAAAGTAGCCGTAGCCAAAGCTATATGACCAGTACTTCAAGGAGAAGCCAAAATAGTATGATACAAAAAAGATTTTCTGGTACCCCTTAAACCATCTATAAAAACATTACGTGTTCATCCCGGTCTAATACAGATTTCACCGAATCAAAAGCATACCTTTGTTCAGCATTCAACCTTCAGGATGCACTTATATCATCATTAGAAATAAGTATTGATAGTTCATCTTGAATAATCCTTAGTATATCATTCTGGTTCTCCGAGTGGTCACTTAAATTAGGTAACTCATAATCCGACAAAGACTTCCCATGTTGTGCTAGCAATAATTTTAGGTCTCTTAATAACTTATCAATTAAAACCATGCTAAAACTAGTTGAAGATGAAGGATAATCCTGCATCATGCTTCCATGGAATTCGTCCCATGTTGAGCAACATTTGGAAATGTATTATACTTGACTCCATGATACGTCAAATCGAGAGTCAAATGATGTAGGACCACGGATATGGTTAAGTAATATTCGTAAATAGAACCTCTCTGAATTCTTTGGTGGAATAGTATATATTCTTCTGATTACCTTTCTTTCTATCCTTCTATGTTGCCATGTTGAATTGACCCATTTGTAGTGTTGCAGAAATTTTTTGTACAATTATCTTCTTGCTTCTAAGTCTACACTATTTGTGCAAAAGAATTTTGTAAGCATTGCTCGAGGGCATTGGTTGTCAGCCAAAATAGAACTTACCAATTCGTCTTCTCAAAAATATATTGCATGCATGTTAGGAAGATGTATTTGCAAACTAATAATTGTGGGGTATATATGACTCAATGGGAATTGCATTAGTTTCCATATAGCCTCGGGGGCACATACCCAACGTGCATCAACAAATTGTTGGATTTCATCATTCTAGGATCCGATGTGAACTTCCATGGAAAGTCTATCTAGTCCTTTACGGATGTACTTCTATAAATATTTAATACTCTTGACACTTGCACAGACCTCTACATTGATGTGACAGTCGTGCTTAAGAAGCAACCAAGGATTATATAGAATGACCCAGCTATTGTCAATAACAACATTATGACAGTTGAGAAGTGGGACAGTACTAGTATATCTGTGTCTGGAGATTGGATAAGAATCATTCCCTTGAGAAGTATCATTTCCAAATTGTTTTGGGAAAAGACGCTTATAGTGCCCCAGTTTCATACATGGTGTCGATGTATTGTATCCTCCACATGGTCCATGGATCATGTGTTTAAAAACACATTCATAGAGTCTATGTTCTTCTCTTTGATTCGGGATTTTAGCGCTTACAACAATGTCGTAATCATCAAATGAGTTCAATTTATCTTCAAAGTATAAAAAGATGAGCATGTGGGCATAAGGAAGGCCACGTTTTTGGAACTCTATAACATAGGAGTAACCAACTACCTTTCCCAAGACTTGTCTTTCAATAATATCCTTCTTGAAGTGCTTAAAACGTGAATGAAAGACACAGGATAGCAAATCTAGGCGATCCTATGGGGTTTGCCCTTGAAATAATTGTTGTTGAACTTGAAGCCATGATGGGTTACATGTTATAGTAATAAACAAATCTAGTTGTCCATATTCTTGAACTAATGCCATCGCATCCTAATATCTTTGATACATATATCGTGGACTTCTATAAAAAAGAGGATGACAAAACGATCTTATGTCCGACATTTCCTATAAAAAATTTCCTTTTTGAAATGAAGATTTAAAATGCATAAGCATGAGACGATAACAAAATGGTTAAATATAAAAACCTGCTTCATTTTCTCCAACAACAAGTGAGTCTTGCAATCCTTGGTAAAATTCAACTCGAATTATTTGTTGGTTTTGTTGCAACCATTTGAACCTTTGAGTTTCAATCTTCACAAAATTGTCTGCTAAATATTGTTGGAATAATCCGCCTCCTCTAAGAAGAAGTGATTATTCACATTCATGAATCTAGAAATGTAAATGTCATAAGATTAATTTATGCAACATAATAAAAATAACTCAGCTGAACAGTAATGTCAAAATGTCACTTGTATTTTATATGCATAAAAGGCACGACACGTAATTTTGTTTCCATTTGTTGATGTCGTGTTGGCATCCCATCCATAAGTTCCATATGGAAAAAGTAGGGGATATTGCAAAGGATCATAATAACCATTAGTATCATTTATGGTCATGAGATGTTCAGGATGGGACTATATTGTGATGTATCGATTATTCAAATCTCTAATTTCTTCACCTCCAACTATTATAATAGCAACTTGAGATGCGATTGGAAGAGAGTATTAATGTTGGCTAGCAGGTTATTCACAGATAATTAGTTGACAATCTTGTACATTGTCCAATGTTGCCAATCAACGTAGTTGGTGGGCAAAAGGATTGTGAGAATTCAAAATGGAAGAAAATTTTTAAATGATTTCCATACACTGTTGGATTTTCACGAAGATGATTTTCCATTTCATGATCTGTATCATATATATACATATATATGTTTGCAAATATCTTAGCCTTTCAAGGTTAAAGGGTAAGAAACTACTAATCTTATGGTATGTTGAACATTGTGCTCAAAAAGTATATATACAACAGTTCCCAATCAAAAAAGTTTCATCAACACGAACTCCCATTGAAGTAAATGAAAATATGTGATTGTAAGATCTAATGTTTTGTCTAAAATGTCTTTAAGATTGGTTTGACCAATGAACAATTCATAAAGTTCAATAAGTGGCAGGGGCATAGGCAAAAGAATGCATCCCCTCGAGCAGTACATTTTAGATGTCTCATGTTGAGAAAACAGAGCATCACAAAATTGACATGTTGAGGTTAAAGGAAGAGTTAGTAGCTGATGTCCACTACTCTTGTGAAATTCCCAGGCTATTTTAATAGTACCGCATTGATGATGTGGGTTAGCCACTGGTGTTCAAATTGTATAAGTAAAATTTAGAGAAATGCAATAAGTAAAATATGCTAACATCAATATGAAACAAATGTACGTAACATAATTAGATAGATTTAGCATTTTTGCCAATGGTATAGATATGAAAGACTATAAATTGTGTATAGTTTCCTATTTTGGATGTCAAATAATATTCTTATATTATCTCGATCACATTGACTGACAAATAATAGTAATAGATTACCTAATGTTGGTCCCGAAAATAATCAAGAAGGGGGGGTTGAATTGATTATTTCATAAAATTAAAATTTTTGCTTTCTAAAAAACAATCCCCTTTGTATTTAAGTTAAGAGAACGATATAAACAATTAAACAGCAATAAAATAAATCGTGGCAATACAAATAGAGAAAGGATAAGAAGATCAGGCAGATATTTATAGTGGTTCCGCCTTGTGCGTTAGTCTACTCTTCTAGCTCCAAGCCGGGGACCCCGATATCCTTCGGGTTTGTTCCACTATATTCAATAAAATCAATTACAATTCTCTTTGCTCGATTCTCACAGCTATCCTCTAGCTTCAATCGATCTACAAAGTCTAAACTAGTAATTTAACTAATTTATTTGAAGCCAACAACAAGTTGCTTCGTTTATCTAAAAGAAAAGTGTAAAGATTGCAATAAAATTTGCTACAATTTTGCATGTGGGAAGAAGAAAAGAAAGTGTGCTTTTTCAACTCTTAAGAATTTTCGGTCAATAATTGAGTCAAGCTGCTCTTGGGTTTTTTGCTTTTCTTGAATAGTATGAAGTTTTGCGTCTCCTTCTTCTTTTATCTCTGTTTCCATCTCATGTCCTTCTATCAATTAGAGTTTGTTGCTCTTGAGATAAGATAGATATCCTAAAAATCTCATATGGAAAATCTATAACTTCTTATCCTTAATTTAATTTATCAAACGCTGCTGTTATCCTCAAGAGAAAATCTCGTTCTTCTTGTTTACTTCGGTTCTAGATTTGAATTTGAATTCTTGATATGCTGAAGTAAGATAAGATCTATTTGAATTTCGTGATTTGAGATAATCCACTTGTTTCTTGTTTGAAAACTTCTGATAACGTTAATCTTGAAGATAGATTTGGAGAACTATTGCTGATATCACGGTCTTCAACATGATCTTCGTATGTCATCTTCTTAAAGATAACATTGTTCTTATTTTGATTTTCTTAAAAATATCCAATTTGAATTTGTTTTTATCTTGAGAAAAATCAGAAAACATAACTGTTCTGTCTTGAAATCAGTCCATCGTTAATCAATTGTAACTTCTGTCTTTATCTCAAGGAAAACTTCTTTGATGAATATAACCGATCCGACAATTTCTTTAATCTCCTAGGATAATCCAACTTTAGTGAAACTAATAAGTATACTATCCGAATATACTTATTATCTCGGAGCTAGGTCTTCAAAATCATTGATCTTCTTCGTAAAAAAAATTTAGATCTTGTTTGAAAAGATGAACAGTAACTATCTTTAACTCAAATTACTGCTGAAGGTTCTTAAAAAGGTTCTGTAAAAAATTCTGTGTTTCTGGAAACTAACTTCAATTCAGAATGGTTGCTTTGAGTTTTTCTCAAAGGTTCTATGAAAGGTTCTGTATTTCTGGGAATGTTTTATATTTTAATTATCCTTCTAGAAAACATTCTGTGTACCTTTTTTCTTTCTAAACAGCATCCGAGATCATCATATCGTATAACAACTCTTGTCTTAAAAACTTGTTTATATCCAAGAATTAATATTTGTTCAATAAATTCACCAATATTCTATATAAAGTTCTGAGTATAATTCTGCACACTAATAGAGTAGTTAGTTCTTTGATCATTTTGTTACCATCAAAACTTTAGATATATAAAGAATCAACACCTAACCATATTTAAATAAATTAAAAAGAAGAAATAAAGAAATAAAAAAAGAAACTTATTTCCCTGGCATGTTCATCCATACCCTAAAGTCGACAAATGTCATCCAAATGACTACGTCTTACTACCTCTAGGCAATTTCGATTTTTTTTTCTTTTTTGTTTTAAAACCTGTTTTCTCAATTACATTGATGTACATGCATGGGTAAAAGTAATTTCACATGCTAAACTATGCATTCGAAATGCCTCAAGTGCATCCCAAAAAATCAAAAGTATGGAAACGAAATTCATCAAGTCATCAAAAATAAAAACTGAGTACAAACTTACTTGCTTTTGGAAAAAAATGCAGTATAAACTTACCAACGAAGAACAGATGCACTCTCTATACCTGAATGAAGAAAAATTAAAAAGTAAATGTATCTTAAATGAGAGAGGTACAACAAATGGGATTGAATCAAAAGAGTTTTACCTAAAAAAAGAAAAAAACTTCACATTAAATTAGTGAGAAACAACAGGCAAAAAACAATATATATATATATATACACACAATAGAGTTTTGGTATCAATTTTGTGTAGTTACATTTTACCAAAAAAAAAAAAAAAAAGAGATTAAAAACCATGAAGCTTCACAATAAATCAGGAAGACAAAAGGATAGGGATGAAAAAAAATCTACCTATTCAGTTGTACCTGAGAAAAATATTTTAAGTTCACATTAAATTGATGAGAAAAAATGAAAAAATTAAATTGAAAAAACAAACTTCTAAGAGATTGGAAAATTAAATGCAATATTCTTTTGTGTTTACTTCTTCATTTGTTTGGACGTCATGGGAATTGAAATTCTTAATCAAAATTCATGGGAACGTCTGATTTGTGGAATTCCAGTATGTAATATAAATTAGAATTTAATAATAATAGTAATGGTTGTTATAATATGTAGTTTTGCATAAGAGTAAGATAATATCATGTGGATGATAGAATCAATGTGCCATATTTTTAGTGTTTACAATATCAATAAAGCAACTATTTTCATACATATATTGGAAACAAAAAGAACAGCAAAAAAATAAAATAAAAAAAAGAAACAACAACAGCATATTCATCACTTACAACTCAAACATCATATAGAGTGCATAATAGAAAAGTTGGGAACATTAAACCCAAAGAAACGTGATACCTATGGCAAAGAATGGACCCACCAATTTCTGATTTTTCTCCTTTTTTTAGTAGAAATGAAGTGTATAATATGGATGAAAAGTTGATATGAAACAAATTATGGAAAACATAACTTCAATATTTTTTTAATAGGAATAAATTGTAAAATCAATTGAAAAAATATAATTTACTAAAAAGAACATGATTCTTTCGCAATAGGACTCACAGTGCCAATTTATATTATAAAATGCTCAAAAGCATCCAACAAAAGCAAAATGCATTTCCACCATAGACCTTGAATAGTGGGATCACTAGGTATCTATATATGCACTTTCATGTTTTGTTCCTTTTGGAATGGCTGGCAAGCGAGAATAGAATTCCATGTACAATAATCTTGTTAGACTATTATTAACTCTTTTTCATATTGATAGGCAAATTAACGATTTGTGGCTTGCATAGGATAAACTTTGTCTTAAATCCAAGACGTAGGATTATGACTCCCAATGTGGAATACCAAAATAGCAAAAGGCAACATTTTACTTGTTTGTTCATATAAAAATACAAATTTATTAAAGTAAACTTTAGAAGATAAAAAAGAAAGGAAAAAAAGAACAGTTGTATTTTCAATCGAAATCTATGTTGGTATTCTATGAATGTGACCATCAAAAGCTGTATTGGTATACCATGAATGTAAAATTTTGAATAGAAGTATATACAAAATAAAAACGACATAAAGAATCAAATGTGAGGAAATGCATTTGACATTATTCTACTTATAGTGAAAATCCACCAGATAATATAAATTGATAAGTTATTCAATATAAGCACACCTGTTAACCACGTAAAATCATGTATGGAATATACTTGATACGGAACCCCCTTATACTTCTCTTAATTGCACATAGCAAACATAATGGACAACTGCAAACCGTTCAGAGAATAGAGAAATGAATAAAAACCTTGAACAGTGACTTGTAAAAAATTAATACCTTTTTACTGTCATGAAATGGACGGAGGGAGTACCTTTTTAGGGGAAGGGACCTTCGAATGGGGAGTTTTGACCGTTAGATTTTATTCAAGTTATTGATTGGGTGGTTGCAGATTTGTCAGTTATGATGAGGATGAATAAGAATATGTGAATAGATGGAGAGAGGGGGAACAGAATGCAGAAGTGGGAGCCCAATAACTCCTTTCTGGATAGTAACTTCACAGATTGGATAAACTCTATACCATATTGTTAAATTTTTTACGCCAATAATAAAGGATTGGGTTAATAATTGTAATAGATAATATATGTATAATTCCTTCTTTGTTCCCTCACTTTCAGTAAATATGGTGACAGTCATATTAATCTATTACCATTCAACCAGTTTTGAATTGTTAATAACTGCTCCTCTAAATAACTGTTCCTCTCAAATTATGTTATTTCAATGAATTTTTAATTGTGGTAAGACACACCCTCTTTTCCTTTGCATTGTAATTTTATTAAAAAAATAAAGAAATCTATATATATAATTTTTTATTTAAAAACATATTAATATGTTACAATAATTTCAATATTTTAAAATAAATGATTAGTAATCTTTTAATTAATTTTTTATAATATAATATTATTAAATTTACACACACAATGAAGGTGCAATACCACAAATATTACATATATACAAATACATCCGTTTTATGGTTGCCAATAAAAGATAATTAAATCATTTAATTTCTTATTTTATAAGTATATATTTATATAAAATTTCTTATATATTTTTTATGTATTTTTATATATCTCTAGTGGTAGTAATTTTTTTTCCATCTCTCAGTTAGTTTCTTCCACGTCTATTTCTAATATCCAATAAAATTTCTCTATATAATCTAATATAACTCCTTATAACTACTTAATATGACTTATATTTTAAAATATTTTTGAATTTTTAAATATTAAAGACACCAAGATGTCCTTGTCTTTGTCTTTGATAATATAGATATGTATATGTATGAAAATGAAAGGAAATGATGCGTTTTGATAAATTATATAAAGAATTAAATGGAGTGAAAATAAAAATAATTTAACAAAGGCTTTATTTTGGGTTTTGTTTATATTCACTCAATCTTAAATAAAAATGTGGGAATGAACAAAAATTAGTGATAATTATGAAATTTGTTATTATAGTTGTTTTTATCAAATTAATATAAGACTAATTTTATATTTATTTCAATTTCTTTATTTTTTTCCCTATGTTTATACAAAGCAAAAGGTATATTTTGTTTCCATTCTCATTCATAGGTATTCTTTTTAATTTATCTCTAGTCTTTACTCATTTCCTTTCCATGACAAGTTACCAAACATAGCTTAAGAATTTTTTTTTCCATTTTTATTAGAATAGAGAAGAAAAATAAAAAAATTGAGACATTTTAATATTTAAAAACTAGTGAATTTAGCATTATTCAGAATATCAAAAACTCCTATAATTTCCTTATGATGTTATTTGTCAATAATATTACTATCAAATGTATCATAAAAATAATATCAAAAGACAATTAGAATAAAGATGAATCATTCAATGATTATATAGGACTTTGTTTTGTTTAAAAACAAAATCAATGTGAATGGCAAAACTTTTCTAGAATATCCAACATGGGTCTATGTAAGCAATCACCTATTCGAATATTTAAAAAATGTGTGTTGAGAAATTCAAGGAGTACCCACTATTTTAAATATATCTATATCATTAAAGCAAAAGGCCTGGTAATTGTGTCGTGTCGTGCCATCCGTGTGCCAAATTTTGTGTGCTTTAGGATTGCATGTGCCCGGCCTATTTGTACTTGTATGCCATGATTAGTGTGCTTTTTTTTGCATATCACGGCCCATTTATTCGTGTGTTGTGTCACATGCCTACGGGTGCCTTTAATCGATTCTAGTTTCACATAGGTTGTACAGTTTTTTTGCTATTCCGAACTCACCTTTTTCTAATGGTTTTCAAAATTTTAATTATGGAAATTAGTCAAATTAGTTCATAAAAGTTTAGATTGTAAATATAATAAATAAATTTTACATTTAATATAAATTGAATGTAATGATGAATAAAGCATATTTTGTTATTTCATTAGTAATAATAATATGCAACTACATTATTAATTACATTTTTATTCAAAAAATTATACATATGGGTCTGTTCGGCTAGCTTTTTGGACAGATACGGACACTTTTTTCAAACTTTCTTCTAACAAATTTTATCAAGAAATATATAGATAAAAAAAAATTTGATAGTTCTCATGAAAAAAATCAAATAGATCAAATATAGATAAAATATAGATGTAAATTAGACCTATTTACACATATCGTTTTGGTAAAGATATAGATACAGATGAAAAATAGACTATCCAAACAACCCATAATTAATTCATTTATGAAAAAAGTGAGTTAAATGATTGGCCATTGTTGAATGCCTTATCATTAGCACCGTCGAGGGATGATATGGTGGTCCCAGTTAATAACATTCCTTATAATCCCAAAAATTTTACACTAATATACAACAATAGAATGGAAAATGTAAATTAGATAGTAAACTTAGGACCTAGAAAAAATCTTAGAATGGACCTATGAGTAGCAATAAACTCATTTATAGTTTAAAAATTCGAATAGAAATTTCTTTGACCCTAACTGATACCAAAAACAAGATTTCACATGTTGAGCCAACAACTCAAGATATAATTAAAAGCAGCTTTAAATTTCAAAAACAAAGGCAACCCCTTCATAGAGTTTATTGATTATAAAATGATAACTAAAAGATGAACTGCCAGGATTTTAAATACGCAATGAGAATGAAAGAAGATTTATAACTAATAAACTAGACTTCAAATAAAGATTTGGATTACACCAATATTCTAGTTAGGAAATTTGGACTCTATATGCACTAAAACTTTAATTTGACCTATAGGGCTTAGGAAACCCTAATCACGTAAAATAAAACTCTCAAAATACCCAATCGCAAAAACTTTAAACTCAAGATTTAAACTTATAATAATCTAGAGATTTTGTAGAGACTATAGATAAACTTTTAGAGATAAAACCTCTATATAACTGATATATAAATATGTGCATAATCTAATAAACTACTAAAAAATTTAAAAATTTTCTAAAACAACTATAATCCTAATCTATATATGTTAATTATGTTGGAAAACGAACTTGGAAATCTAGCTACTATTCTTGGAGAAGGAAGATGCCATTTGTCCCAAATGGATTGAATCGAATTGTCCTCAACGTCAAATGATAAGGACATGTAAGCTAATGGGAAACCTCCAAATAAGCTAAGCATTAAATGAACAAAATAACTAACCTTAAACAACTTGCTAACCGGCTCAAATTCCTTCCCTAAATTTTTGTTGCTACAACTGCTAAGGAGGAGATAAGAGGCTCAAGTTGTAGCATAAATCCTACCATCTATAGCCTTAGATAGAATAGGTAAAACAGAAGCTCACAAAGTTTGAAAAATTGAGTAACAAGCTCTAATGAAAATTGCCTAAATGGACACATAAATGGTTGAATATTGACTTAAGAAATCTACAATTTGAACACATACAAACTGACCTTAAGATCCTCACAGATTACAGACGTGAAACCCCTACAACCCACAATTCTCATCGCCTAAACACCTAACTTGCACCTTAATCACACCTCTTGCATGGCATGTGTATAAATATGAGTGATTAACTAGCAAACACGATCATTTAATTCCCTATAAACTTGACCCAAAAACTAGACTAACAACCAAAACAAATAGCCCTCTTCTTCTCCAATAAAACTCCATCGTGACACACATTAAAAGGGAAAGTAAAACAGAGCAACCCCTGTTTTCCTAACCCCACTGTGAACCATCAAGGACCATACTCCACCCAACCAAGAATAAAAACAACACTCTTGGAATTAAAAGCTAAGGTAAAGTATTGATTTATTCTAATTAATTATTCTTGAAACTAATAAAAATGAACTCCTTGTTTGTAGTCCTAGGTTTTAGTTCTAATATTAAGGAAGATTTATCCACACCATTTTCATAACAAGGTAAGTTCTACTCTAACTTTAGATCTAAGTCGCTATCATGTTTATAGGTTATATGGAATCTAAGTGTAGTGCTAATTATATACTCTTAGGATTAGCCCTATCATGCTAAGTTAAGCAAGTTTTATCCTTACATTTTCCTTAACCATTCATGTCTTACATTAGGAATACATCTTGTTTAGAGGATGAATGTAATATACAAGTAAATATTACATAAAAAAGGATAAAAGTGTCCATTGATATAAATTATAAGGTTAAAATTGTCAACAAAGTCTAATTTTAATGAAATTTTGATCACATGACAGACACATGACGGAAGATGAAATGTCACAAATCCTTATATATTCTTTCTTTGTTCTCTTCTCCAACAAAACCCTAAACATAGATTCTTATCCTCTAAGAGTTTATAGCCGCTAAAGGATTCAGAATTCCAGATCAGGTAACTGAATCACTGTTTTTGTTTTAAATCTTATGGATTATTAGATTTCTTAGGGTTTGTTTGTTGAATTTATGGTAGAATTGGAAAACATACATATCGAGTTTGGAGATTTGGTTCTGTTGGTCAAAGGAGATATTAGAAGATCGGATTTAGGTAATCAAAATCATATCTTTCCTTTAGAATCTTTCAATCTATGAATTATCTTAGGATTTTCTTTGTCTTAAAGGAGAATTAGAGAAACGGTTCTAATTTTCTTGGAGATCTGAAGAGTGAGTGGTTAAGGAAGATTGAGGATCAGATCAGGTAATTGAATAATCATTTTTCATTTAAGATATACAATTTTATAGTTCTTTAGAATTTTCTATTGTATAAAGGGAGATTAGAGAAAACCCTGATTATATGTAGATCTGGTTTTAGTGTTAAAAGGATTTAGAATTGAATTTAGGTAAGTATTTTAAAGTTTTAATTTTTATGATTTTACAAAAATGATAGTTGTTGATTTCTGGTATATATGGTGTTGAATGAAATTCTAGGGTTTGGAGAAGTGGTTGAGGAGATTTGTTGAATTGAAGGATTTTAGTGTTGTGATTAAGGAAAAAGGTTTAGATTTGATATTATGTTGAAATTTGGGTTTTAGATATGAATGGATTTAGGTTTATCTAATGAGATGTATTTTGAATTTTATCTATTCATGTTATCAGATTCTATTGAATTAGGAGTTGTGTTATAAAAATAGATTTGGGTGATTTAGAGTACTGTTTCTAGAATTTGATATAGGTACGACCTTACCCTGTTTGTTGTATGTGCTTGTAGGTTTAGATCTATTTGTTGTGTGTGTATGATTAGCATATCAAATTAATCTAATTTTATATAACATATAAAATTGTTTTATTGCTTGTGTTTGGCTTTGGTTAGTAAAGACCACGCAGAGTGTAATACTAACGAAGCACCCTGATGATCTATGTGTGAGGTTGTCCCAAGTGGATGCATAGAAATTATTCCGGTAGATTAGGTTTTGGCAGAAGTCGCGGTGTGTAGATGATTCTCCAACAAATATATTTATAATTACCTATTTTCTATATTGTTTTTTTTCAGGGGTCATGAGAAACTCCAGGTTTGGAACTAGAGTACTATAGTTCTAAACTATGTTGTTTGCTGATTAATTAAAGATAAAAATTTTGTTGCATTAGGATTAGATGCATGAAAATATATATATGTATGTTGTGGCATTTGCATTTTGTTTGTGGTTTGGAGTACTGGGCGTTTTCGTTCATTCTTTTATCATTTTCAGGACCAGGTGAGGATCCGGTTATGTATGACATATCAAGATATGACATTTTTGTGGATGAGGAAGAGGACGCTAATGGAATAAACTATCCTGCTGTCATTTAAGATGTTATAGATCTTAGAGATAGACTTGGAAGATGATGTGAAGTTTTGGAATTTTACTTTTTATAAACTGTGATATTGTTATAAGTTTTATTTGAGTTTTTGGATTATTAAGTATGTTGGCTTTGGTTTATGCCAACAAGGTGTTTTCTTCAAAGGATTTGTTTTATGAGATAACTTAAATAGGTATCCTTTATGAGAGTTTATGAAGTTTTATATTGTGTATACTTATGGTTTAGACTTTTAGCCTTAGCATGTTCTTAAAAGAGAATGACATGTGGCAGATTGTAATGTCCTTATTTTAGGGCATTGCAAATAATATGAGGAATATGAAGTTAAATACCAAAGCACAAGGACCCTATAATGTTCTGTATGAGCAAGGAGGATATTAACATGTATGCATAATGATCTAACTTAGGTTGTAGTTACAAAACTAAGATCCTAAGGTGATTAAACCAAGGAAAAAGAAAACCACAAAATATTGGTACACTACCCTTACACAAGTCATATAGAATTGGAAGCACAAAAAAATCCATATATACGGTCGTTTATCTATAGTGTAGGAACAAAATATTAACCCTCCCTTCTACAAGCATGTGTAGCACCCATATAGACCTCTAACTTCCATATTTTCATCTTTTCCACTATAAACCCAAAACATAAGAACTATTCCCTATGTATTAAGGTTCTACCACATAAAAAGAAATTTTAGATATAATAGACATTGATATTTATTTAATCCTATGAATCTATGAATATGCTAAGTAAAGAAGGCTAGAGATTGGAAAATGACCACATAAATGATAATAATTTTAAAATAATAAATATAGATAAGGTTGGCAAACAAAGAAATAATAAACAAAATTCTACTATCAATATAGACACTAGTGGATGTGAGACTTAATTAAATTGGGAATAATGAAAACGCCTAAATAGAAATATAAATATTAATTAAGATCAAGACAAGCAAAATGAAAATAAATATAAATAATAAGTATCCATTAGTATATGATCATTACCCTAAATAATCAATACAAATAATAATATAGACACTTAGGCATTCATAAGAGTGCATTTATATAATTAAAAGTCTTATTGATGAATATTATATTCATCTTAATAGGTGATTTGGGTACTATTGAGGAATTTCCAATTGACTATTATGACTAAACAACTATGAGTAGGTGAGTAACAGACTTATTACGTTTTTTGTGCTTGTAGCTTAGTTGAATTTATAATGAAAAGATAATAACAGATTTGTTGTATGGGTTTATGAGCTTTGTATGATGTATGAGTTTATTGGTTGCTAAGCTATACCAATAACGGCGACAATGCAATTTCTTGTGAACGTTGTATGTATAGCATGTTGTTTGTGCAATGCTTGATCGCCTTAAATTGACTAAAAACTATTGGTATAAATGAAATGAACATGCATTGCATAATTGGCATATACTGCATTATAAAAGCATGATAGCCTATTATGTGTTAGTATTTCGTTCTCTAATAATGCTTGGTTTTTCTAGGTAGAAGGCTATTAGTTCTATGCAAAACTACCTTTGTTCTATCAATTCTATAGGAACTAACTAATAAATGAAAGACACCGCCTATGGTATCGCTTTGAAATGATTAACAATAGTGGAATTTCTAAGGGTTGGAAACAGGAAATGAGTGTTAAGACATGTTTAATATAAAGAGATAACTAAAGTGAGGATTGTTGTTTTCCTATATGCTTAGTCTCTCCTGAGTATATGGGTCAAAGATGAGGATTTCCTTCAACCCTGATGAGAGGGTGTAAATCTCCATCTTGTTTGGAAAAAAAATAATATTCAGTGAACTTATACAAATTTAATAATTTAGAAATAGATTACTAACCTTTAGTCATACCATCAGTCGTTACAGGGGTGGCATCATCTTCATAAATTGCTTATTCGATTATCTCATCAAAGAGCTAAATCTTCTTCTTCTTTAGTAATCTCCGTCTTATCAATGCAATCAAAACCTATTGGATCATAACTTTTCTACTTATATTGATACCTATAAAAAAGTAATTAGCAAAGGAAAAATTTTTAAATATACATAAGGTGAACTATTCTTAGTCAAAATAATTTACATACCTATTCTTCAAATGCAAATTATAGTTCACCTAAACAAGATCATTAAGCCTTTGATGCTCTAATTTATGTCTTTTCTTTGTGTGAATGCGCTCAAAGAAACTCCAATTACTATCACATCCAGAAGTAGAAGCAGTTTGACTTAATATTCGAATAGCAATATTTTGCAATGTAGGAGCACTATGACCAAAAAACCTCCACCAATCATCTACAATTCAATAAAGCAAGTCAAACAATTTTTAAAAATAAACATTAACATTAATTGTCATTCTGGTACTTGTGGTCACTTACCTGGTTGTGAAGTTTTGACAGATTTGATAGCTATTCCCCAACCAAAACTTTCTCTCCTTTCACAATACAAATTCATGTCTTTAATTACAGTATTATCACGACAAATACTTTTTTTTCTCTAGCACATCATATAACCCTTGCATAACTTCTGCAGTTTCTTCAAATGTATCATTATTCATGAAGGCTGGATTCAAGAAATAAGATGTAGCATGTAAACTACGACGAATATGCTTGTCCCACCTCTGATCAATAATTTTGATATAAGGACTATACAATTTTTGTCAATTTTTAAAAATTGATATAATCCCCATACAAATCCTAGGAAACCCTTCATAAATAGCAGAAAGAGAAGGCCTTTCATCAACATCCACAATGTGCAGGAGCTTCACAATGGGAGCTGTGACTTTTACCATGAGCAAACAATCCTCCCAAAATGATGTGTCTAATACAATAGCAATAAATGTTTTTTCAGCAGCACATTTTGAAAGCTTATGACTTGTGAAATGCGTACTTGTTGCCAAACTTGCAAGTCATGCTTCTGTTCAAAGATACTTTTCAAAGTAATAAAAGTAGTAGCAAATCGAGTTACTCCTAGACGAACAATTTCTTTCCAACCATCTCTTTTTCTCAACCAAGACAATAAGTGAATATGGTTATATACCAATATAGTTACCTTGGAAGCACGCTTTGCAAGCTCATCTACATAATCCATCTTGCTAATGTCATTTAACATCAAATTCAAGTAATGTGTTGCACAATGAGACAATTATATATGATCATACCTCTCTTACAACAATCTCCCTACTGTAACATAATTGCTTGCATTGTCAGTCACTATATGCACCACATTAGAAGGACCAACCCACTCAACTATTTCTGAAAACATATTGTATATATTATTAGCATCCTTCATCATGTCAAATGCATCAATGGACTTCACAAACATCACCCTAGCAGGACAATACATTAGAAAATTAATGAGGGTCCTTCGTCTTTAATCAGTCCAACCATCAGCCATTATTGTACATCCTGATTTAGCACAATTACTTCTGTATGAATCAATCAACAATTGATACTCCTTTTTACAATCTCGTAGCAACTGAATACACATGGTATGATAAGACGGTCCCTTATATCCAGTACCAATTACAAAAATAACATCCAATGTAGGTTGTAAATAAGGTAGCTTCAAAGCATTAAAAGGTATACATGCATTAAAAAAAAAAAAAATCTAGCAAGTGCCATGTGTGCTCTTTAAACTGCTTGTTTACCAGCTAATGCACTCTTTATACCTGGTTGGGACAATTGAGGGGTGCTCTTAGTGACATATTTATCTATTCCAACCTTTCTTTTTTGTTTTGGTTGCATTGACAGAATTTCTAACTCTTCCACTTCAACCTCAGCTTCACCATCTTCAAATTGAGTATATTGAACTTCATCAGAGTCTTAATCCTTATGTTTGACAAATTTGAGATATGTAAACATTTTTTTTTTCTTGAATCTAACTTGGTACTTTCTTGTAAGGTGCAATATTTCCACGAATCCCAGCCAAATGATATTTCATCCTATTGATCCCTCCACCTTGATACTTAGATCCACAATAAAGGCATGTGAACACTCTCTTTCCTTTCTCATTAGTAGATGAGCTAAAATGTTCCCAAGCAGGATCATTCTTTGTACGAACTGAAGAGGATGATTGACTACTCGCCATGTCTCTTCTTAAACAACCTACTTTTTTGGAAAAACAAGAGCATTTATGATTAACTTAAAATCAAATGTACACATGATTACATTTACATACAAAGCAACACAAAATGCCATTACATATGCCCACAACAATAGTCTCATATCTAACTCAATACAACTGATAAGGGTATAATGGTCCAAGTATCACATAACCTTAAATCTTCAATTTCATAAACATATACCCATATATCTCATGATAGAGAAGCTGTAGTAATAAATAATAGAAGTGTATAGGAATTAGGAAATTTAGAAGGCAGTAGTGGTAAAGGCATTTTTTTTTTTTTTAGCTCAAAATTGGTTTCCAGTTTCCACTTTATCCGGTATCCCGCAGCCTTTGAAATTAGCCAAACAGAAACAAATTGTTTAGGTTTTACCTTAACCCAGAGAAACGGCAATCGGCTGTCCACTTGTCTGGAAAATGTGTGGGCCTATTTATGAGTATGGCTAAGATATGAAAGGTTGTTATCATTTATAATTTTTTTTATTATTCCAAGCTAGTCTCTATCAACTATCGGTGCTCTTAATATTCTTCTCTTGTTTTTATACACTCAAAAACAAAACTATCCTATCATGTATCGATCTTATCTAATTTATGAAATTACAAGCATTTGTACTTACAATAGTATTCTTGCCTAATTCAATCTGAATGTTATGCTTTTTCGTCTAGCAACTAAAGGATTTTTTTTTTTTTATATTCACTATTAGGCAACTAAAGTGATTTAGAGTTCAACTACTTGGCAAACAAGTTTTGTCTTCCTGATAGAGAAATATCACTATGGCATTGAAGTGGGAATTTGCCAATTTCGGAATTTTTTTTCAACCCGATGCACAATATAAATTTCAAAGCCAACAACAACAACACAACAGCAGATGGACAAATTTCATTTCAAAGTTCTCAACTCCTCCTTTCATCTTACATGCTACAAGATATAAAGGTACAAATTATTTATAAAAAAAAAAACGAAAGAAGTTTTTTTGTTTAGAAAACTCACCTTAGCTGGCCGGTGGTGATGTAGCTGTACCGTAGTGGAGGATAGAGGAGCTGATCGATAGTCTGTGGAGATGGGAAGCGACGGTGATCGATGGTGGCTTGCTCCAGTGCTCCTCCTATTGCTTTTGTTTGGGTTCTTATTTTCTTCTACTAGTACTTTCTATTCTAGTTTCTAGGGTATTATGAGTTTATGACTTATGAGTATTTGTTTTTACTTTTTATTTTTTAGTTTCAACAAGTTTACATTTTTTACTTTTTATTTGTTCTGCACCGCTTCTGTTTTCTTTTTATGTTACTTTTTAGTTTTTAGTTTCAATTTTGTTAGCTTTTAAGTTTTACGTTTTTTTTTTTTTTTCACTTTCAAACTTTGCTAAGCTTCTAACTTTTTGTTAATTCAATTGCCCATACTCATACTGTATGGCTTATACATACATTACATTTACATCCAGTGTCTAGAACTCTAGACGATTGGCCGAGCATCAAATTTTTTTTTTTTTTTTTAATAAGTGAGTGTTCAAACTCGTTCGAGAAGGCCAGGTTGACCGGTTCAGGGTCAAACCGACTGGGTCAACCAAGTCTCTTCGGTTCGCTTCAAAAACGGGTGAAATAAGAAAACCAGCCTGTCTTCAACACCGGTTCTGGTCGAATTGGTCAGCCGGTCTAGGTATGAAAACCTTGAGAAAAAGTCGTCAAACTAAGAATTCATTTATTTAAGCATTTCCCTATGCTTTTCTTAGACCTTACTTATCTAATCCAGATGATCCATTATATCACCCATGTTAAACTTATTGGGTTATTATTGTTGTTGTGATTAAGCTTGATCTTACCCTTTCTCCTTTTTCACCATTCCTTGATCGTATCATGGTAGGGGCAAATCATCTATGTTGAGGTTGAGGCTCAACCCATTTGAATCATTTTCATCTCCCTGTTGTGCTTCACTGCCTTCAAGTCTAAAGTGTTTGTTTGTTTCAGGATCATACATAAAACCAGCCTCCTTTGCTATGTTGTCTGTCATGAATTTGACCTGTGTTTTTGTTTTTATGTAATTTGAAAAGTCAAATCTCCATGATTGTAGAATGATAGTGATGATAAATATAGAAGGTTGGTTTCGTTCTCCAAGCACTCAAACACATGCATTATACACCAAATACCAACATCTAATGGTCAGTGCTTCATTGCTTCCATGAGAAAGATGTCTTCAATAGAGATTTTACTTGAATTCTTCCTTGGACATATAGTGTAGCCAATCATGTGGTGGATCAGTATACAAATCAAGGTGAGATTTGTCTACTTTGTGTGCTTCAAGTGGTTACTTTGACTCTCACTCGCATATATTAGAGTGTTAAATACCCGATGAAAGACATAGGTCATATCCTAGTTTTTGCATAACCTATTGCCCCCATTGTTTTGATGGAATAAATCATTAATGTAATCTAATGTGATGTAAATTAGGTAAATTACATCAAAAAGTATCAATCTTTGGGGGTAAGTTTGTTTAAAATATCAACTTTTGAGTGGTTAAAAAGAGGTATCAATGTTTAGGGAGTAAGTTCATTTAGGGTGTCAATGTTTGGCAAAATAAGTCAAATAAGATATCAATGATTGACCATTAATAATTAAAGAGATTTAACTAAAAGCTAATTTAGATATTGATACATCAAATAAACTTTGCAAAACGTTCATACCTCATTTGATACGCTTTGTCAAATGTTTATATTGCTTTTACACTACTCAAAACATTGATACCTTAAATGAACTTATCTTTAAATGTTAATATCTTCTAGTGTAATTTACCTAATGTAGATTACACCACCAAAAATATAAGTGGTGATTGAGGCTAAAGTTTGGCGCGTGGTATCCACCTAAGGAATATCATTAGGATCTTCTATGATCTCATTCATAGTGGCATTTGGATAAAATATAACAAGATTGACGCATATCTCATTTAGAAGTTGCATCAATGTAAGCAAACCAGTGGTACTTAGGGCGCCAGTAAAGTAATGCTACTAGTTTAACTTGTTCATATCATAATCTTTTTCCCACAAAGACGGGCCGAGAACAAAAATCCTGGTCATACCACACTTTCATTGCCCAGGTAGGCAAGTGGATATCACATTGCTAGGGTGGAGAAGTTGGGTGTATGTTCCCAATGGCAGTGTTTCACATGCTTTTTGCTACGATGACGTGAAGACTCTTCACCTTCCATAATTTATAGTAATTGTAGGCCATAGAAAACTTGAAGAGAAACTGAAGAGGAGATTTGGTATTTGGAAGTGAGGAAGGCAAGTTGAAGTATGGATGAAGGTGCCCATATCCCTAGATCTATATATAGACGGGGGCAAGATTTTGAATGTTGGGTCCAACATAGGCACGTTGACATTCAAATTTTATTTTCAACCATGACCCATTTGTCAAAACCAACCCTTTAGTGTCTTTAGTAATTAAATAATATCCATATTATTTAAGCAAGAGGGAGAGTTTTGGTATCCACAGCTACATTGCTCGTCCAAACTTCCACAAAACCCACTATCACGTACATATTTTACTTTCATAGTAACTTCCATCATCTCTGTTTAAATAAAATTTTCCAGCATTGACTTTTCATTATCGTAATTTATTGTAACTTCCAATACCATAAAAAAAATTAAATAATCCATTTTATTTAATTAATTATCTTTTTTTAAGGAACTTGTACTTTATTTTTTGGCCTCAACATAGTGAAATTTGAAATTTAAAAATAGAACCTCACTCTTCGTCAATTGGCCAGCCAAAACTCAAGAGTTAAACTGCATAGCACAAATCCTAGTATTTTTGGCTAAAATTATTTATAGTGAAAATTTCTTGCTAAAATTATGCAAGCCCCTAAAATCATTAGTTTTATGTATACCAGAAATTTTTTATTAAAATTACAAAGGGATGATTATTGCTAAATAGTCAATATTACTTGACAGCTTTTACTATATTTTTATTGTGTAATTACATTTGTAGATAGTTACTGGTTTCTATTGTTTTATAGGAAATTACAATCAATCACAGGTATAGCATCCACGGTATCACCCTTCAATTTCTTGAGAATGGATCAATCTCTAAAGTAACACCTTTTTGCTTATAAAATCATGAGTCCTTATCACTCATGGTATAACAATCTATTATTTGGGACAAATTAGATGATAATCACTCTAGAGTTTCATGTGAATGATATAGTAGGTTATAATTCTTGCAATATTATCTCAAATTTAGCATTTGATTGCACATATAATTTTTAAGCAACTTCAACAAAAAAATTCCTTTATTGCCCAAAAGTTTAGTAAAAGGATCAATAGTGTTTTACGAATAGATGCCGTCATCATAATTCATAAGTAGTAGACGATGAGATAAAAACATGATTTGTTGAATAGGGTCTGTTTAGATTATTAGATTTTTATTTGTATCGTATTTGTATATGATATACATCTGTAACTTAATTATATCATATCTATATCACGTTTGCATCATATTTGTTTGATATGCTTATGGGTAAAATCGTTAGTTTTTTATTGATATCTGTTTCATGATAAGTATCTGTTTGAAAATGATAAAACTATGTTGACAAAATGACAAAAATATAATGAAGCTGATAGACCCAAAGAAAAGTTTCTTGATATTGAAAATAATACAATGACACAATTATTGCATTTGTTCATCGAGCCAAAGCAACAAATGCTTAGATGATAGTAAGAAACCCAATACAAACAATTTCAATGTCACAAAAGTTGCTTCTTGGCTCATTTGTTGCAACAAATTAAGTGGATAGCACCATAAATACTATTATAAACCATGTAATCTACAGCGTCTGTTTGAGGACTATCTTCAACCATTTTTTTTTTTTTTTAAGCTTAGAGTTTATCTTTTAAACTCGCTACTTCATGCTTTCTATTCTAACTTCGCAATATCATCACCATCGGGCAAACTAATGATTACTTGCTCCCTGTGTTCTTAAAACTTCCGACCAACTTATTTGTTAAGTTGCATCCTGCATCCTTCCAAACTAGGGAAGTCACATGTCCATCCCGGATTCTTCCACGTCCATGAAGTTGACAAATGAGCCTCGAATTCACAATAACATTTCACATGGCTCATGGGGCCTGAGATATGTGGGTTATCAACAATATTCAAACTCTCTTCAACATCTTCCCTTCTCCATGAACTTTAGCGACTCCATCCAATAGATGTTAGCATTTTTAAGACTCCTTCACGTTTTTAATTGATTTGGGTTTTTTTTTTTTTTTTTTTTCCATGGGTATCTTTATCTCTTAGTTTGGTTTTATTTTGGATAATTGGCACATTTCTCTAACAGCAAATGAGATGAGGTATTTTGGAGACTTTCTTTTCATGATTAGCTTCCTGGAGATTGGTTACACTACTTGTATTGGTAAGGTTGACAGTGAAATGCCAGATTGCTCATTGCGTTGGAAGGGTGGATAGCTTCTCATTGCATGTGTTGGATCACTTTACATTTCGTGTCATTGCTCGCCAACCTGCTTCGATTTGTCAGGTAGTGAAACAAGCAAATTAAACTGCATGACGAAGAGCACATTTTTCAAAACAAATATGGTTGCTTTGATAAGATATTTCTTTCATTGTACTTGAACTTTACTTATTTTTGTAAAGATTTATGTCATAAATAATATTTAAACTTTGATAAAATATGCTATCAAGTATCTGAATTTTAAAATTAATTAATTTAATACATGAATGAACTTTTTATACATGTTAAGCTAATTTATGTCAAGTTCATTTAGATACTAAATTAATCAATTTTAGAGGTTAGGTACCTAATTACAATTTTTGGCTAAGTTTAGGTATCATTCGCGATATTATCCATTTTTTGAATAAACCACTTTTAGTTCAAAATTGTCAATTTAATGCCTAAACTTTATTTTATATAATTAACTTTTTGAGTTTTGCCGAATTTACAATTAGTTATCTGAAATTTACCTATCTTGCTATTAACTACCTTTTATAGGTATTATAAATGACTTCGAAAAGTTTGTGGATAGTAAATTGATACTTTTAAACTTTAAGTAATTAATTACGCAAATGATTAAATTACCAAATGTACATTTACTCTTTTATTTTTTATTTGGTGGTATTTCTGTCTGGTTAATTCAAATGAGTTTGATTTATTTTATGTTGCTATTGTGGCTAATGGCTTATCAACATCTGGCCGGAAGAAAATTGACAAAAAGACACGTAAGAAAAAAAAAAAAAAAAGAATATAGGACTAAAATAGAAGATAAGAGAAGAAATGTACTTTATCCTTTCTGTACTCAGCATGATTACACATCTCACTTACCGGATACAAAAGCAGCATATATATATAAACGTGTAATAATTTTTAACACGTATAATAATTAAGCAGATAATTTCTTATATAACTACCATATGTGTTTTATACATGCACCACTTACATATTAAGAATGTATCACGCATGATATATAATATCCAATAAATCTTTCCTATTTTTAACACATCATTCACATTTTCCTATATTAAAATTTCGCACCATAATAATAATAATAATCATCATCATCATCATCAATTAGATTTACAAATTTGGGTACCTTAGTAAAACTTGTGGATAAGACCAGAAACTAGGTAAATCAAGCTAAACTTTTGAAGACTTAGGCTTGGACTATTTAAAAATTACTAGGCTTGGGCTAAGCTTTTATATTGAGTTTGAAATTCAAGCTCAAACTCGATTCATTTATAAATCAAGCTTGAGTCAAGTTGTGCTTTTTATCGACTCATTTAGATAGCTTATTATTCATTTTAATTTTTCCACATCTTGATTTTTTTTAAATTAAAAATAATATATTGGAGCCACTAAATATATATACATATTTATTAAACAAAAAATAGCTTTTGTTGTTTTAATAATATATTTATATATAATATATCATAAATATTAAGCCTACAAGTCTATTAGTGACCTTATTCACGAGTCTAAATGAACTTATTCATAAGTTAGCTCTCGAGCCTATATAAAATATCAAGTTTGACTTATTTAGATAAACTAACTTTATTTGATACTCAAGATTGACTCGTTTATTAATCGAACTTGAGTAACTCATAAGAAACTTGGTTCGTTTACTACCTTACTTGCGGCCCCTCTACTTTTGAGTGCATACTGAGGAATACCATAATTGTATGATTTAATTAAATTGAAGACGAGATTTCAAAATTTTAAACAGATCCACAGAAAGTAACTCCAAAATAATATCATTTTATCCATCCAAATATTTACAAAGCGTAAGGTCATATCTCATAATACAGCAAATAGTTGTTCACTCGTTTTGTTGTGGTAGATCATATGCACATCAACTACTAACTACAACGACTAATAACAAAATCGATTTGTCCAACAAATCACGTAAGACTCATGTGGTACTCTTTGGGTCTACAGGATCCTACCATAGATTCATGACCCGTTGATCAAATACTGAATCTCGAATACCAACACACAAAAGGATGGGCAAGTAGTCGTTGCACACATAAAGTCCTTCTCCAGTGTTGTCCTAGATAATATTTTTAATGATGGAAAAAAATTCAATGGGACTAATAATAAACGATCCGGCGTTATTTTGTTGAGGAATAGGAGGTTAAAGATGGATTTGACGAGTATGAGATGCAGAGAGTGACTGTGGTTATGAGCCAGATCCCCATGGTAAAAAATAAGTCAAAGGCATTGTATGTTCTTCATTGTCATGTTATCCATGTTCATATGGTGTCTAATATGGATTATATTAACCGTAGACATGATGTTTTTGCCATTACTAATCCTACTGAAATACCTTAAATAAGTGGAAATATTAAATAAAGGACAAGAAAGTAGTTCCAAATATTAACGAGAGGCAACACTGTACGTCAACTTAAAATTATAAAAAGATATGTTAAAGATAATAGGAGATGACCATTCTCTCCTTCCTTTTTCCTTCTTCTTACCTGTATTCTACATAAGGCCCCTACTCCTCTTCAGTTGGTGTCTAAAGTTCTTAAAGATTTTTTAAACGATTTCTACAGCAAGTAAGATTTCCTTTTTTCCTACCGTTTATGACAAAACAAATACGTAGATAATGTAATGTCCTTTTAGTGTCAATGTTGATGGTTCATAGGCAAATAACAAGCTCTTGGAGAGATTTATTAAGAAAATCTAAGGGTGGAGATTTAAGAAGTTGAAAAGGCAAAAAACTGAAAGAATTGATAAGAAGGTATTGTGGATACAATCTAAAGTTTGAACTTTTTTAATGTTGTTAAGAGACCACCAGGTAAATTTGTGTATATTGTGGGGATAGAGTGATGAAAACAAGTGTTAAAAGGATAAAACATGTATCAAATTGCAATAAAAGGGAAAATCAGACGAAAGGGATGAATTCTAATAGTATACAACCCATGCATGGCCTATGCATTAGGTCATGCACCCTTTTGAGACTTGAGCATGTAAAATTTTGGAAGTGCACAACCAATGCATGCTCGTGCATTAGATCCAGTAACTCGCTATAAAATGATGAAAAACAAACCTTGGAAGTGCCGTTCCATGCATAGCTCGTGTACACAACCATATACTAATTTGTGGTTTAAAAATTTTATGTATAAAGTGCACAATCTATTGCTTAGCCCGTGCACTTGATCGTGTACTATTATATGATCTGTTGGTATGTTTAAGAGTTACATGACGGCACTTGCACATGCACATTGTAACATCATTGAAATCACCTTTTTCTCTTGAAAAACAGTTAAGATCTATTAAATACCTCCTTCTAGAAATTTACTTTTATTCTAAGATCTTGAAAACCTAAATACAAAGTAAAGGGTGAAACCTATAAAAGTATAAATCATAGGTGAATGAGGAAGTATAAATAATTCTGATAACTCAATTGATATGTAATTCATGTAGTGGATTCAAAAAATCGAAACAAGTCAATATTTTAGATAATATATATCTTGCTTGTTGCTTGTATTTACTTACATTAGAATTACTAATTGATTAAATAATTATTCAACTAAAAGAAATCTCTTAGTTATGTGTGCATGGGTACCGATAGTAGGTAGGGAGTATCCACATTATAAACGTGGTTACCTGATGATCCATGTATGATGTAGTCTCGAAGTGAAGTCATATAGGGAAAAGATTTGGGTAGATCAAGGAAGTGCCATTGTCGTGACAATTAAGGTGTATCCAATAACTAATATATATGTATATAGACATTTATGTGTATGCTTGCATACTAAGTTATCCTTTTGTTGGTTGTTGACTAAATATATAGATAACTAAATGATTGTTTTTGTTGCATTTACAACATGTGCATGCAAGTGAGTTTGATGTTTCTTGTTTATTCTAATGTGGTTGTAAGTGTATAATACTAAGCTTCAGCTTGTTGATATTATCTGTATTTATCTTATAGGTCCACTTGTCTTGTTTAGATTGGTCCACTTGTAGGTTAGTTCCTTGATAAGATTGTCTATATATATATATATATATATATATATATAGTAGTGAACAGAACAAGTGAGTTTGTTAGATAGAAATAACAAACTATTTTTCCTTTCTTCCTCTTCTTTGCTCGTTCGTATTTCTTCAAATCTATTGCTATGGATGGAAGTTTATAATCACTGAGATTTATCCGAATTCCACATGGTATCAGAGCGACGGTGAGATCTACAAATTTTGAATTTTTTTTTTTTTTTGATTGGTTGTAGACATGAACAGCATGATTGAATAGAATATGTAAACCACGAAATTTTTAGAATCGGTTTAGCCTAAAACCCTAAACCAGAAGTCAACCGGAGCTATAAAGGTCAACAAAACCCTAATTAAACTTAATAGCTTAAAGACCGGCAATCCCGAATAAGCAACTCAGTAAGAGTAAGTAGGAGTTTAGAATATAGAATAGTGCATAATTATCTAAAAAAACGTAAAAAGATCAGATTAATAGAATCGCAACTCGTTTTGAACCCAATCGGACACGGTTCTTGAAAAACGTGTCCCGGAGCCCGAAATAGTAAAAATATTCCGAATATACCATTAAACTCGTAAAAATATAAGGTTTTCAAAAATATCAGTTTTATAATTTTTCAGTAAGTAAATATAGCAGATATCGCAATTAGACGAGTATTTTCTTACTACCGGTACTTTATTAGTCATATCTACTTTACATTATACTATTCATTACTATTCTACACTATTCTTTTATCTCTACTTTTTCTTATACCTACTCTTACACACACCATAACCTATAACCTTTACTTTTTACCTTTCTCATAACTTTATTTCACATCTACCTTACATATTACTTCATTTAATCCACAAAATACAAAATAAACTCTCTCCTCCCTCTTCCACTCATCTTGGCCGACGCCCCCTCCCCCTCATGCCCTCTCAATTTGTTTTATTTTATCTTTATTTTAATCACACAAAAATCACTCAACATTTTCCTATGAATACCTCCCTCCTTTTTCACTTCTTTCACACATTTACTACCCACAAATTCTCTACAAAAAATCTCTCAAATTCTCCTCTTAAAACTCTCTCCAAATATCCTCCCAAAACTCTCTCAAAATAATTCCAAAACAACTTCTATCTACAATAAAACCAAAACTATATAACACTACCAAAGTCTTCTTTAGGTAACCATTTCCTATTATTTTTCTTCTTCTCATGTCATGTAACTTTACGTGACCACAGTGTGAGTTTCCAAAGACTAAATGTTATGGAAGCTACATTATGTTCATGCATTGTTCTTGTTCATGAAAATCTATTTATGTTTGTGTTATTATTTTTTGTTCATATTATTGTTGCTATATCTAAGTATTATTATCTATATATATACACATATATATATATATATATATTCTTTAGAGCATATAAGCTCACTTGTAATTTATTTATTTTATGCAATGCAATTTATTTATTTATTCAATTGCAATTTATTTATTTATTCCTTGTTATTTTAAGACTAGTCTCTAGTTTTAGACTTGTCCTCATAGGTCAAAACAAATTTTTCTTTCTTTCGTTTTATTTTTATTTTGGGACTAGTCTACTTCTTAGTCCCGGGAGCCTTGAAAAAGCTAAGACTCCCAATACTTGACTTTATTATTTATGTTATTTTGTTTGTTATTATTTCTCAAAATTCATGTTCATTTAAATTGTTGTCCAAAATTTCAAGTTCTAAACATTAATTGACAAAAAGGAGATTTTGATACTTAGAAATAAGTTTATATAAGTATAAGATCTATGGTTTAAACAAAAATAAAGTTATCTCTTTTCAAGTTACAAAAAGAACCCACTAAGATTTTAGAAACTACTTTTACTATAAAAAGCTTCTTAAATCACTTATTATCCCACTTTGTTTTTATAAAGAAAATAATTTTTTTATGCAAAAATGATTTCTATGAAAAACATAACATGAGGAAAGGATGAGGAATTTTCAAATAAAGATCTTTGCAAACAATAGACAAAGAAAATCGTATAGGAAAAATAAGTAGGAAAAATAGCATTATTATGGAGAACTTAGAAAGAAGAAAACTTATTTTCAAAAAGTTATTTAAAAATAATAATAAAGCAAACATAAAACACCCTTAGAAAACAAAAGAAACAAAATATTCATTTCAAAAGATTTACAAAATGAATTCTTGTAAACTATATCTTTCTAAAACTCTAAACCGACATTATTTTACTCAGGAAACATGAATGGACAACAAAACGCTTGAGCATGAATAAAATATGAGCTAAGTAACCGTAAAAAGAGAATTTTTCAACTATAAAGATAACTAAGTATTTATCAAACAAATTTTGATTGATTGAACCAAAGTTGTTTTTGAGTTGGAAAATTCGTGGTGAATTTTATCACCACTGTTCCGAGGCCTAAATGGTTTAGTTTGATAAAAATAGTTTTATAAATGAATAGATCTTTTCAAGTAGATAGAAATCGGTATATTATATGCGCGATTATGAGTTAAAATGACCAAGTTATAGCCATTTTAAATTGAAACTTTCTTTTATACGAACTTTAACGTTCTTTTGATATTGTCTTGTCAAAATTCAAGAAAATCATCAAGAAATACTCATTGTGGGTATTTTCTTTGGCTAGGTGACTCCGAGGAAGGATACCTATATCCCGAAGATTATTTCGATTAAGTGGAGTGTGTAAGCGACTCATCCGTATAAGAAGAATAGTCAACATGGCATCGTGAGTTTATTTCCTTTAAATACTATACTTGTTGTGCTTGTAATTTAGTTACATTAGAGTTAGGAAAAGACAAATGAATATGTATGTAAAATAATTCCTTGAAAGAATCCTAAGAATAGCGAGGCCGGAATTGATTTAAATGTTTGTTTTAGTATAGCACTTGCTTTGTATGAGATTCTTATATCACCGTAAATTGGACAATAATAATGTTATGATATCATAAATAAATGGGTTCATGCATACCATGAAGTAAGTCACATTGCATTTGGGTTATTATCCTTGGGTGAGAAGGATAGTAAGCTCATGTCGAAAGCAACACTTGGCGGAGTATCCGAAAGCAATTGCTTGGGGTGTTAAGGAAATGCTTGGCGGAAGATCCAAAAGTAAGGCTCAATTCAAGTAAACTTCCTATGCTTGGCGATATTGGTCGAAAGCATAAAACTTTTTACTAAAACTACTTATTTGAGGTTATGTATCACCAAACCCCGAATGGAGGGTGCAAATCCATTCAACATATAGTTCCCGGAAAACTATATGCCTTGTTTGCCCACGTGTATGTTGCATTCCATTTGTTTGATTAAATAACTTGTTTGAAATTTTATTACAAGAAGTTATTTATGAAAATAATTCTCACTAAGCCTGTTAGCTTATACCCCCATAGATATCTTTTGCAGTTCCCCTATTTGTGGTTGAGGCCACGAGGACCCTGCAGTCAGGTAATTTCTTTTTAGATAAGGAAACCCCAGATGAAGTTTAGTGTTGGATAAGATGTACAATATTCTTGTGATAGATTTGTGATTAAGGGAAATGTCCCTAAGTTTGTAAAATCATTGATATAAGTAAATGAATATTATGAATCCTCTTTTCTTAATATGTTATTATATCTTCTTAAGCTTCATAATTCCATGTATGGTCCTCTAAATTTGTGAGAGCACGCCTTACACTTAATATCAAAGCTTTTGAGAGTGGCTAAGGTTGTCATACTTAAGCTTTAATATTGAGTGTGACGGACGGTTACGTTTAGGATACCCTTGGAGCGTGACAGAATAGATCTTTGTCGATTGCTTCTGATTTTAATGATCCTTTATATCTCTCGGGTTCCGATAATCCAAACATGTCTATAGGAAATATCATGTTTAATGGATTGAATTACTTAGCTTGGGCAAGATCTGTTAAAATAGGGTTAGGAGCAAAGATGAAACTTGGATTTATCGATAGCAGTTTAATTAGACGTAATTCGAATTCACCTGAGCTTAAGCTGTGGGAAAGAGTTGATTATATGGTGAAAATGTGGATTTTGACTTCAATAGATAAAGAGATTGCTCAGAATTATGTGTTTACTTCTTCTTCGATGGATTTATGGAATGAAATCATGGAATAATATGGACATACTAATGGTCCTTTGATCTTTCAAATACAACATGAAATCAGCAACTTAAAACAATCAAATCAGTCTGTTGCTTCATATTACAATAAAATGAAGAAGTGCTGGGATGAACTTCAAGAATTACATGCTTATCCTACATGTTCATGTGGTCGTTTTGATTTTTGTACTTGTCGTCTTAAGGAGAGAATTTTTGAATATGAATCAGAAACTAGGTTGATTCAATTTCTCATGGGACTTAATGAGAATTATGAGATGGTGCAAAATCAAATTCTTGCTATGGACCCTCTACCTACAGTGAATAAAGCATACTATTTAGTGCAACAAGTTGAGAGACAAAGGTTTATAACGTTTGGAATGTCTTCGGATGTTGAAGTTTCTGCATATCAGATAGCTAGAACACATATTAATTCTACTTCTAGAGGAATTCCGTTTGATAAGAAAAAGGGAAGAAGATTGTTTTGCAAGCATTGTAGGAATGAAGGACATAGTGTTGACAGTTGTTTTCAACTTGTGGGATATCCTAAGTGGTATAAGGGAAAAAGGTTTGGAAATGCTGGATTCAAAATGTCAAAGTCATCATTAAATTTTGTGGATACTAAATTTGATGCGAATTGTTATTTGCAATATTTTTCCAATCCTTTAGATGTTAATGCTGCAAATTCTGTTACTTTGTCAGCAGGAAGTTCAAATTCTAATATTTCTACAAGCATGGATCCACAGGTGATGCATAATTTGTGCAGTGAAGTGTTGAAAATGCTCAATGAAAGGCAAAGTGGTGAGAAACGTGAAGCTACTGCTATGAATACTCTTAGTTTCATGGGTAATGCATTTAATTCTTCTTGCTTTAATGCTGTGAGTAATGTGACTAGTTCTTGGATAATTGATTCCGGGGCCACGGATCATATCATTCCTTTCCATTCAATTTTATTTGATATACACACATTACCACATCCCATTACTGTTCGTTTACTAGATAGATCCATGAAGAGTGTACAGCTTTGTGGATCAACACATATTAATACTTTCGTTACCCTCCATAAAGTCCTCTTTATACCTGATCTTTCCCATAATTTGTTATCTATTAGGAAATTACTTCAAGATAACAAACTAATTGCTTCTGTTGATTCTTCCTCATTTGCCTTTTAGGACCCAATTAAAAACCACATTGTTGCACACGGGCAAGAATCATGTGGACTATACTTGCTCAAGGCTGATGCTTTTGCTTCTTCTAGTGTTGTTTCTTTTCCTTTTGTACATGCTTCTGCTGTAAACACTAATGTCAAATCAGACATTCTTTTGATTCATAAACGTCTTGGTCATGCATCTTTATCTAAGATGCAACATTTGTCCTCTTGTTCAGAATTTCATGTATCTCACTTAGATTGTGATGTTTGTATTCAATCGAAAATACACAGACTTCCTTTTCCTCGTTCTGAATCAAAGACTCTTGCTGTTTTTGATTTAATCCATGTTGATGTTTGGGGTCCATATTCTACTGCTTCTATTTTAGGGGAACGGTATTTCCTTACCATTGTAGATGACTATAGTTCTTGTACATGGGTTTACCTTATGAATTTTAAATCCTAAACTACCAGTTTTCTTGACAAATACATTAAATTGGTCAGAAATCAATTTAGGAAAACTCCTAAAGTCATACGTTCAAACAATAGGGGTGAATTTGTTTCACATTCATGTCAATCTTTACTACATGAATTTGGTATAATACATCAAAGGACTTGTCCTTATACTCCTCAACAAAATGGTCGTGTTGAGAGAAAGCATAGACATATTGTTGAAACGGCTAGAGCTTTAAGGCTTCAAGGTCATCTACCTAAGGCTTTTTGGGGAGAATGTATTCTGTCTGCTACATATTTGATCAACATCATGCCCATGGCAAAGTTGAAATGGAAATCTCCTTATGAGATTCTTTTCGATAAAATTCCATCTTATGATCACTTGCGTGTTGTTGGCTGTCTTGCTTTTGCTGTCAATACTTCACCTCATGTGGATAAATTTGATCCTAAAGGTGTTCGTTGTGTCTTTATTGGATATCCTTTTGCTCAAAAAGTTTATAAGCTGTAAGATCTTGATAAAAAAACGAATCACAGTTAGTCGTGATGTTGTTTTTCGTGAGGATTGTTTTCCTTTTCACACTACAAATTTTGATGTTGTGTCTGCTTTCCCTGGTCCAAATGCTCTGTTGCAGCCTTTTTCATCTCCAAGTCTTTCGAGTGAGGATTTGTTACCACATTCATTGTCTAATCCTATTCCTTCCTCTGATACACAAGCTATTAAGCATGAGGAATGGGTTTCGGCCATGAATAAAGAGCTTGAAGCTCTTGATCTTTATGACACTTGGGATATTGTTGAGTTGCCTAAAGGTAAACATCCAATTGGATGTAAATGGATTTACAAAATCAAGTACAGACCCAATGGTTCGGTGGAAAGATATAAAGCTAGATTAGTGGCCAAGGGATATACTTAGATTGAAGGAATTGATTATCATGATACATTCTCACCAGTTGCAAAGTTGAGTACTGTTTGCATTTTGTTAGCAATAGCCGCAGCTTCTGGTTGGCCACTTCATCAATTTGACATCAATAATGCGCTTCTTCATGGCTTTATTGATGAGGAGATTTACATGACTCCTCCACCAGGATATTCAAAGGCTAATTCACATCAAGTTTGTCGACTTAAGAGATCTCTCTATGGGCTTAAGCAAGCTTCCAGACAATGGAATAAGGAAATATCTCATTTTCTGTTAAAGAAAGGTTTTGTTCAATCGTCGAGTGATCATTCTTTATTTACTCAATTTGATTCAGATGGTTTTCTAGTAATCTTACTCTATGTGGATGATATGCTTGTAACTGGCACTAATCAAACTGCTATTACGATTTTAAAATCTGAATTAGATCACACATTCACTATTAAGGACTTGGGTATGGCTCGATTCTTTTTGGGACTCGAGATATGTTCTGTTTCTTCAAGGATGATGATTCATCAACAAAAATTTACAGCTGATTTGCTTGTTGAAGTGGGTTTAACTGGTTGTAAACCAGTTTGACCCTTACCATCTGTTGGTTTGTTGAAAGATGATGGTCCTCTTCTATCAGATCCTTCCAGTTTTCGTCGAATTGTTGGAAGACTATTGCATCTTACTTTAACCAGGCCTGATATAGCTTTCTCTGTTCATAAGCTAAGTCGGTTTCTTGCTCAACCACGGATTCCTCATTATCAAGTTGCTTCACATTTACTCAAGTATCTTAAGGGATCTATTGACCTTGGTCTCTTCTATCCATCTTCCAACAATCTTAACGTTAAGGCTTTTTCCGATGCTGATTGGGGTTCTTCTTCCTTTGATCGTAAGTCCTTGTCAGGTTATTGCGTGTTTCTCGGTGAAGCTTTAGTTACATGGAAATCCAAAAAGCAGTCTACTATTAGTACATCCACTATAGAAGCTAAGTATCAGAGTTTAGTTGCTCTGTCAAAGGAATTGTTGTGGACATCTTACATTCTTCGAGATCTTCGGGTTCATCATTCCTTACCTATTTTAGTTTCATGTGACAACAAATCCACCATTCTGATTGCTCGTAATCCATGTCTTCATGCTAGAACTAAACATATTGACATAGATATTCATTTTGTTTGGGATTTGGTTTCTCGTAGATTTCTTATTTTGTCACATGTTGCTTCCGCTGACCAGCTAGCTGATATTTTTACTAAGCTTTCTTCTGTTGGATCCTTACCTAGTATTTTGTTCAAGTTGGGTCTTCGTACAATACCAACTTGAAAGGGGGATGTTGATATTATCTGTATTTATCTTATAGATCCACTTGTCTTGTTTAGATTGGTCCACTTGTAGGTTAGTTCCTTGATAAGATTGATATATATATATATATATATATATATAGTGAACAGAACAAGTAAGTTTGTTAGACAGAAATAACAAACTATTTTTCCTTTCTTCCTCTTCTTTGCTCGTTCATATTTCTTCAAATTTATTGCTATGGATGGAAGTTTATAATCATTGAGATTCATCCGAATTCCACACAGCTCACCTCCTTTTATTTTTTAGGCACATCTGAGACACCTATAGCATTTGACTTGTTCGGATATGACATTATCGTTTACTATGGGGAGGGCGTAATAAAGAAGATTACCAAGCTGATCATTAGATTTAGTTTACTAGTTCTAGAATGACAGAGACTCTTATTGTGATTATTTTTATAATATTGTCGTATGTATTTTAGTGTGATGTTATTACTTTTCTTTCAATTTCTCTTATAAGCATATCAAATTCCCTTTATCTTTTTCATCATGTTTTCTTCTTCCAAATTCAACCCTCCATCAAGATCCTCATAAGTTATAAATATAAATACCAGTCTCCTAAGAAGACGAAGAAGGTTTGATTCCCCCTCTTTTAATTGCAAAAAAAAAAAAAAAAAAAAAAAAAAAAAAAAAAAAAAAAAGTTCCTTCAATTTGAATATAATACTAGTGAAAATTGCATCTTCATCACGGTAGTTAAAAATTTATAAATAATTACATGAATAAACTATATATGAGGATACCTAAAAAAATATAAGAGTTTTTTATAAGATATGCTTCATCTAAAGAAGAATTTCTCTCTAATAATAATTATCTTTTATTTTTCAATTTATTTAATAAGGTATATTATTTATATTCTGGGTGCAAAACACCGATTATTCACTCATTAATTTAAAAGAAACAGAATGACGAAGACCAATACCAAAGTCTAACATCCCGGGAGAAAATGTCAACCAATGTATCAATCTATAATCCTATTGACGGCCAAGTGAAAAAGGAATCCAATTGGCTTTTGTGTATTGAAAAGGAATGAAATATATAGAAACCTTACAGTCGTTTTAACCATTGCCATCTAAAATGACGTTTGAAAACCAGCAAATAACAAGCTATTCGAGATTAACACAACATATTTTAACAATTAACATCTTTTATCACTTGGTGCTAATATGACAAGAAACATGACTAAGTCCTTAATTAAAATAATAGGTTCTTATTAATTACTAGGAAAATTCCATTAGTCCTATGATATATTCAATGATTGTGATTTATTATGACTTTTCATAAATAAATAGTTGAGATTATACCAAGTCGTCCAATTATTTCATGCCTCCATACTATAGAAGCGTCCTAACTATTACAGTAAATTTTATAACTGTTTTCTTTTTTTCTTCTTTTACAAACACTATTAAAGTTAATAAGAAAGAAAGGAATCAAATCTACTCATTTCATTGAGAGATCAATATTTATCAAAAGTTGTCAGAACCGGCCCGGACCGGCCGGTTCAAACCTGTTTGATCGGAACCGGCAATGAAGGCGGGCCGGGTTTGACGGTTAGTTCGTTTTTGGCGAGAACCAGATTGACCCGGTCGACCTGGACCGGTTGACCCGGATCCAAAAAAAAAATAAAAAATTAGAACTTTAAATATTTATTCATACTTTATTATAAATTTATAAAATATAATCATTAAATCATATTTATTTAATAATTAATTGATGAATTTAATCCAAATATAGATTTAATTGAGTGATTATACACATATTGGTCTTTTATAATTAAATTATCCTTTGTATTTTTATTTTTTGTGACCCCGGTCCGACTCCTCGATCCCTGACCCCCTAGCCTGTTCGGGTCAAACCCTGGTCCGGTTCTGACAACATTGATATTTATAATTCCTGGCAAATTTTAGAACTTCATGTACGGATCCTATTTTACTAGCAGCATGATTTAGTGCATAAAAAATGGCATCCAAGGGCATTTAGGTTGTTGACTTACAAGTGGATTTGGTGATTATATTCTAGGATCTTTATGGCATGATCATGAGTTTTTAACGTAATCAAGTTTCAAGCCAGAAGCGGCTGAAAGCCATTTTTATCGATTTGAAAGTTTATAAATTGATTGAATCAATTTGATTGAAAACGATACGGAAATCGAACTGTAGTTTTTGGTTTGCGAAGCAATAAAGCTTAATAACATACCTATCGCTTTACTCGTGTTTATTTATAATATTTGTACAAAATTATTTACACAAAACATTGAAATGATACTTCTTTAATGACATGGCAAAAAAATTCTTATAACCTTTTGGATTTTAACAATACAGTTATAAATTTTTCAAAGAGATAATTATAAAAATGGTTCATGAACTTTTGAAAAAAAAAAAAGATACTAAAAATTTGGTTTTAAACAATTTGGTATCTAAACAAAATTTTCAATGATTTTTTTTAAACCTAAAGTTTGGTTTTGACAAATTTAGTTTTTGAAAAAACTTTTTATGATTTTTTTTCATACCTCATTTTACTTGCTTCAAATATGAAAAAAATCAATGAAAACTTTATTCATGTACCAAAATTATAAAAACCAAACTTTAAGTATAAAAAAATCAACAAAAACTTTGTTTAGATACCAAATTATTTAAAACCTAACTCCATGTATCTAATTATTTTTTTTATGAAAGTTCACTTACCATTTTCACCTTTAATCTATTTTTTATTTTTGAATAATCTTATAATCAACTTCATATTTTAGCAACCACGTTGTAAAAAAACGATCAGGAGAAAGCATATCATAAGGGATTTTCTCACATTTTCCTTTCAAGACCTCGATTTTCTTGATTGGTGGATAAACCTTGTGTCATCCTATATCTCATTAGCATCCATTGAGGCCCTATTAAATGGATTTTCTTTTTTCAACGTTTTCAAGCCATCTTGAGAATAAATCATATTGGCTTTTCTATTAATAATTATATAATAAGACTATCATAATATATGAGTTCAAATAAAATGATCAAATAAGATTATGGACTTTAATGTATAAAATTAAATATGAAATTTTATTTGTAGAAATTGGATATATTATTTATAGTTTTGTGATAGATTGAATTAAAAATAATAATAATTAATAGGTAGATTGATAACTTATATATATAAACAAATATATACTACAAGAAAACTTACCTTTAGAGATGGTAATTCTACGATGGAAAATAAGTAAAACAAGTTTTATTTCTATAAATAGAATCAATACCAATAGTTTTCGTAATGGAAATTTACGTTTAGTTATAGAATTTTTATCTTTAAAGCCCAAATTTCTTGTACTAATATATATATAGTCTTACTTTCAAATCATACTGACGCAACGAAGCAATTTAGAGTTGAATTACATTGTGTTGATTCACACAAGAATGCCAAAAAATGAGCTTCAATTATCTATTGATTTTGCAAATACCTAAATAATTGGCATCCAAATTCGAAAATAATAAATAAATTCAAAGATTTGGGAAAGATAAGAGCAAGACGACTCAATTTTTCTATTTCAAATGATAAATGAATAACTATTATCTTATTGCATTAGAGTATACATTTATAGGCAATTCTGAAAGCTGCGAAAAAGGAAAATACAAAAAAAAAAAAAAAAAACAAAAATCCTATTGAATGAGATTGAATGTTATTCAAAAAGGAAAAAAGACTAAAAGAAAAAATAATATTATTAACCTGATTAAAAAACTTATTAACTTGACTTCAAAAATCTTATTAAAGACATCAATTGAAATACATTAATTTTCTAATATTGACTGCACCATCATTACCCTCTTCATAAATAATATTGACCACATCAAAAAATATATTGACCACATCATCAAATATTTTGATTGCATCATTCCTTTTGGATTGGCACGTGTAATGGATGAGATCTAATAATTTTCTAACCGAACATCGATCATTTGTTCGATTCTTCGATCCAGATGATCATGATTGTAGATCTCATCCACTGCATGCTGTTGATCAGTTTTCCTACGTTGTGCCATGACACTCCAAGTGCCAATGCATCTCTAATACCAAACTAACATAGTGAAAGAAAAGAGATAACTATCACGTTTACAATTTGCATCAACAATCAAAATCCTATGTAAGAAATTCAATATTTGGAATAATAGACTAAAATATGCTCAAATCATGGCACATCATAGGCAAGACAATCAACGACATGCAATAGATGAGATCTACGATTGTAATGATCTAGGTTGGAGGATTAGGCAAATGATCATCGAGCAACTAGATGCAGAATGAGAATGTCAATTTGATACGGTTGTGGATCGATTGTCTAAATGGATGGGTGTGCTGATGGGACAACAAAGGACCATTAGCCCAATTTCTAGGATAAAAGTGGAAATTCCTTAATTTCATTTTTATGAAAGCCCACTTTTTGAGGATGAAGAGGAGGAAAATGAAAATTTTTTGAAGAATGATAATGAGCCAACCTTTGATATTTATGATGGTGAAGAGCAAGATGTTTTTGAGGCTGATGGTGATGGAGAACCAATTTTTGACACTGCGTATGCTGAAGAAGAGATGTGGGATTTGGATGTATTTACTCTAATGGGTAAAAAGGTTTATAATGAGAGAGTAGAACCTAAGAAGGACCACACGTGCCAAATTTGTGTGGTTAATCTCAAGTAGTTTTTGCATGGTATGGTGAAAATTCAAGGGCAAATTTTGTTAAACCTAAGAGGAATGATATAGCCAAAATATTTAATGATGTGGTCAATACTTTTATTGATGCGATCAAATTTTTTATGAGGAGGGTAATGATGGTGCAATCAATATTTGAAATTTAAGACTTTCAATTGATATCTTTAATAGGATTTTTTAGTCAAGTTTTTTTTTTTTTGGGCCATCTTTTTAGTCAAGTTAATAAGATGATTTTTCTTTTTAGTTTTTTTCCTTTTTAAATCACATTTAATGTCATTCAATAAGACGTTTTTCCTTTCTGAATCACATTTAATGTCATTCAATAAGATATTTGTTTTTAGTATTTTTCCTTTTTGACAGCTTTCAGACTTTCCTATAAATGTATACCTAGGGCAATGAGTTTATCAGTAATCATTTGAAAAATACAAAATTGAGTTAGCTCTTCTTTTTACGCAAATTTTGGATTACACTATTAATTTCAATTTTTGGATATCATTTAACTACATATTCTCAAAATCAATAGGAATTTGAAGATCTCACTCTAGCATTCGTGCACGAATCAATGTTTTTGTGATAATCCATAGTCATCCAACTGCGGTGGTTAGTGTCAAAGTTGTGTTTGCTCTTGGATTGTCATGTCACCTCGTAGACAAAACAATCAATGATGTGTGGACGACATCTATGAACATGAGAATTTCAATCAACATATTGGAGATATGCTTGACAAGAGGTTGGATCAAAGGATCGAACAGATAATCAATTGGCAATTAGGTGGTGTAATGGAACAGATTACAAAGAGGATGGAGGCATTTGTAATGAATTATAATAGAGTTTCACTAATGTTTAAGGTAGGAACCCTAATCCTAATCCGAGACTTGATGTAGGTTTAGAGGAAGCAAAGGATGATTCCTCTTCTATTGAAAAGGAGTATCATGATAAATTTAATTCCTTTCATTGTATCACCTAGGTTTCAAATGCATACAATAAGAAACATGAGGTGTCCATTTTCAATGTTCTATCTTAACCTTTACTTCTAATAAACTTTGTCTTGATGTATTAGATTTAAAAAAAAATCCTATTAAAATACATCAATAAAAAGCCATTAAATATCCAGTTAAAAATTATTAAAACAAATTGGAAAGACATTGACCGCATTATTATTGACCACTGCATCATTCCCCTAAGTTGGAAAAAATTCACCCTTGAATTTTCACCATGCCATGCAAGAATTACTTGAAATTAAGCACACAAATATGACACATGAAATCCTTCTTAGGAAGGATTGGAACTACACAAAGATTCTTATTCTCCTGAATAAAAATTTTAGCTAATAACTTCTCATATTGTCTCTTTGGCTCCTCCTATAATCCCTCGGTTTTTGCCATAGCATAAGTTAAAACTTTAAAGAATTAAATCTTTAATGCTTTGGTTAAGTAAAAATAGTTCAAAATTAATTCACGAGAAGACAAAACATTAGATAATTATTTGAAATTTTGCTTTCATAAGTTTTAAAGTCTAAATCCAGTTCTTAATTTTGGTGTCCTAAAATAATAAATGTTCTAGTTGTATATAAATTAATTTTCATCATATATCATAATCTGTTTGTTTTATATACATTAAAGGTTTTGATTTTCATTTCCTATAATTAAATCTCATCTAAAATTACCAGATATTTCTTTGCAAGCTGTTTACTACAAATTTCAAAGCACGAACATACTATCATTTCTTTTGATAAAGTTCCTTTCATTAAATGTTGAAGTGACAATTCCTAATTGAACAATACTTACTTTTTTTATGTAAAAGAAAAGCAATAGGAGATTTGAATGTTACACCAACTAAACATCATTATTTTCAGAAAATATATATAATATTTTTTAGATTTACTTTTCTAACATAATCTCTTTTTACGCACTCAAAGTTGTTTTCTCAAATCTTCACTTTCCTAACCTGAAAAGCTCTAAGAAAGTGTACACAAGCTTTACAACCAATTCTTTTAAAAGGAGGAAGTGAAGTAATCTTGAAAAGCACGATAAGTAACTTTGTTTTACTTTATTTTCAAAAGTTACAGAAAAATATCTTTATTAAATACATTAGTACATGTGCACATTTTACTGATCATGTGTAAAACATCATTTTTAACTGATGTTATAAGTTAGAAAACAAGAAATGAGCTTCGTTTGCTAAGAAATGTTAAGAATGAGTAAAAAGCCTGCTTCGTGAGCTTGTTTGGGTCTAAGGTCATGATATGTCTGTTAAAAGCTTATGAATAGAACTAGCTTAGCTCATCTGAGCTAACTATAATAGAACATGTGATAAGATGGAGTAGAACTACCTTAAAACCCAAATGCTAGATCCATAGATAGGGGTAAGAAGATAAAGTCTCATGTTAGATCACTAAGTTATATAAAGTCGTTGTGTTAAGTTATTTCTATACGTATTTTGATGCAAGTATCTATTATGGAAGGGTTAGTAGTGAGATGGAGTAAGTTCAGTTGTCATTTTGTAAATGTGTTGGAGATCGTGACCTAGTTTTTCCCTTAGATTGGAACAATGGTCGACTTTGAGTAAGAATCGAGGGGTGTAAGTTGATGCCTAGCGTCAGCTACAGCTCAAAATCAAGCCCTCGACTTAACTTGTGGCTGAAGCTGAGGGAAGTCACAAAGTTTAAAGTTCGAGCACAGCCCTAGTTGCAACCTAAAATCTAGCCCTCGATTGAAGTTGTGAGCTTTTTGGATGCCATCAACTCCCAATTTATTAAGATGTAAACCTACTTTTGGGCAATGATGTACCCCACGACCCTTCTTGAGCGACATGTGACTCAGCCAAAGTAATAAACGATGAAGAAAAACATAAGTTAAGAAGTTTATAATGAGAATCTACGACATGTAACTTCTTATAAAAGTTCTTTCTCAGTTATATATATAGTGATGTATGCTTGTTGCCATATAGGAACTTATAACCTAGATTCAAAGTTTCCAATAAACTTCTATAATCTCTAAGCATGATATACAGGTGGGTGACATTGATCTTATCACGTTGTTGTACTTGTAATGTAGTTGCACTTGTCTCTATATGAACGTAACTGGTTATGTATAGGGATGGGAATAACGTATGTTGTATGGTGCTTCGATGAGTAACAAACTTTAATATCTAAAGTGATAACCAATTTCTGCTATTGTTGTGCAATGAATATCGATGGTTATTTGAACATTGTATGATCACTAATAAATTGATCTAAGTCTTGTTCAACCCTTAATCTAAAATGGACATGCATTGCACGACAGTATACTGCATTAGCATGGTACTCATGTCATGTCTTGATATTCTGATTCTATGGTAATGCCTTGTCACGCCAGCAAGTTTGGGTGAGGTTACCATAGGGTTGTTAACCCACGAGAACTATGTAAGCACCAAAGGATATCACCTATGTTGGAGTTGGCTTTTAGGGTGTTAATACTTAGTGGAGTTTCTAGAGTTCTAAGGTAAAGTTGATATTATGTTTTGTATGTATATAAGTATATATATATATATATAAAGTATAATTTTGGAAAATTCTCATCCCTTAGTTCTTAGTCTCCTAGGTGTGGATTACTTAAGTTGGTCCTTCAACCCTCATGAGAGAGCATAAATCTCCATTGGTTTGGATTTCAGTCATCCAAACTATGCATTTCATATGATTGAGTGTTTTCAATGCATATGAATGATAATATACTTGCTCGGCATTTTTTTTTTTTTTTTGTTGTGTGGTTTGATCATGTTATCTCATTGAGTTGTGGTGTGCTCACACTCCTATAGACTTTATGTACTTACAAGGATCTCTAGAGTTGATCCATGCTTGAGGTGAAGGGATATAGTAGATTTCAAAGGAAAACCAGGCTCAAGTGAGAGTTAAAGATAGTTTCTTTTGTGTAGAAATACCTTACGTTTGTTCTCGTAAGTTTGTAAGGTTGTGTTGGGAGCTTATCTTAAGTTGTATGTTTTATGGAATTATATATATGAAAAATTTCTTATCTTGACAACCCATAATCCTGTTTTAATTGTCCACACCATATAGTGTCCTACTAGTTTGATGCCCATATAATTTTCATGAAAAGCTCTAGTTGGCTCATTTGAATATGGTGATTTCTAATTTGTTGCAAAAGGGGGAGTTAATACTGCTAGGGTGTCCCATGGCAGTGTGACGAGAGTTGGTATTAGAGCTAAGCTTGCTTAGGATGGAGTACAAGGTTTTTATGGATAAAAAAGGGGTAGGCTAAGGGAATGTGTGTTAAGAGTGTTGATGACATGGTAACATCTAGGGAAGTTTTGCAGCTTTGTGTATAGCTTTTGTTGTAGGGTGTGCACTATGTGGTAATTGTTCAGTTGTTTGGAGTTGACAAGTGAAATGGCAGGACTAACCCTTTTGCTTTGGAAATAGCGAACGAGGACAAAGAGCAAGGAATGCTCAGCTACCTGTGCTAAAGGTTTAATCTCAAGCTCACGAACCTGCTGGACAAAGGCAACCTGAACCACAAAATGCACCTCCACTGCCCCCTGAACGGTTAGAAGCGGTCTTATTAGCTATACAGTAGTAAAATTCCCTCATTCTACAAGCTTTGCAAGGAGGGCAATAACCCCAAGTAGAACCACAAGCTGCTCTAGCAAACATGCCTATTGAACCGCCTACTGCACCCCGATAGCACAACAAAGAACCTAAATTCCCATGCCACCAACTGTTATACCAGAAGAGGCATATCAACCTGTTGAGTCGACTACTGAAAGTCAAGCACGACCCCCTATTAGGCATGATGTGCGGTTCCCTTAGCTACCTATCCCGCGATCGTAAAGGAACATGCTTCTAGATTTTATCAAGTGCAATAGATATTTCGAAGGATTCCTAGGGAAACCTAAAGAGGCAGAAGATTGGTTGGCTTAGGTAGAGACATCTTTTAATGTGTTTCATGTACTTGATGCCCTTAAAGTGCCATATGTAATGTTTTTACTAAGATTGAGAGATAAGATATGGTGGGACTCTAAGGAACGAGTTTTACCACAACCAATCATGTGGGATGATTTTAGGAGAGAGTTTTTAACGAGTACTTCCTAAGCAACTTAAGAGTAAAATCTAGCACGGATTTGATGAATCTTGCACAAAGGAGTAAAAGTATTGATGAATATGAACACAAGTTTATTAGGGAGTAAAAGTATTGATGAATATAAACACGAGATTAATATAATTTAATCTAAGTTAATAATTGATTTAAATCCTTAAATGAACTAATTTGATGAACAGATACATGGATAGTTGATCTATCCTCTGATGTTGTTTGGAATGTAAATGTTGTATAAGGTAGACAAAAAGTTGCGTGTTATTTGTCTAAGATAGACATTCTAAATGAACTAAAACAAAAAGATAGCATATAATCAATTAATGTTTGTGCTTGGTCATTTAATCCGATTTGGGAAGCGATAACCTTGCTAGGTGATGCCTACATGATAGTTAGGTGCTTAGGCTACCCTCTATCATTGATACGATAAATTATAGGTGGCTCGGAGAGCGCTTAATCCAGCCTTTATCACTGAAAATGATAATTCATAAGTGGCCTTATGGGTAACCAATAGGGGGAACAATATTGACGTAACATTTATGCATATTGGAGAGAAGCTACATTAAGCAGTTTAATATATGGGCTCCGTTACTTTGCTTAATCACAATGGAATAATATGGATTAAGATAAGTAGCGACACCTCAAGGAAGATATTAGTTTTAGATGTTCCTATGGAAGATATAAGTATTCAAGCTACTTATATCAATCCCTTAAGCAATTACTGCTACTGAGGACCTCCAGATTCCGAGTGGTATGCTATTATAATGTGAGTATTGTGCTTTAATTGCAAGATATAACTTGTTGGATGTTGCATTGCATTAGAATAACAATGAATGTCATTCTGTGTGTGATTGTATTAATGTTGTACTGAGCTTCGACTCATTCTTTTCTTCTTTTCAGGTGTTGATTGGATAATGATTGTTTCGAGTATGAGAAGATTTTGAAAGATTTTGTTGGTGAGTGAAGCGGATCTGGATCGCCAGATTTATTTTTGTTTCATTTAAGAACTAATTTATCTTTTGAGATTTGTATTTCTCTTATGGGCCATGTTGTAGAGCCTATAGTTTGTATATAATCTTTTAAAGCTTTGTTATACAATCATAAAGAGATATTCTTGTTCAAGATATACAATGGTGTGATGTTTTTGTGATGGTTAAACTACTAAAGAGAGTGGCTTAAGGCTTTGTTTATGAAAATTAATCTACTCATGAGAGTAGATTATGAAATGTTTTTGTAAAATGTGATTTACCGCTTTTAAATCCAGTTGGTTTCAAAATCTAATTACATGATTTCACAATATAAAAGTGGTTGGCAAATATTCGACATAAACAGTTTCTTTAGAGTTAGCCGGTGCATATAATGCATATTATATATGGCACTAGACACACCTTAACCCTATTTTGGGGCATTACAAATCGAGTGGGACAGTAAGGATATTAGATATTAATACCATGCACAAACATTTCACTCTCAAACTACAACTTGAGACACTATTGCAGATTTTGGGGTTTTATACTTCACGATAAGGACATTTTCTTAAACATGCACAAGATCATATTATAGCAGCAGCAAATAGGTGTCTCAAATTCTTTATTCTAACACAACAAATTCCATACATCTATTTCAAACCTTAAGGACAAGGTCTTTCTTAAGCGGGGGAGAAACTGTTACAACCCAAACAAGTATAAGGATCGAAAGTAGTTGAACTAAAACTATATAGTATCCAAAGTATTATAGTAGTAGATTTGTTTTGAAAATAATTGTAGATAACAAATCTAGATAATAGATCATACAACATATTCTAACCGAATAAATAGTCAAACAACTATCTTGTAACATCTATAAATACATGAAAATAATAAAGAAAAAAAAACCAATTAACATCCCTGTTTCAGAGATCAATATGTGAGATTAAGTTTAGGAGAGTGGCTTCTCAAAAAGCCTTTGTTTTCACATTCATCAAACCTGCGCATCATAGAGAGTAACTTATTATTAGATTCATTAGATAATTGATAGTAGAAGAAAGTGAGGGTTTTGGCTTACCAAGAGTGAAAGAGGCAAGGAGAGAGAGTTGTGAAAGACTTTAAAAAAAAAAAATTATGGTTAGCAAAAGAAGTGGAGTTAGTGTATTCATGGGTTGGGCTTAGAAGATAAGACTCAGTCCTAATGGTTAGTTACATTCAAACCAAATTGGCATCGTCCTATTAGTTTGTAGTAATATGGTAACTAGATAAAATTGGATGAATTTTATGCTTTAAGAGTTTGCATGGATGAAAGTGGTTTTAGGCATGAACCGATAGATTTCGTTTATCATTGAGTTTGATTTATTTATCTAGTTTGAATTAATGAGTTGCAATTCCAAATGAATTAATTTTAGCCAACACAGTTCAATTACATGTGTAGGCTTTGGTTTTTGGCAATTTCATTCTATACAATTTAAGTTTAAATAAGTTTTTCCTATGAATTTATCATTCATATATACACAAATACCAAATTTTTAATTATTTTTAAAATTAGAGTTTTCTTGATTTTAAGGAGCTCATGTTTCGGTTATAGGATTTGAAAATTGATTTGGTAAGCTCGCAGATTGATCTTTCGATTTGTGGGACTATTAGAGTTATATTTCTAGAATTTGAAATGTCTAAACGGTTTCCATTTGTTCCTTTGGTTGGAATTAATTAATTGGAGTTTAGTTGAGATGATTCTACTTGATGTGGGATCATTACTCAAGTAAGACATTCATACATGATCAATTTTATTTTTCACGATTAAAGATTTTAAGATATATTGTGAAATATTTAGTTATTCATCCAAGCAGTAACAAAATTTACTATATATTTTGTAGAGTCAAATTTTTATTACATTTTCTCAAGGTTTTATTTTTATTTTTTGCATTGAGAGGATAGAGTTTGACTTCTCAAGCCTAGGATTTGTGCTTTAGGGTTCTAAAGTGATTAAGGTTACTTATCTTAAGATTTGTCTTAAGATTTCAGTATTTCAGTTCGGTATTGTTTTCAGTTTATCCACAGCATTAGGGTTTAGAGCTTCTCAAATATGTTTTAGTATCGATGGTTAGGGTTTATGATTAAAATTGATGAGGGCCAAAATGTTAAAATTACAATCAAATCGACCGATTAAGTCTACAATTAGAATTTTCAAGGGTTTATGATTAAAATTGTGATTTTATAATTATGGACATTTAAACAAGATAATGTTCACCTATGGTCCCATCATTCATTTTGACAAGATCATCCCGTGGAGGCATCAACTACTTAATGGCTCAGATTCATACCAACGTATCATTAAAATAGTTAATATACTAATTATTATATTTATTCTAATGATTTGATATTTGACTAGATGGTATCATAGAAGTTCCTTTAAAGACAATGATAATACTTTATTATCACATTCAATATACATAAATGAATTTAGAATGAAATCACCATAGTTTTACTGTTTTTTCATACTTATAACTAATTTTAGAAATTGTAATAAGTAATTCCTATTTTGGAGGGGAATTCTATTTTACTTTTATTAATTTTCCTATTAACCTTTTTACCCTTCCATATATTTTTATTATCTAATTTAATTCTTAATCTATTTTTGTTAAATACCTTTATATTCATATATGGATGTCTGAAATAAAGAAATGGATTTATTGTTTTTTTATTTGTTTGGTTCTATTTCATTTTATTTTAGATAATTCTATGTAGCAAACATGATATGGTATTCTTCTTTTTCCATCTTGATGTATATACCTTACCATTTATTCTTATATTATTTTGTCATTAATAACACGTTTCAATTCACATTAATGCCAATCTCGTCAATAACTTATTTTTTAGATTATTGATTTGTGATGATAAATTTATAATAAATAATGTATTAAATCCTTGCAAAAGACAATTCCATTAATAACCTATAAAACTTAAAAGGAAAAAAGCCATATGATGAACTTTTTTTAAGCCTCATATGATTATTATGTTGTAATTTCTATTAATGTCAATTTTTATCAATAATCTCAATTTGGAATCATTTATAGTGTGATTACATTTGCCATTGATAATAAGTTTCAATCACATCAATATCAATACTTGTTAATTATCAAGTATTATTTCAATTAAACTACTAAAACCTTTCTCAAATTTCAATATTATTTTTGCAATTGCTCTTTGAATTAAAATTAACTTTCTTTTCCCAAAATGAAAATAAAAATTGGGATTTTTTCGTGGAAAAATAAATGGGACTTTTAGACCCTATCAAATTATGATAGTGATAATTTTTTCTATCTCCCACATTTTTTTTTTTTTGTCATAATGGGTTTGTTTCATGCTTACACTTAAATGATTAGTAATATTGATATTGATTTATATCATATTTAATTTTTTTTTTGTCATAGAATATGGTTCTCATGTGATATATCATATATATAAAAATATATATGGATATTTGAACTACCATAAAAATTTAAAGATTTAAATATATAATTATAAAGAATTTTACAACTTAACAGCCAAAATTAATTAATTCATATAATTGAAAATTTTCAAAATGCTATATAATTAATTATTAAAACCAAAAGTTTTACAATTTAATTGTAAATATCAAAATAGTTTTAAAAGGCTTTTATTATTTTAAACACACTCCACCGTCTCATCGTTATATCAAATAGCAAAAACGATAGATTGACGGGTTTAGATAATAATAATAATAATTTATAAACCGACTTCTTTTACACACAAATACAGAAGTATGATCTTTCTCTGCAGATTTTTTCCTTTTGTCTTTTAATATCATAGTTGCCCCGCTCTTCATAGTGATATACGCTTGCGAAATGTTAAAAGCAACGAAACCTTTGCCTTAATTTCCACGGCACGACCATTAACAAAGGGCGAGTCGCTTTCTTTCTCATTTCCTCGAATTGAACTTCAACTAAGTAAAAATCGCGTCACTGTCATAACAATGTTTTATGGTCTGATCATGACGTCCTTTCCTTAGGTTAACAAAATGTCAATTCGAATACTTCATGCAACTTTGACCCTTCCCATCCAAAAACACATCCGGACTCTTCTTCTTCCACTACGTTTGGACCAGCATGTTAGATATTTGAAATTAAAAATGAAAAAAAAAGTGGATAAGGTTAGTCAGGGGTGTGCACAGTACGATTTGATTTGATTTGATTTGCTTCTCGAATTGAATCGCACCATATTTTACGGTTTGTTTTTTTTTTTTTAATTCGAACCTAACCATACGGTTCGAATGATAATTTTTTAGAACAAAAAAAAAAATTATTCGATATGGTTCAGCTTGCGGTTTGATCCGTTTATATTCATAAAATAAAAAAATATATATTCTATCAAAAAACTTCAATTACATATTTCTTATCATTAATGCAAATATAAACATCAATATTTGAAATTAATTATTTACTAAATAAACATATAAAACTTACAGGAATGAAAAGATTTTATCTATTATAAAATTGGACTTTATCCTAATATAAGACATAAAATTTAATTCGTTGTATGCTTCTAACTAACATATTATCAATTATATAAATCAATAAGTAACTAAATAATATAAATAGATTAATTAGTAAGAGAAAGGGAAAAAAATATTCATAAGTTAGAATAGTAGAGGCTAAAATTTAAATCTATCCTATTTGTAAAGAACATAATAATTAAAACATAATATGACTAATCTAATTTTATTCTCATGAATGATATATATCTAAGTCAAAAATTAAAAAAAATAATTTTTTAATGAAACAATTAAGAGTAAAAATAATGTTTTTTTTTTTAAATATGTAAAACGGTTCGATTCGGTTCAAATCATATAGTTTGGTTTAGATTCCGAACCGAACCTCAAACCATTTGCTCTTCACCAAACTGAACTACGAACCAAACCGTTTCAAGAAAGAAACCAAATTTGGATTCAGTCCGATCCGGTTCGATTCATGATTCAATTAGTTTTTTGCACAACCTCAAAGTTAATGAAAAAAATCATTGAATTTTCTTTAATTAGTGGGACCAATTGATTGTTTTAGGACAAATATATCCTAGAAAATAATTTCTTTATTGTTTCTTATTTATTAAATTAAGAAAAGGCTTTTTAAGTTTATAAGGAAAATTTTTCAATAAGGGAAGATTTTCCAATAAATGGAAGTTACTAATCTTTTTTTACTCTTTTTTAAAATGAAAAACCAATAAGTTTTTATAAGTTTTCTAATTTTAGTATTACAATACTTACTTGGTCTTTGTCTTAATTAATCAGTAAATTATATCTGCAGATTTTTCCTTTGTCTTTTAATATCATAGTTGCCCCGCTCTTCATAGTGATATACGCTTGCGAAATGTTAAAAGCAACGAAACCTTTCCCTTAATTTCCACGGCACGACCATTAACAAAGGGCGAGTCGCTTTCTTTCTCATTTCCTCGAATGGAACTTCAACTAAGTAAAAATCGCGTCACTGTCATAACAATGTTTTATGGTCTGATCATGACGTCCTTTCCTTAGGTTGACAAAATGTCAATCCGAATACTTACAAATCTTTTTTTACTCTTTTTTAAAATGAAAAATCAATCAGTTTTTATAAGTTTTCTAATTTTAGTATTACAATACTTACTTGATTTTTGTCTTAATTAATCAGTAAATTATATTTTAAACATAAAATAATTTAACCTACAAAAGTAAAATAAAAACTTATTAAAAATTATAAATATTAAGTGAGAGTTTATAAATGAACATTACAAAATAATTTTTATTTCATACTTTTACTTTTAAATAAAATGCTTCACATAACGTACTTATATATAACTTGCTAATAATAAATTGCTTACATATAATAACAAGTTGTGTAATATGAGAGGATCAAATGCCACAAAATTTTTTCACATACACTTGTAAAACAACCGAATGCATATAAACGTATGAATACTTTTCCAATAACAAAATATATTATTTGAAACAAACAGGATAAGGAAACAATAATAAAAAGAGAGATTTCATTCTAATCTTTTGTATTTGCACACTTAATCCAAATAAGTGATCAAAACAAAGTATTCATTTTTTTCCTTCTTACTATTTTCCTTAAATCCTTAAGTTCCAGTTCATATCTACTCTTTTTAAAATTACAAAACACGTATAAAGATAGGTATTGCATCAGGGACTTCTATCCCCTTTTTTTTATTTTAATCTTTTCTGATCTCCCTCAAAGGGAGAACATCTAAGAGAAGAGACACCTGAAAACGAGAAGAGGCACCAAAAAACAATGGAGGCTTGGTTCGTAATCCTAGTAACTCTCTCTTTCTTAGCACTCATCAAAGCCATACTCGACAGCCTTAGTCCTAAACCTAACAAAACGCCCCTTCCGCCTGGTCCTCTATACATACCAATTATCGGCAATCTCTTCTGGCTTCGAAATCCCTTAACTGATGTCGAACAGTACCTTAAAACCCTCGTAGCCAAACATGGCCCTTTGGTCACTATATACATCGGTTCCCATCCCGCAGTCTTCGTTGCCTCGCGTGCCCTCACCCACCAAGCACTCATCCAAAACGGTGCCGCTTTCGCGAACCGTCCACCCGCAGCCGCTGCTAATAAAGTCCTGAACGCCAACCAGCACGACATTGATTCCTCGTTCTACAACCCCACGTGGCGCGTCCTCCGCCGCAACCTGACGTCAGAGATGCTTCACCCGCTGCGCGTGAGAAGCTACTCGCGAGCACGGAAGTGGGTGTTGGATATTTTGTTGAAGCAGCTCAAGCTCAAGTCGGAGGAGGATGGGGTTGTGGCGCGCGTGATGGATCATTTCCAATACGCGATGTTTTGTTTGTTGGTGTATATGTGTTTTGGTGATGGTGTCAACGATAAGCAGATTAAGGAAGTTAAAGAAGTTGAGAGGATGGTTATTTCAGGATTCAGGAGATTTTATATGTTGAATGTCTGGCCCTGGGTGAGTAAGATTCTGTTTAGGAATAAATGGAAAGAGTTGTATGAATTGCGTAAGCATCAAAAAGACGTGCTTTTGCCTCTGATCAGAACTCGTGAGGATGGGAAACAAGGAAAATTGAGTTTAAACAAGGAAGTTGAGACAAGCAGTGGTCGGGTTGTGTGTTATGTGGATACCCTTCTGGAATTGGAGCTGCCTGATGAGAAAAGGAAGCTAAATGAAGAAGAGATCGTGAGCTTATGCTCGGAGTTTCTTAATGCCGGTACTGATACCACCTCAACTGCTCTTGAATGGATAATGGCCAATTTGGTCAAATATCCGGATATTCAAGAACGTGTCTTTAGTGAGATTCGAGGGGTTTTGAGCCGAACCAAGGAGGAAGTGGTGGAGGAAGAGGATTTGCAGAAGATGCCTTACTTGAAAGCTGTGGTTCTGGAAGGTTTAAGACGACACCCGCCTAGCCATTTCTTGTTACCTCATGCTGTTAGAGAAGATGTTGTTTTGAATGGTTATGTGATACCCAAAAAGGGGTCGGTTAATTTCATGGTGGCGGAAATGGGCAAGGACCCTCAAGTGTGGGAAGATCCATTGGAGTTTAAGCCTGAGAGGTTTATGAGTAAGGATAGCGTTGAAAGTGGAGGAATTGAATTTGACATAACAGGGAGTAGAGAGATTAAGATGATGCCATTTGGGGTTGGAAGGAGGATGTGTCCTGGTTATCAACTCGCTCTGCTTCATTTGGAGTACTTTGTGGCTAATTTGGTTTGGAATTTGAGTGGAAACCTGTGAATGGAGAAGAGGTGGATTTGGAGGAGAAACCCGAGTTTACTGTAGTGATGAAGAATCCTCTGCAGGCGCAAATCTCTCCTAGGTTTAAATAATTCCTCTGTTACGTAACTTAGAAAAATGTCCGCACTGCTCTGTTTTCATGCAAGGAACCTTCTGGTTTCAATGCCCCACAATAAATAGCCACTTGCTCGGTTTCACCTACCACCTCATCCTTTCATGTTATTCTTACGTATTCAAAGCTTATACTTTGTATTGATTAATGCACAAACAGGAGATTCTTGTGTCTGTGGATGGCGGACACAGGACACTATAGCATTTCCCATATATGATCAGTGTCATTTGTTTGTTAAACTTAAAGAAGGTTCAATTATATAATATCCAAATAAAGTGTCAATAGGACAAGCCAAATTCTACTGCAAAAATTATCCGGCCACAAAAATCAAGTCTTATAATTCAAATTCTATGGTGCAGTTTATTCGCTTGTTTTCACTAATTCTACATGTCAAAATATAGCTAAAATAAAATTATAAACAAGAGCTCCTAATTCACTTATAAACAAATTACATAATGAAATTTATATCTTTTTTTATCCCCATATGTTTTATAAATATGTAATTAATTTTGAAAAGTTTGGTAAGTTTCTATTTGAAATCATTGACAAGTGTTTTTTTTTTTTTTCCTTTAATGAAACCATAAAAACATAAAATATCTATTAATATATATTTCAAGGTAAATGCATAGTAATATATATTGTTCCTGCATCATAATTGATAGTAATAATTAATTAATAGATCATTTTTTTCGATAAACTGCAAATTTACTATAAAACCCAAAACAGCGAAGATGGAGTTCAACAAGCCAGGTAACAGCTGCTAAAACTGCAACAAATCTGCTTGGGATTAGGAATGCAAATGAATCAAACTAGTTCACAAACTGCTAGAGTTTGACTTAATATTTACTTGAATTTGATTTGAAATCGTCGAGTCAAGCTTGAACTTGAACTTGAACTTAAACTACTCAAATAGTTCATCGAGCAGAGCTCGTGTTTTTTATATTCAACTCGATTAGCTGGTAAGCCTAATCGAGTTCTATTGTGCTCAAGTCGAGTATAAATATTAATCGAACCCAAATCAAATTCAGATATCAATATGATTTCGATTAGAATTAAAAATATATTTTTTAATAAATCAAACCTAAACAAACTTAATTGAATCGAACTTGAGATTATACAGTATTACTTCGAGCAAAACTCAAATTTAAAATCTTAAGTTCAATTGAACTCAAACCTAGTTCCACCTTTGGAATTTTGAGTCGCACTCAAATCCAAGCTTAATACCGTATCATCTCAGCTCGATTCATTTGCAGTACTACATAAGAAGCATTAATATTGTCAACACCCCCAACAAACAAAATTTGGACTATTGGCGCTTTCATCAGACACATTAGCTGCTAAGCGAGAATAAAAAAAATTCTTAACATCAGTTGATAATTTATTCAACAAAACAAAACAAAAACTCCAGATGACAATCTTTGAAATACACATTTGATATGCAAAATCTTCCCATGCTTACCAATTCATGCGGTACGTCATTCGCCATCCTTGTCGTCCATTGCAGATTTTTTTGGGTTGCATCAGCATCATAAACATGCAAGATATAATGATATTTATTTAAAGTATACTTTTCTCTATACAATTATTATTGTTTATCAGGAAATAATATATAAACAGATATCTATACAATAACTTTAAAGTAACTTCTCTTCATTTTTTATTTATTTATTTCTATTTATTTGAATATTATGTTATATTGTTTTTACAATACACCAAAAACTCTCTTATCTATATATAATATATAATCTCCAAAACTTTCCTCCAAGTCATAGTATTTTGTTGTAACTTCTAACAAATAGCATTTATTGGAAAAAAAAAAAAAAAACTAATAATTTCTCTCTCATCTTTTCGATTTAGTGCTTTTCCATAGTAATAAGCTTTCATCCTCATCCTATCATTTTGTTTAACTTCTATCATATATATATATATATATATATATAAGGTTTACTATTTCAATTCTTCTTTTTTTTTTTCAAATTTGCTAATCCTATTTATAGTAAAGTGATATATATTAAATCACAGAGGAAATTAAAAATCACTCCCCTTAAATTTTTGCATAGATATAGATTCATTCCCTAAACTTTCAAAATAAGCTTTTTGACCCCTTGAATTTCCAAAAATTGACACAGTTAAGGATACACAAAATAGGGAGAGTTACAAAGTACACTCTTGAACTTTTATCTATGTACGAATTTACCAAACCATATTCATGAAAAATGTTAAAGATCCTTAACTGTGCCAACTCAAAAGTTTATGAGGTCAAAAAGCTTACTTTGGAAGTTGATGGGGTGAATTTGTACCTTGATAAAAATTCAAGAAGGTAATTTGCAAATTCCTCTAAATCATATTTACTATTGCAATTTTGTTATAACTTCTAACTAATAGCACATGTAGGGGAAAAAGACTATTAATTTCTCATCTTTTCAATAAAGTGCTTTTCCGTAGTAATAAGCTTTCGTCCAAGTCATATCATTTCATCTAACTTTTGGATCATACATTAAAAAAAAAAGTTTACTATTTCAATTCTTCTTCTTCCTTTTTTTTTTTTTCAAATTCGCCAATCCTATTTATTTATAGTAAAGTGATATATATTAAATCATATTTACTATTTCAACAAGGACATTTCATATCATTATATATATATTTAAACTAGAAGTAGCATGGTCTTTTTTATAAACATACATGTTTCATATCATAATGTTTTTTTCTTTTCAAAATTTCGTATTTATAAGTATAACAATCTTCCATTATGGCATCTATAATTTAGAGTTCTTTATATCATTAGATTATAAATTATAATTGTTCCCTATCATGCATTAAAAAAAAATTACCATTTAGATTCTTCTTCTTCTTCTTCTTTCAAATTCACTAATTCAATTCATTTATAGTAAAGTGATATATATATTAAATCATATCTACTATTGCTACGATGGTATTTTATACAATGATATATATTTAAACTAAATAAAGCATGATCTTTTTTATAGACATAGGTGTTTCATATCATAATCTTTTTTCTTTTAGAATTTTCAAATATATTGGAAAGAAAAACTTTGGTAGATTAATAACAATTAACAATTCTAACTTGTAATGTATGAAGCTTTTTCTGCTATCATGCCTTTTTTGATTTAAACTGATTAATTTAACCGTTAAAATAAATATAGTAAATGGAATATTAACTATTTTAGTGATTCGATCACGGTTGGGTAAGTATGAGCCGTTAGATTATGACAGGACAGATCTCGTCAAAATTAGTAGCAAGATTATAGAATTTTCCTTAAGCTTTTCTAAGGTGCTATATGTTTAGTAAGTTGCATTTATTATCATTTTTATATTTTAGTAGTACTCTTTTAGTTGTTGCATTTCTAAACTAATGGTTAATATTGAATTGTCACATTATTTCCAAAAAGGCACAAAAAAAAAAAAAAAGAAGAAAACAAAATGACAAAGGGAACAACAATAAATGTGGTCCATGATACGTTGGGAAATAAGGTTTTGAATTTATTCATGCTACTAAAGTGTTTTCAAAAGTGGTACTTTAAAGTTGGAGATAAAAGCATGAGGAATGTTTGTACTATCATTTTTTTGCAAGTTATTGTTCCATGTTTGATTTTAGACAAAAAAAAAGTACACATACTTTTAAATTGATGTTATTTTAGTGCATCCATACTCTTAATATTGGGCCAAAAAAATCAAACATTGGCTACTAAAATGCTATCAGTTCGAAAGTATAGATATTTTTTTATCCAAAATTAAATATTAGGCATCAAATTGTCAAAAAATAATAATATAGGCATTCCCCGTGCCTTTATAAAGTATGAATTGAGAACTATGATTTCCAAAAAATGACTCTATTATTGTTGATGTTTTTAGCTTCCACAATATGATTTTCTAAAGCATGAAATTGGATTATTAATTTTGTTATTGTTCTATGGAAGAATTCTTTTAATGCCCTTGACATGTTAACTAAAGTGACCTTGTTCTTTAATCAGTTGATAGTTCGCTAAGATTATTATAAGTTATTATTTCTCCTTTTCTGAGGAAAAGAAAAAAAAAAAAAAAAGAAAAGGCCATATATTTTTATTAATCTTAGTGTAAAGAGGACCTAGAGCAATAAATCACTTTTATGCTTGCTCTTTAGCATAAGGGAGGTCCATATATGCTCCTATTTGGTTCAAAATACTTCTAGCAAGCTATTTATTTGTCAGCATTTTAGTGGTGCTTGAGGATTCAAAAGTTCTCATATGTGAGCATGTTAATTGGTGAATTTGTTTGCTAAATTGATACTTAGTAAGAAAGTTTGAGTAATAGTTTTAACCTTATTAATCTTTTCCAAATTGTTATAAAATATATATGTTCTTCCAATCTACTTTGTGTTTCATTCATATAAAATGTTTAATGTATTCTTTTTTAAAAGAAGCATTACACTTTATTTTGCATAGCGTGTGAAACTATGTTGTTAGTGAAAAAGGCTTGTAAAGTTATATATGAGTAATTTTTTTTTCTACTTATGCCATTATTTTTATACACAATATTTCTTTGTGTGTGTCAATATATATGTGTGTTAGCTTATATTGTCTTTATAGTCAATACTCATCATCGTTTAAAGGCCATATGTTGGTTTCAATGAGTACTAATCTAAATGGAGATAAGACAAATAGATATAGGCTAACACCATACCCTCATCATGGAGAAGCAAGTTCAAGATCGACAACTACAAATGTTGGAGGTTAGTACTCTTGTAAATAATTTTAAATCAGTAGTGCAATTTATGTTTAAATAAAGGGATAATATTAAAAATGGTATATGAACTTTTGCAAAAAGTTCAATTAGGTATATGAAGTTTGGTTTGAATAATTTGATACATGAATAAAGCTTTGGTAGACTTTTTTTGTACCTGAAGTTTGGTTTTAATAATTTTGGTACTTAAATAGAGTTTTCAGGAAAATTTTCCATACCTAATTGAACTTGCTTCAGGTATGAAAGAAGTGCACGAAAACTCTTCTCAAGTACCAAATTGTCACAACCAAATTTTAGAAATGAAAAAAGTCTATAAAAGCTTTGTTCATGTACTAAATTATTCAAAATAAAACTTTAGATACCTAATATAACATTTAACGAAAATTCAAGTATCATTTTTTTCATTAACCTTTAAATAAAATAATATTATGTTATTTTATTTGGGTGATCGTCTTTCAAAATAGCATGCATAGGTTAGTATGCTTATAAATATTGTAAAACTAGTAGTGCTATTTATGTTTAAATAAAAGAATATTATGCTATATTATATTAGTGACTATATTTCAAAATAGCATGCATAATTCTACTATATGCCATTATTCTTAGTATTACAAGAATATAGTCTAGTTTACCTCTTAACCAAGGAGTATGTTGTAAGTAAAATATTGCAGCAATAAATTTTTTAGGCCATAAGATCGTTTTGTTCGTGTTATAGGACGTGGAAGTAGTTATAATGATTTTAGACCTCCATCATATAAATGCCTGTACTATAGTGCTACACTCTAGTACGAAGAGTGGACATTAAAGTCCAAACCAAAAAAACCTAAATTTTGCATTATGTTGCTCTAAAGGGATAATGCAATTACCATTGCTTACTGAGCCTCTAATACCTCTTAGAAATTTGCTTTTCTAAGGAAACCACCCCTAATAAAAAAGAAAATTCAAAGACCATATTAAGATTTACAATGAAATTTTCGCTTTCACATCAATGGGTGGTGTCATTGACCATTTAATCAATAATAGGAATGCACCATAGGTCTTTGGCTTGCATGGACAAAGCTACCATCTTATTGGATTTTACTTCCTCTTAAAAATAGTACTCCAAAGTTTACCTAACTTTATATCTACGATATGGATCATGAATCGGGCAATATAATTTCTTGCTTATGAAGATCAAAACTTAGACCAAACCTTGATCATTCGATCATTATAGAATTACTTAAATGTTCAATCATTATAACCAATTAGTGAAGTGCTTTAGAATGGTTAGAGATAAGTTTCAAGAGTCTAATTTTAGATCTATTAGAACAAGACTTATAAGCTCGAGAAGAGGTGACGTTCAAGTGTATAATTGTCCATCAATAAATGAAATGGTTGTTGTTATGTTGGTGATCTCACAGGTGATAATTTTGAAAGAGATGTCATAATTGAACATTGTTCACAAGGTCTTCAATGCATAAGTGCACTTCATTTTCCAATCCTTTTCTCTTATGGTGAAGATGGCTATCATTATGGAATATTGCGTAGATAACATTTGTAGTGTCACTCATCTAAATGGAAGCATATCACTATGAGAGAATATTATGCCTATAGGTTACAATTTGTTCCAATGAGGGTCATACACTACTTGGTGGTGGAAGGTTGTTTCAACAATATATTGTTGATGCTTTCACATGTACTAAAGAAGAATGAATGCAATGGGTGCAACATAACCAAGCCCATCTACAAAATGACTTATACACAGAACTTCAGGATACATTTATTAGAGGAGAAAGAATAATGGACATTTTGCTAAGAAAGGCGGCATGCATTTGGATAATCATTACATGTTGTCATACAATTCTTACCTATTAGTCAAAGACCAAGCACACAAAAATGTAAAATGGTGTAACCGTTCTAGATCGATAAAATATTTTTTCAAGTACACAAATAAAGGATTGGATAGATGTACTATTTTCCTTGAGGAAGTTCCCTATGTACCTTAACTATATTCATGTTAATGAAATTAAAATATATTTGGATTACAGATACATTTCTTCTCTTGAAGCTTCATGAAGGATCTCTTCATTTGATATCCATTATCATGGACTAGTTGTTGAAAGGCTCAGCTTCCATCTGCCTAATGAGCAATCTGTCAACTTCTTTGAGTCAAATAGCATTGCCAATATCATAAACTAATGGGGTATTGAGGATGCCTTGTTCACACAATATATGAAAATAAATGAAGCACATGAGAATGAAAACACCTGACTTATTGTGAATTTCTCTAACATTAGCTATGGTGTAGTGATGTTAAATTATGGTTAAGGAGGAGAAAAGGGAGATGTATAGGTCCAATCTATTATGCACATCCCATAAGTGGTGAGCACTTTTTGTTTTGAATGCTACTTAATATCATGAACTATGAATAAATTATATATCCAACATATAAAGTGGGTTGCTATGCAGTTGGACTTCTAGATAGTGATAGGGAATGGTATGATGCCTTACAAGAAGAAGCTTCTGCTCAGGCTAGCAAAAAACATTAGCATGAATTGTTTGCTACAATGTTGTTATACCATGAAATTGCTGAACCAAGCTAGTTACAGGAAAATTCTTGGCCAATATTATTAGAAGATGTAATCTATCAACAAAGAAAAATATTACCATTTCCCGCATTGCAAATGACACACAAACAAATTGAGAATTACACACTTCATGAGATTGAAACAATTCTTCTTCACAATGGTACTTCTTTTAAAACATTTCCACCATTGCCTCTCCCTAACATCAATTTTCCAAGCCAACATAGGAGTAGACTTATACAAGAAGAGTCATCTTATAATATAAACTCCTTAAGGAGAGAGCACATGTTGCTTGTAGCCAATCTCAATAAGGAATAGATAAACATATACAATTCAATTATTAAACAATGTATTTAGGTCTACAATAAAATGAGCCTTTTGACCATGTCTAATATATGTGGCTAGATATTAATTAAATGTGACCAAAGATTTTGGTCACATTTTTTTGCACATAGCCTATAGGCATAGCAAAAAGTCCATCATAGATTTGATAGGTGATGTCAAAATTAAGCTGTACATCAAAATTAGAGACCTGCATAACTACACGTGCTTAAGGAACATCAAAATTAAGTAAGGCATTACAAACCAAACATGTCAACACATAAATTTCTTATTCGATATAAAAAATAGAAAGAAATAAGCTATACTTCATATTCATTAATTTGGCAAAGTTTTAATGTGTGTCTATGATGAAGCAATGGCTTGAGGGAGAAACTGCCAAGTCATATCTAGCCTTTGGTTCTCACCTATGAAAAATAGAAAGAAATAAGCTGCACTTCATATCTTCCCATCATTCGTGTAATTGGTAGATAGCCATCTCGATGCCTAATGTTGCAGTATCCAGCTATCAGTTCAGCTGCATGGGATCTTGTTCTACAAGACCAGTGAATTCTAGCTACTTTTCCTACCAGCTTTGCTCTTGTTCCTTGGAATATCCAATTTGCAGTGGCTGGGATTTTGTCAACATGCTCTAATAGCTTTTTAGAGTACCATTCTAGGAAGAACTGTCCATACTCAATGTTCCATGTTCTCTCCCTTCTGAAGAACCTGGTATCTTTAGGAAATTGATTATATTGTCCAGAGCCATGTGGCCCAGTTCTTCTGCCCGATTGCCTCAACTGTAGCTTCAAGTGATGCTCTCATATACTGTTTCAGGGAATGCATATTAAGAATTAAACTTTCATATACTTTGCCTAAAATAATTTAAATTTCATATAATTAACATGGTGCGCTTTTGATCAAGTCGTCATGTGTATAATGTTTCACTTATGATTTTATATGATTCAATCACCCTCACTGTTCGGATTGATAGGTGATCAACTTGGTGGAGTCTACTTCACAAGAAAGGTGCAGCGCGCTTCACCACATTTACCTTATCATAGCACTAGAATTCTCCAATATCAGGAAACCTCCATGTACTATGGCTTTCTGGGATAGAATGGATATCTTAGTTCACCACATGGTCCCGCCTACTTAGATTTCCTATAGTTGAATATGAACAAGAAATGAATAGTTGATGTTTGAGCAAATGTACAGGAAACTTTAGTTGGGAAGAAAGTGAGAGGTTTTTTTTTTCTTTATTTTTTCTTCCCTTCTCCCCCTTTGTATGTATGCAAGAAATTTTAGAGCATATTAATATCTAGATTATTTTGTCTTTCTCTAATATTGGTTAAATTGAATAAATTAAACTGTTAAGAAGGATGGTAAAAGATGACATAAACATCATGTTTGTTTATTTTTCCTTTGATACCATTTATTAGCTTTTTTGTGAAAAGCAATCAAAAGTCATGAGAACAAGTGTAAATAAATTTTCATTTTTCCCTCCTCAAAAATATGTTTCTGTTTGATGATTTTAGATATGCTTTTGATGATGATTTTAGATATGCTTTTAGGGTTCTAATTTTGCAACTAGGGGAGCTGGTGCAATGGTGGAGACACATGGAGGAGTAAGTCAAATCTCAATCTTAAACTTGCAACCATTTATCTATAAATAAATGAAGAAAAAAACCCAAATAAACAAAAAAAAAAAAAGCAGAAAATTTTTCTTATCAATTTCGTTCACTCCTTTATGAGTTATGAAGTCCTTATTCAAATGATTTAAGCTAAAACATGCCATCTAACTCGATTTTCTTTTTTTTTTTTTTTAAAGTTTAAATCTAGCAAATGATGAGTAATAAAACATAGGGGAAGATCGTAGTAAGTTCTTACAAAAACAAAAATAAAATTATACTTATGATATGAATGTGAAAATCCAGCATTAAAAACTTTGAATGGGTTCACGGAATTATTCTTGCATATTCTTTTTGCTTGTTTTACAACCTTGTTGGTTGTCTGCTAATATATTTTTCTGAAATTTTTTTTCTTTTAAACTATATATATAGTCATGTTTTCTACTGGAAATTTTTTGGGTGGTTGATCTTAAAACACAATTAAAGCAGATTCAAAATGTAACGAAGCTGTTGAAGCATAAGTTTGGAGAAGCTGAAGCTTCAAAAATCATATCAAATGCTATTTATATGTTCAGCATAAGAGCCAATGATTATGTCGTTTATTATGAGGGTTCTCCTCCCTTGTTCACATATATTTAAATTTTGTAATATTTCACTCCTTTTGTCATGCATGGAGATAAGCTATCTGTTTGAAAAATAGGGTAATGTTTTCTTAAAGATGAGAATAGAATGTTATATATATCACATTGATACATTAAAGTAAAATTGTGATCTTAGAAAAATTATAAAAACCCATTGTAATTATATATTGATGTTTCAACCACTGTCCATGCATACACATACATATCACCGACCCTATTAATAACAGCAACAACATAAGTCACTCTCATGTAGATTCTGAAAGGTGGATGAGGGGTTCAGCCATTAATTTCAAGGCCACATCCCTCGTCCAAAAGAATAAGGAACTTATCCAATCTGCAATTCTATTTCCAGTTCTAAGAACAGAAGTAAAAACCGTAACCACAACGAACATCAACTGAATCACATTACAAAAGGGATGAGTGATTTTGAACATTTTCTATTAAATAAATATAACAAGAAACTTTTATAACACATGTCAATGTATGAACATGACACATGAATTGATCAGAGGGTCTGCAAGTATTGTTAAAGTTTGACATGTCACTGTTTTTGTAAAGTATAAATAGTAAAAAAAAAAAAAAAATCCACCATCACTCCATATGACAAAAATATCACTTAATATAGTGAATCACTTATCCATACATGTATTATGTTAGTACTAATGAGGCAATGAAAAAATTTTTCTAAGGGCATACCTACAAGAGTCACCAACATTTCCTCCACACCGATGGAAAGACATCACAACTTGAAGCTTCAATCCATGTTTCGCCACCATCTGCATACGCTCAGCATATCCTTCCCAATTATACTTCATAGGTCCATCTTTCTCTACTAATCCCTACCAAGCATCTATCATCACTCCCTCAACTCTTGCACTCTTCAATACCATCAAACTAACATCCATAGCCTTTGGCTTGTTCAAATTCCCCCCTAGTGATACCATGTCGAGTGGCAGCATTACATACACCGGTACGTTCCTATCATTTTGTTGTTTTTGGTGTTTTGAAGAGAGAGCAAATGTAGAAATGGATGAAGGATGTGTGTTTATTTATAGAAAAGGAGGAAGTTCCAAATTTGTGTGTGTGTGGCATGGATTTTTTGAAAGAAACAATCCTGGTGGGCTCTTATGAGAAAAAAATAAAAAAAGAGATAAAAAAACCAAAATTGCCAAGTCATATCTAACATATATTTCATTTCAAAAAACAAAGAACCTTAATTGAAAAGTGTTATTTACACCTAAAGTTGACATATATTATTATTGTACTGATTGGAAGATTTGAAACTTGGGATGGTATTAATTCCATAGTTTATAGGGAGATTGTCAAATAGCTAATAGAAACTTCCATAAACTCATTCACTTTTCAATTCACCATTCTCATGGCACATTAAGCTAATTCTAAAAAACTGAGTAAATAGAAAATAATTAATTTCCAAACCCATCTTCTGCATGCTATATCTATTTGTCTTTACCAAGTACCATTTAATTACTAAATATAGTAATATCACAGCCAACATCCTCTTACCTCTGCAATACACCTAAATACCACTTCATGTAAAACATATCATATGCCAGTTTCACCACTTACCTAGATTGTGGTTCTGATCATCTAATTGTTGCCCTGTATGGATGCATTTGCTGGACTAATGTTGATACCTTGACCATGTGGAGTGTCATTTGCTGCAGTAGAACAAAAAAGCAATTTGTATGACCAATTTAAACTAACTTATTCTACTTTAATGATTTGTCCAAATGGAATACCTGAGGAATCGATGGATGGTTGTTTTGTGGTGATTGGCGCATATCATCCCCTCATCACGATTAGGTAGTCAGGCATCCTGTTAGTCCTCCCTCCCCTCCTTTGAACATTCCTTTGACCACCAGCCATTGTAATCCTAAAATCGAACAAATGAGGCATAAGTTAGTCATTAGAAAATAAAAAGCATAATAGCATGGCAACTCATCATTCAACATACAAAAGCTTATGTTAATATCATCGACTTAAAAGAAAAAATTGACCTTACAAATGCAATTAAGGAGGTAGATTTTTTAAAAAGAAAAAAAATGTAACAATTTCCATCGCTACTATCATAATCCACAGGTGTCTCATCCATCTCTTTATTCCCATCCTCATCTTCATGGAATTCAATATCAGCATCATGCTCTATATGTTCAAATGGTTGCACTATTCTTTCAATAACCTCCACATGAACAGTCTCATGACCTACATTAGTTCTTAATAGTACATCAACATCACAATCCATTGCTCGATGTAGCTCATTTTTTCCATCACCATTTACTATAAAATGTTCATCTAAGATCTCATCTGCTAATCGAGCCTCCACATCAGTTAACAAATTTGCATCACTTCTAGTGAATCTATATTATAGATGTGGTGATGCTCAAATTGTTGCACTACATGCCATTCAGTTCCTAGTTTCATGTCTTCTACATAAAATATTTGCTTAGCTTATGATGCTGCACATACAGATCATTTTCATACAAAGTACGAGTAATCTTAATGCTTTTAAAGCCGTCATCAACTCGAACATGCCGCATTGTCCCATTGCACTTAGTGTCCCACCACTTGCACTTAAATAAGATCACTCTTTTGTTTCTAATGTAAGTAAACTCATATATATCTGTCAAAACCCCATAAAATTCAACTTTCGTGTCTCCTTGATTTCTTTCTACAAGCACTCCACTATTTTGAGTCTTCTTCTTATCCTTAGATTCTATTGTATGAAATCACACCCCATTATATATCAATTTTTCGTATCTCTTGAAACATGAATCAGGTCCTAGTGATAATGTATATAATGCACTAATGATCGGGTCACCACTTTCATACGACGTACTCATCTATAGTAACAACATGCAAAATAAACCTATCAATTCTATTTTGTTAAACTTCCTTTACCTATAGCATAAGTAAGTATATGTGGAGTTTGTTAATTATATTTACCTTATTCATAAAACATTCACTAAATTCACGTTTGTGATGCTCATTTATGCCATCACCATATTGTGAGCTTAAAATGTCTATATGTTCACTGCAACACAAATTTTAATAGTTCATTAACATAGTAAAATGATCTAATGATAGCCACTTATGCTAAATAAAGTTTAATCTCTTAACAATTATTGATAATGTACCATTTGGCAATTTCAACCTCCTCATCTGATAATACCACATATGTGGGTTGAGAAATAAAACCAACCCTGTTTATAAAGATGTCTAGGCTACCATCTTCCAAAGAATCAAAGTTCCTATCTAGACGGTTGAGTATTGACTCCATGTCTTCTAAATGAAGAGACCAAGACAAGAACTCATGAACAACATAAGCTTCAGTAATTGAACCTTCCGGATAAGCTATATTTCGAACGAATTGCTTTAAAGTGCCTAAGTATCTACATAGTAAAATTTAAAATAGGGGAGAAAAAAATCGAACATTAAAATAAAGATGGCATGTGTTGTATTCACATCATACCTTTCAATAGGATACATCCAGTGGTAAGTAACAGGTCCAACCATTAGGGCCTCTTGAGGTAAGTGGATAGCTACATGCACCGTTACATCGAAAAAGGCAGGTGGAAAGATCAACTCCAGCTTGCACATTATTGTGACAATATCGCTCTACATCTTCTGTAACTCCTCAACATTCAACTTACATCAGCATAACCTCTCAAAAAATGTCATGAGCTCAGATATGGTGGTGGTGACATCTTTGGGCAATAAGCAACGAGTACCTCCATGTAATAGCCTTTGAAGCAACAAATGGCAATCATGACTCTTTATCCCCGAAAGTTTTGAGCATGAGTTGTCCACACAGTTACCTATATGTGATGCATAACCATCGGGTAATCTAACATTCCTTAGAAATTGAAAGAATAGTTTTCTTTCAGAATACTTGCCATCAACCCGCTTTAGTAGATGTAGTTCCTTCCGAATACCAAGTTCCTCTAGATCAAGCCTAGCTTTATAAGTGTCTTTTGTTTTTCCATCAATCCTAAGAATTGTGTGAACAATATTCTCATAAATATTCTTCTCAATGTGCATGACAACAAGATTATGTCTAAGCTTTAACTTTGACCAATATGGCAATTGAAAGAACATGGATTTTTTAATCTAGTTGAACCCACCAACATGATGGGCTCTTTTAACTTTCCCTGGATGCTTTCCCATACCAACATCTACCATTGTGTGTAATTGGTAAAGAATGTCTTCACTAGAATATGGTTCGAGAGCTTTACAATTATCACGCATTCCAATAAATTTCAAGCTACGTCTTCACCTATGTTCCTTTAGAAACCACATCCTATGACTAATACCCAATCTTGCTATTAAGTCTTATTAATGATGTTTGATCTTCGCATACTGGACAAGCATTGTATCCTTTTGTGCTCTACCTAGACAAATTCCTATACATAGAAAGTCGTTGATGGTCCACATCAATGCAAATGCATTTTAAAAGAAGACTTCTAGTATGCATCATATGTCCATAATCCATTGACCTAAAGATCATTCAACTCATTAATCAAAGGTTATATGTAGACGTCAATCTCCTTCCCTGGTGCTTTAGGCCTAGGGATTAACAACATCATCATGAAATACTCTTTCTTTATGTACATCCATGATGGTAAGTTGTATGTAAGAAGCACTACTGGCCACATGCTATATGATTGGCTTTAGGTACCAAAAGGATTGAAGCCATCACTAGCTAACCCAACCACACATTACAATTATCCTTTGCAAAGTCTGGAAATTCATTATCAAAATTAATTCAAGATAACCCATCTGCTGGAGGGCCCATAATGTTTTTATGTCTCTTATGTTCATCTTTACGCCAATGCATTTTTTTAGCAATCTAAGGATTCATTAAAAGGTGTTGCAACCTTAGTTTTATAAGAAAATATCGCAAAATCTTATGAGGAATAAGCTTTCTAGACCCTCTAGAAATCTTATACCTAGAAGTACCACAAGTAGGAAAATTGGTAAGATGCTTGTTCGTTCCCCAAAATAAACAACAATCATATTTATGTGCATGAATACTATGGTAACCCATGCCCAACCCTCTTTAAGTACTTGTTTGCATGATAGTAGGACATAGGCAGAAACTTTCCATTAGGTATCACATCACGCAAAATTTGTAGAAGCATGTCAAACGGCTTGTTGGTTCACTTATTGTATATTTTCAAGAGAAGAAGCTTCTCTATAAAGGAGAATTTAGAAAACTTACAACCCGAATAGAGCTCTTGTCGTGAGTCAGCTCTTAAACCACTTAAAAAATCTGTTGGAATACCAAAGCCATCTCTACGGCTTGAATCTTTCGCTTAATTCCTAGCAAAAGCCCCTAAATCTTCAAGCATCTCATCAAGCCCATTAGTGTCATCATCATTTGCCACATTGTACTCCTCTACATTGGATCTCATTTCACTCTCTATATGACAAATTCTACCATGAGGTCCATTAGGCAATTCAATAGTTGGCTCCTCACCATGATATATCCAACACTTCTATCCCGTCAACAAGCAAGTGTGCTCTAATCACATTCATAGTGCACAAGTTGTTATTTAAACATCTTTTGCATGGACAACTTATCTCCGTGTTTCCTCCATATTTCAATTGCATGTATGCGATGAAAAATTCTACACCTCACTGGTACTCTTCACTTTAAGAGAAGCCATAGGAAGAAAAAATTACAAGATCAAAAATATTGTTTGATAAAATAAATAAAACACACTACAATAAACAATTTTACAATCTATACTTATCTCAAACATGCAGTTGATAGTGCAGTGAAAAAGAATGTACAACAATCTTCAATATATAAATATATATATATATATATATTTTACGACCACATGTATATTGAAGCTCTTCTATTTTTAGGTAAACAATGCATGTCTATGTTGTGTTCATTCATATATGAAACCAACACTATCTCTAAACCAGACTTCAACTTGTGGACTTTCTATTTTTGGTCGATGAATCCACAGAACAATTTGAAAAGTTAAGATTAAATTGAGTTTAAAATGAAATTTTAAAATTTGTGATATAGTATTCATTCTTATAATAATGGAAATGAAAAAAAAAAAAAAAAGATTCAAACCATTCTTTCCTTTAAGAATCAATTAGACTAGTACGGCCCATTCTGTAAATCATTTAATACTTATAAGTACAACTCATCTTATTAATAAAAACTTGTTTATGTCCTCAACTATACGATGTTTAGTATGTCCTTTGTAGGGTTTGAAAGGCAATTTTTAACTTATAAATTATGAAAAAGATAAATTTCCACCACCAGAAATGCTTGTTACTTCGCTGTTAATGCATCCAAATTCTTCAGAAAATGCATATAGGGTGAACAATGAGGGGCAATTATATTTACTATTTATTGAATGGGTAAAATAGAATAAGAAAAAGAAAAAATAATGATTCCAAGTATCAATAATTTCATACCTTTGCCCAATACAACCACTTCATAGTGGAGGCAAGTAACAACTCGTTGATTTTTTTTAAAAAATATTTTAGGATTTACTATGAGGAAACATATTCTTAAACCAAAAGTCTAAACGTTTCTTTTCTATTAGCTGTTGAGCTTTTTTATGTTTCTTTCAATTGAAAATTGAAAAAAAAAAACGTTAATTTTTCAGTCATGCACCACCAGTAACAACGACAACCCACCTCAAGATAAGCTTGACTAAGTTTTTCTATAGCATCCTCAACTTCTTCGCTCAGCTATTCAATAAAACAAGTCAAAACAGATCAAAGAATGTGCACATATATTATATGTTTTCTTTTTTAAAAAATTTGGAAGGGTCAAGTTTTCCCAAGTGTGGGTCCGTAGGCGGGGGGCATCCACCCATGGTTATACTTATTTATTTCTCATCTTTTTAGTGTGACTCTTATCACAAGATAAACTTCTAAAATTGAGCTTTCATGTATGATCTTGTATTTTTAACAAGTACCAAGCACTTAATAAGAATCTAATATTAATACTGCTCTAAAATTAATTAGAAAATATACCTATATAAAAAAAAAGTTAAGTGAGTCAAAACGCACCATCGTTCTATACGATCACACACACACATGCACACATACACACAAATATATATTATTGGGTATCTATGTTGTATTTCTGAAGTTAATAAATAATGAATATTTTGTATCTATCAGTTATCGCCTCTTTGTGAATAGGCTATAGGCACCAAATGCAAACAAATGGTCATTGACTGGGACATGCTGTTTGGGACTGATCATGTCAAGGAGCGATTTGCACGTCATAAGTAAAAGCAGGCAGATTTATGCAATGACATATATATGTGACCACCTTAATCATTATGGTTTTGTTGGAAAATACTGGTCACACATGGTCATGGCATCATGCCTTAACATTATTATCAAGGGAAAAAGAAAAAGATATAGTTGTTTGAACAGTGGTAATCAATAAAGACACACTTTCAAATTAAACTAACATAATGAGTGCTCTAAGATTTTTTAAAGCAATTTGTTACGGGGACAAGGAAAAGGATAATAAACTATGAAGTATAAGTACCCTTTTTCCCAATTCGTATAAGTTAATTAGAGGTGGTTGGTTGCTTACAAAAGTTTCTAGTCCATGTACTGAAACTGTTCTTCAGAATTCAAAACTTGCAATGTACATCAATTCCTCAATTAATACACATCAATAGACTGACCTTAGTTCAATTAAGCGTTATATTTGTAGTAGTTGAATCCATCAAATAGCGGCTTCGGCATCTAAAAGATACAAAAAACCAGCATGTTATTACCACATAATAACAAATGAAAAGCAATGAAACTAAAATAAAATTTATCAATGATAGTTTCACATATCAAAGTCATTCAGGAATTACAAAAGGCGGTACAATCTCTATTGAATAGACCAATCAACTTACTAAAGCATTTAGGTCGATATCCAAAGTCCTTGATGGAGATCCCTACAGATACTTAGCCAATGAACAATACAAGGAAACCTAAGCAGAATGCAAATGATATTGAACCATTGTAAAGCTCATCATTCAAGAGAGAGGCTAATAATAGGATGAAATTTGTAACATGTATCAGGGAACACAAATATATTCAATGCATAAAATGGCAAAAAAGATGGAAAAACAAGTAAAAAACAGTGTGTTTAAATTTTTAAACTCTTCAATAGTTTGATAGTTTACTTACTATCTAAAGCTTACTAAAGTCTTCAAATAAGGCAGCAAGGTGCTAGAGGAAAAAGTGCTTTGTCTACAACTACTCGGAGTTTTTAACCACATTCCAGCATTTTATGAACTTTTCAAATGAAAATATTCTAAAAAAGAAAGGAAATAGAGATATCAATTTGCTAAAAAAATTTAAACATGATTTACAGAAGCAAGATTTCATGCCTAAAGCATAGTTTGTCTTTATAGAAGTAAGATTTCATGCAAAATCAAAGGAACAAGAATCTGAGCAGCAGGCAATAAAAGGAAACACGTGCATTAAGGAAGATGTCAAAGATGCATGGTTATGCATAGAAGAAAGAAAAATAATCTCATGTGGTTTCTTACTGGAATTCATCTTCCCTATGGAATGATACTTGCACTAGGTCATTAAGAACAAAGAGGCCATTAGCTTAAAGGAAGATTGCAAAAGATAATCAGTTCCACCATATTTCTCTTACCTTATACCAATTTTGCAATTAAAAAACAATACAAAAATGCACATACAAGATCATGTCAGAAATACAAATTTCCATTAGTAGTAACAAGTAGAAAGCATTCTTTTCTTAGGAAGAAAAATGCCGCATATGAAGTTAAAACAAACTATTCATCAGCCTGTAATTTGTTACATTTTCATATAGCAAAAATGAAAACATCTCGTTATGGTTGAGGCAATTATCAGTCATCAATTGTGAACAAGGATTACCACCTCTTCAACAAAATGACATCTTTGAGATTGTCAACCATAAATTGGCTTGTATTTCTTGCATTCATATGATATGGACATTCTTTCTACCAAAATCAGCACTAAATTTGCTTGAGAATCAAATCAACTCCTATCTTTGAGTAGATGCTTTAAGATGAGAACATCAACCATATTAGCAAAGGCGACACATGAAAACTGAACATTAGAAGTATGTGACCACACCCAAATGAATCTAACCATACTTACCGACATCACTATTTCTTAGCAAACAAGGGGCAGAGATGCTAGTTCTAACTTCTAACCTGACTATTATTGTTGTTCCAATTTACATACTTTCAACTATTTTTCCAGTATCTTGCATGCAACTTTGTGCCATATACATCATCTCTACCTTGCTTGCTTAAGGAAGAAGCATGACATTCATCCTTATGCATTAACTTAACTTTAAGATCCAGGTCTAGTACAGTGTCCTTACCAGTGACTACCTGCCAGACTTTACTTCCTTAACAAAATCCCAACCGAGTCATATCCTATCATGTCTACTTCCACACTACCCTCTATTTTCCAGGAAAAGAGGATAAAGAAAAAACGCTAAAGTCAATGCTAATGATCTCTAAATCACTTTATATCTACCTCCCCATTCATATCCGATCATATCTGCTTTTTGTTTCATTACCAAAAAACATTTGAAGTATGTTACGTTACTTTACTAAAGCTGCAGATTACACAACATAGTTATCGTGCATTCAACCCACAGATGCCCCTATCACCAAATGTAATTGTAAATGACAATTCATGTCATTGCATCATAATCAAATATCACTTTGTGCCATATTTGCACTGTAGTGTAAAAAAAATGAAACCATTTAAAACTCAAGGATAATTAAGTAACCTCATAATCATGTAACTCATGCCATATTCCTTTTTGCACATCTTGTGTTTTGTCATCATATTGTTGGTGTGCTACTACTCCAAAATGCCTAAATTCATCTTTCTGTACATCTCTCTATCTCATTTTATATCCAAAATGTCTCAAAATATTAAATTAAACTGAAAATCATTTAAAGCTTAACTTAAATGAAGTTATGTTCTTAAATTATATTAACATAATGGACTTGGTAACTAAAAGCATTTAAAGCTTAACTTCATCTTTCTATACATGTCAAAGGTTATTCTTTTCCTAAATTTAATACTAATTTTTATTGACAAGTTTTTTATATTTGAAAAACAAAAAACCTTCCCCTGCTGTTTAGAAATCTCAAAATGCGGGAGTTTACATTCCTAAAATTCTCTCATCAACCTACATATGAGTATCTATAATGCGGAAGTCATTTTCTGGAGGTGCAATTTTAGCCTTGCCCTTAATTTGTGAGATCCATCATTTTACAGACAAGACCCAACAAATTGTGAGAAATTGTAGTCTTGCTGGGAGTAAATTTATAGAAATTATAAAGATAACTAGTATGTATTGCAATTTTTAGCTTTTACATACTTCCTCAAGGAGAAGAAGAAGAAAATATATTTAATAGAAATTTTATTAAAATGAACTTCACCTCAGAACATACTCAACTGTGTTAAAGATACAAGCAATATGCAGAAATTATAACTGTCCCCAAGAAAAGAAAACCAGCTTCTAGGTTTCACACAATATAACTATCAAATTTAGTGATCGTTAGCCACTGTCCCATTCTCACAAGCACTATACTTGTGCCTAACAAGATAACCACTATGGATCTATATTGTTTTGAACTACATCATACATTTAATGACTAATCCAAACTGAAACTCAAATATCTTCTAGTGTTCCTAGACAAACTCATCATGCACTGGAACTTATACAACACAATTCAACCAATAGACAAAAGGTACAAAAAAGACGTTTAATATATTGTTACCTTATCTTATAACAGAAAAGGCTCAATTTTTGAAGATTTAAAATCTATAGGCTTACTTACAAAAAAAGAAGGCAGTAAGGCAATCCATCCAAGTAGACAAATCAAAACTTTCCTCTATAATTTGAAATGACAAACATTCCAAGATCTTACTAAAAAGATAAAATAAAATAAAAAGTAACACTAAGGCATCGTATCTTTCGAAAAAGGACAATATGTGAATCAACCATAATGCCATGCTCATAATGTACTATCCGTTATATTTACTCTAGATAGCTGAAGTTTCCATATAGAATAGAGGTTTCAAGCAAATTTACTCAGAGAAGAATTTTGGCTAAACTTCAGCGAGTCATTTCTGTTACAAGCACAAATTTACCAAACTCAAAGATATATATGTACTAACTTTTAAGAATATTAATATTTGTTCATACACAATAAAGGAGCATGAAGTATTGATTAACCAATAACAAACAAAGAAAGATTAAGCATTGAATGGAAGAAGTTTAAAAAGTTGCCTAAATCTACACAGGATCCCCCGCCATAAAGGGGATCACTGAAAAAAGACAACCTCGCAATCATCTTAGACAACATGTACTTTAAAGCTAAAGAGAACTGGATTGGAAACTCTTCATTAGTAAATTATTGAATTGGAACCATTAGCTACCTAAGCAAAAACGTGAACAGAAATGTAACGTGTGCTTGTCTCTGTGATAACCTTGTTCCCTCGACGAACTTCCATTTTTAATATATCCGACCCAGTTTGGTTTTAGTATAATTTGGAGGCAACAAATAGGTTTTAAGAAAAATAACCAATATCATGCACAATCATATCCTCTATAGGCCATACATCACTATATTCAATTATCCATATCAAACATCATTTGTATGGAATGAAGCCGACCAACCTACTCCTTGCAGTTGACAAACTTGAGAACTTCAATCGGGACATCATGGAACTTATCATATGCAGGTCTAAACAAATCAATGCCGAGAAATATGATAGAAGCAGTTTAAACCCTAAGTAATGCCAATATCTGGCCTCAAATTCTTCATCATTCCCTGCTCAGTTCTAAGAACTGTTTGTAACCTCACTGATAGCATTTGCCAAATATCCAACATTGTTATGGTCACAACCTACCATAATAATATATCATTCCTAGTCATATATATGATTTCACACATCAAGTGATCAACCAATTCGGGGGTCAATCCACTATAGCAGAAACATTCTAATATAGCCACATAAGAACTAACAAAGTATGGGCATTTCCAAAGCGTAATGGAAAAAGTCCTAACTCATATAGAAAAAATTAGTCATAACCCTTGAACACGAGCCCTAAACCATAGTATGGAATTCCATAATAGAAGAAAATAATGTGTAGGATAACTAAATAAAGTAAGAAAAAAAAAAGTACGAACGAACTTAGATTATGTGTCCACACACCTGATGAAAGATTAACGACATGGCATGATAGATTCGACAAAGTCTTCTCCACTAAACTGCCCATGAAGAATGGGTATGGTAAGCACTCAATCGATTAGATGTGGAATGGAGATCAGTCAGGTGGAACAAAGGATTCTATCGAAGGTTGTTGCAGGAACGATAGAGATTAGTCGGACATTAATGCTGTGTAAGAGCATAGTGTAAGCGTGTTGTCTACTGTTTTTGAAATAGCGGGATTTTTAAAAAATTCATTTTCCAATTTTTTTAGGGTGGGTAAATTGTTAAAAGGAAAATAGTAATGGTTAATGTAAAGAAAGGGTTACAAATAAATGAATGCTCTATAAACATGACTAATAATACACTTAAATTGATAAACTTAAATTATAAAAGATAAATTGCAATGTCACCCAATATAAAAATTCCTATAGTGATTCATTTAGACATGGTGGTAAATGTAAGACATATCTATATAGGATGATAATTTCATAAGGTTGATTAAAAGGAAATATTGTACTTGCTAATGCATCTTCAAAAATTCTGCATTATTTGTTATCTGTGGACGAACTACACATTTAAATTTCAATTCCCTTAAATATAGCTAAGGATAGTAGTTGTGATATTAAACCCAATACAGATGTTGCTAAATTATAGAAAAAAAAAAAAGGTATTATAGTATGGGATGAAGCTCTTATGGCACATGGATATAGCTTTGAGGCTCTTGATAAAACACTTAACGATATTATGAAGCATCCCCTCTCAAAACATGCATCAAAACCATTTGGAGGCAAAGTTGTTGTTCTTAGAGGAGATTTCAGCAAATATTACTAGTTAGGCCAAATGGTAGAAGAGAAGATGCTAGAGCTAATGCATTAAACATGTCTTATCTTTAGCAGTCATGTATGGTTCACAAACTTACAACAAATCGCATAAGAAATACAAAAAAATTTAGTTGCCTGCTAATTTAGTGAACGGATTTTAAGATTGGTAATGGTGATATTGGTAAAGGGAATGGTGAAATTTGGTTAACATTTTGATGATTTTCTCCATCCACATTAGAGCAACCCAACAAAGGAAATTATTGATTTGCATATATCATTATTTACTTCAAAGATATAAAAAAATGGATATACTTACAAGAAAGAGCAATTTTAGCATCAACAATTTAAATTGTTGAAAAGATTAATGACTATGTCCTATTCCATTTTGCAATGGTCTATTGATGTGTTTGATAATGATTACACTATCTAGTTGAAGTTCTTAATAAACTAAAATCCCTAGAATTCCTAATCATTCATTGAAATTAAAAGCATCTACATCTTTCATGATTTTAAGGAACCTAAGCCAAAAAATGACTCTATGTAATGGAACTAGACTTCACATTATTCCACTATTAGATTGCATTATTGAAGCCAAAGTAATGTCTAGAACTAACATTGGCAAAAAGGTGCTCATTCTAAGGATTATCTAATCTCCTTATGACTCTAGATTACCATTCATTTTAAAAAGGATGCAATTTCCTCTCGCTATATGCTTTTCAATGACCATAAACAGAAGCCAGGGGCAATCTCTTCATCATGTTAAGGTTTACCTACAAAGGTCAATGTTTGCATGTGAACAATTATCTATTGTCATGTCAAAGGTTACAAATAAAGAAGGATTGAATAAGGTTGCAATACAATTGATATTGCAGCAAAGTGAACGAGCACGACATCTTTTATTTATGGATATTTTACTATCATATACCATATATAATTACAAATTAGTTGTTTTTTTATCCAAGCTCTAGTCTTGGTAACTAGTCTAAAGCAGCTATAAATTATGCCCAATAATCCAAGATCATATGGTCAATTTAGATCACCAAAGATAATCTAAGTAGTGGAGTGGATATGGTTGCAATAGTTATGTACATTCAATAAATGCCTCACACTATATGTGGCCTAAAAAGAATGATGTGGAAGCATATGTCAAAGGGTAATTAAGAGTAAGAAGGCAGAGAGGAAGGGTAACAGTCTCAGAAGCTCAAAATATACTAGTGAAAGTTAGAGGAATTATAAAATATCAACCCTACGGTTTTTGAAGAAAAGCAAAATGATTTTTGGGCTCTATTTGATCTTTCATGAAAGCAATTGGGCACTACTATGAGGTTTGATTCGATTTCTTCATCTCCTAAATGAAGAGAAGTTATGGTTATCCATAGAGTTGTGACATATGTGGAATTGCACTAATGATTGACTATTGAGAATAGAGTTGCAAACGACTTGGACTGAGTAGGGCTTTTGAAGGCTCGGGCTAGGGGTGGGCAAAAAAACCGATCGAACCAAACCAATCCGTAACCGAACCAATCCAAACCGAAAATATGGTTTTTTTTATGGTTTGGTTTGAAAATTTTCAAATCCGAACCAATCCGTAAATTTATGGTTTGGTTTGGAAGGTAAACCAAACCAATCCGTAAAACCGAACCAAACCGTTTTAGAAAAATATAATAATATTTTACTATATGTTTATATGATTTTATTTGATATTTATTATTTTATGAATATTAATTAAAATCAACTTGTCCTTTTTTAAATTTTTTTAAGCTCATGATATGTAATTTTTTATTGATGATGAACTATTGTTTTTTTAATAGCTTTTAACTTTGTAAAGTATGAAATTTATTTATTCAGTTATAAACTTTCATTATGTATTAGTTGTTTAATATATTTTGTCAGCTGATCATTTTATTCATTGATGAATTTGGTTTATAGATGATTTTTTATTTTAGCTAAATTATTGATAGATAATTGACAATGATGGTTATATTAAAATAATAAATTATGACTTACTATATAATGGTTAGTGAATGTATTTTATTCGTGGATAATTGATTTTATAGAGAACTATAGGTTAAAAGTATGATGAATTTATAAAGTATTTTGTTATGGTTTATAATATCAACTTTGTAAAATGATATAAATATTTAAGAATCTACACAAATATAAAAAAACTAGATTTTTAGTTAGAATTTTGATTTAAACCGTAATCCAAACCGAACCAAACCGTTATTTAATGGTTTAAAAATCTATAATCCGAACCAAACCGTTATTTAATGGTTTGGTTTGGGATGGAAAAAAAACCAAACCGTAAATTATGGTTTGGTTTGGTTTAGGAAAAACCGAACCAAACCGATCCGTGCCCACCCCTAGCTCGGGCTCAACTTGTTTGATAAATTAATGGGTTCAAGTCGAATCGGCTTTTAATAAGCTTAAAATGTACAGGCTCGATCCCAAGCCTATTAAGGATTCATGAGCTCAAGCTCGAGTCATTAGGTTGGTAACAAGCTTGAGCTTAACTCATTTACGTAAATAATCATATTTTATATTTATAATATTATATATAATTATTTATATTAATATAACACTATACTAACATATTAACGAGCCCTTAACAAGCTTATTCGAGAGCCAACTCATGAGTCAGAAGAAAAGCTCACACTTGGCTCATTTAGCTAAATAATCCTAAATTTGAGCTCGAGTAACTTGCAAGTAGTTCAACTCTTTTGCAACCCTAGCTAAGATAAGTCTTTCTACTTATGGATCCTTGCATGGGCTCCTCTTCAGTTTAAGCTCATAAAGAGATTGCTTAAATGCATGAGTTTCTTTTTTTTTTAAAGAAAAATGTGGAAAGTGAACGGATTAGTCCAATGGTTTTTGCTTCAAGCTTACTATATCAAATCTCTTTCATCATCCTAAATTTATGGACATAACTCCCTAAACCTTGTTATTCAATCAAATTAGTCAAGCCCATATCATTAGTGGATTTAAAGCCAATGATTTAAATTTATCCTTCTTTAATATCCTAAATCAACTTATTTGACTACGTCATAGAGTTCCATAGGTATTCACATCTAAGAAAATCCTTTTTCTATGAAGTCTAGGTCTTCTTCATAATTCCACATCAATGACTCTCTTATCGGATTTAGATTAGGAAAAAGAATGGTAAGAACATAACCCTATCTATAATCATCCTTTTCCAAGGATCCTAATCATTGTGAGTCCATATAAGGCAATTCTACCCCAATACTGGTTCAAATGATCATATAAAGACTTGTTGTGATGTGAAAAAACCCAATCACTTTAATTTTACTATATAACCAAAATGAGTTTCTATTTATCTTCTTTGTAGATATATGGATACAAATGAAGTATCCACGTGTGCACTATATGAGTATTGCTCTACACATGGCTTGCAAGGAGTGACACACAATAACAAATCAAGAATGATCAAGAGAGAAGTGGAATAGAAAGGAGGATCATGTAATCTCAATCATCCCAAATGCACTTATGATAGGTTGAGGAGCTACCAAGCATCAAACCCACAAGTAATGATGAATAAGTATTTTATCCCTTTAGACAAAAATTCAATAGCACTTCAATATTTCCATCATATTTCTTCCTTTTCAAATGTGGAGTGACTCGGGATATTTATAGAGCCTGGCCATTAACGTCATCTACTAGATCATATTGATAATCAATGGACAAGATTAGTCTCTTTTAGTACATGAGTCATGATAAAAAAGGTCAGATAATGGACAGATGGTCCAATGGCCCTGACTTCAATCCTACCATATCAAATTTCCTTTGATTAACTCAATTAGAACTAAACTCTTTAAGCCCTATCATTTAGCACAAAGATTCAAGCCCAGATAAATAACAATAATTTTTTTATAATTTAAAGTCCATTTACAATCTTATTACTACTATGTCTTTTAAATAAAGTTAAGATTAATATGCAATTATGATTCCAACATTCTTCTAGTTAGGGGACAATAAATGCAATCTTTTTATTTTGATTAAGAATATTTTGAAAAAAAAATCTTAGAATACACAAATATAACATCTCAAAACAATCATACCTACCTAACACATGATAGACTACCTCACTTGTTAAAGCATAGTCAATGGAAATTCTTGACACAATTCTATATGTTAAAAACCTTTCTTTCTTTGAGGTTTCCACTATTATAAAAATAATTACGTCAAAAAGTTTTCTTATATTCCTAACTTTTCTATAAATGTTAATGGATCAAGAATATATACATGGTCATATATTCATTATGTTTATTTTTGAAGCAATAAATGGAGAATAAGTTGACTTGACACTTACGAACATTAAAATAAAGGACCTCGCACAAAGTAAAAAAAGGTCATATGTTCTTAAAGAGCTAACACGATACCTATAGTCCTTAAATGAGGTCCTTAATGTCAAACATACTCTTAAGTCACGTTTCATATGTGGAAATGGAACCTGAAATGAAACCCAAAATGCAAATGTGATTCTGAATTCCATTCCCATTCCTATATTTGGATGCATTTTTAAAAGTTGGAATAGTAATTTTTGGGATTCAATGACATTTTTAGCTTTGAAGGGAACTTGATACTACCATTTAGAATGTGGAATCACTATTTCTTTCCATCCTCATTGATAATTATCATAACAATTACTTTTTCTTCCTCTTAAAAATTTATTAATAAGAATATTTTTTTACAAGCACCATCTCAATTCCATTTCATTCCATGATGTATCCAACAAAAGAATTTGTTTATCATTACGTCACTCATTTCATTTCTCTTATTCCAATGTATTCCATTCCGAACGATTCATGTGTACCAAATATAACATCATAGGTATCATAATTGTAGATATAGATTGTCAATTATATAATCCATAATGTGGATATTATACTTAAAATTAAGAAGAAGATTAAAATGAAACAAAATTTTGGTATTCACCACAATCAGAGGTGTGATCTCTATTGTCGTAATAATAATTTTATTTTAACGGTGAATTTTTTAATAGTTGCAACTTTTGATCAATTTCTTAAAGAGTTTTATGTATTTGGGTTGCATTGATTCATGATAATGATTCATGTTAATTAATAACTAACTAACTTGAAATCCAGACGATGCAACCCATGTCCAAACAATATGACTCTTACAGAAAGTTGCAGTTGTTAGAATATCTAATTATTATAACTATAATGTGTTGCAATTGGTAATGTTTGTATGATCAAAATTCTTCTCTTTATTTCTCTCTTTTGTTAACAATATTATACGCATATATCTCAAATATTTTTAAATGTGGTTTGATACTTAAAAATCTGCTATTAAAGTATCAAGACTTTTGTGTATCTTAAGGGAATTCCGTAACATAACTCTCATAGCAAACTTTGTGTGAGAGACATAAATTCTCTAAGGAAAGCGATATCATTCGTGTCTCTAAGTCATTGTTATTCTCCAAATTTGTTTCATTAGAAATTCTTTCCTAACAATCTTAGAGAATTTACGATGGCTAGTGAAACAAATGCTGTTCTTAGAGTCATGAACCAAGATTTTGTCAAACTAGATCGATTTGATGGAACAAATTTCAACCGTTGAAAGGAAAATGTTATTCTTGTTATCTGTGTTGAATATAGCCTATGTGCTTGATCCTAACATTCAACCTATTCAAGATATAAAGGAAGATGTGAATTTGGATGAGAAGGCAAAGTTTTAGGAAGCCAAAAAGAAAAGGGTGGATGATGAATTTGCATATAAAGGTCATATCCTTAATATATTGTCAGACAATTTATATGACCTTTACATGACAATTAAATCTCCAGTAGAAATTTGGAAAGCACTAGAAGAAAATACAATATTGAAAGATAAGGTACGAACAAATTTCTTATGTTAAAATATTTTGAATTTAGCATGATTGATAAAGTCCCTATATTAGATCAAGTTCATGAGTTACAAGTTCTTGTCAATCGACTACGTGACTTGCATGTAGCTATTCCTAAATATCTTCAAGTGGGGCTAATTTTATCAAAATTACCCCTAGTTGAAATGATTATAGGTAGAAACTACTTCATATGGCTGAGGATTTCACCATTGAGAAAATTCTTAGGCATATGCATAGAGAAAGAAACTCAAAAGCGTGATGCAATGAATTTTCAAAATAGTTCTAAAGTGAACTATGTGAAAGATGGTGAAAATAAGAATTTCAAAAGGAAAAGAAAAACATGCGAACCAAATGAAAAGAAACGGTTTCACAAATGCTATAATTGCAACAAGAAAAGGCATTATGCTAAAGAATGTCGATTCCCAAAGAAAGCCACGAAAGAAGTCACATCACTTGCTGCAAACTTAGTAGAAGATTAAGATTTTATTGCAATGGTGACAAATGAATTCAAAGCCTTACATGTTGGAATGATAATTGACTTGAACATAGCAACAAAAACCAAATTTGGAAAATGGTGGCTTGATTCAGGAGCAACGATTCATGTGTACAATGAGTGAAATCAGTTCAAAGATTTCAAAATTGTGGAAGATCGTGAAGTTCTAATGGGAAATGGCAATTCGGGAAGTGTACAAGGAATTGGAAGTGTAGATCTCTATTTTACATCCGAAAAGAAATTGACTCTAATGAATGTATTATATGTACCAGATATGAAAAAGAGTCTAGTTTCTATATGCTTGCTATGTAAGAAGGGATTCGAAGTTGTAATTGAGACGGACAAGTTTGTACTCATGAAAGGGGATCTTTATGTAGGGAATGGATATGTTTGTGATGGAATGTTTAAATTAAGCATTGAAATTAATAAAGAGAATGATTCTGTTTATTTTGTTGGCTCTTGTAATCTATGGCATGCTAGATTAGGACATGTTAATTTGCAAACCATGACATATATGAATAGAAATCGTTATGTAAAATTAAATGATGGATAACATGAATAAGTGTGAAATTTGTATTCAAGCCAAAATTACCAAGAAACCTTTTCCTCTGTAGAAAGAAATACTCATGTTCTTGATTTAATTCATAGTGATATATGTGAGTTAAATGGACATTTAGCTAAAGGAGGAAAAAGATATTTTATAACATTCATTGATGATTGTTCAAGATTTACCTATGTATATTTACTAAAGCATAAAGATGAAGCATTTGAATCTTTCAAACATTATAAAGTTGAAGTAGAAAATATACATAATAAAAGAATCAAATGGTTACGTAGTGATAGAGGAGGTGAATATTTTGAAATAAATTTCATAAATTTTGTGAAGAGAATGGAATTGTGCATCAATGCACTACTCCCTATACACCTCAACAAAATGGATTAGCGGAACGTAAAAATCGAACATTAGTAGACATGATTAATTCGCTAATCATTAATGCCATATTGCCTTTTAATTTATGGGGACAAGCCTTGTTAACTTCATGTCATATTTTGAATAGAATTCCATCTCGATCTTTAGGTTTTGCTCTATATGAAAAATGGAAAGGAAGAAAACTAAATGTTGAATATTTTAAAGTGTGGGGTGTATTGCCTACTATAGGGTTTTTTATCCAAAAAGGACAAAATTAGGTGCTAAAGCTTTAAAAGGAATTTTTGTAGGCTATGTACAAAATTTTAAAGGATATAGAATATTAGAATTGGAATCTAACGTAATAATTGAAACTAAGGATGTAGAATTCCTACAAAACAAATTCTGTGGTGATCAAATTGATAATGAAATCACACAACAAGATACTAATACAAGAAACTCTGTTGAAAAGAATAGTGTGGAAACCAATGAAGAATCTACAAAAAAGCCTAGAAAAACTAAAAGGTTAAGGAAAAGTAAAAGTTTAGATCTTGGATTTATTGATTCTTAAGCTCTTTGTTTTTTAGTAGAAGGAAATAGAGATTCTATATTTGTAAAATTCCTGTTGTACTTAGTGTAGTTACTGATCCCAAAATGTATCAAGAAGCTATGACTTCACGTGATGCGGATTTATGGAAAGAGTCAATAAATGATGAAATCGATTCCTTATCATCTAATAATACTTGGGTTTTAGTTTATTTACCTCAAGGATCTAAGGCAATTGGATGTAAGTGGGTATTTAGACGAAAATATAATTCAGATGGTTCTTTGCAAACTTTTAAAGCAAGATTAGTAGCAAAAGGTTTTAAGCAACGGGAGGGAATTGATTATTTTGATACATATGCTTCTGTTGTAAGAATGATGTCTATTAGAGTGTTGTTGGCCATTGCCTCCATTTGTAAATTATATGTGCATCAAATGGATGTCAAAACGACTTTTCTAAATGGTGACCTTGAAGAAGAACTGTCTATGGAACAACTAGAAGGCTTTGTGCTTCCCGAAAATGAAAAGAAATTTTTCAAATTAATTAAATCATTGTATGGATTTAAACAAGCTCCAAAACAATGGCATGAAAAATTTGATAGTGTAGTCCTGACAAATCGTTTTGTTCATAATAGTGCCGATAAATGCATTTATTCAAAATTTACAAATGAATATGGTGTTATTATTTGTTTATATGTTGATGATTTGTTGTTGTTTGGAACCGATATGATTAGAATAAATGAAACCAAGAAATATCTTACTTCACAATTTAAAATGAAATATTTGAATGAAGTAGATACAATATTAGGAATTAAGATATTGAAACAAAATGAGAATATTATGTTGATACAGTTACATTACATTGGAAAGGTTCTCAAAAAGTTCAAACACTTAGTAAAGAAAGAATATACAACTCCTTATGATTCTCACATTAAATTACAAAAGAATACTGGAAGAGCAATAACACAATTAGAATATGCTAATGCTATAGGGAGTTTGATGTATGCATCACATTGCACCAGACCTGATATTTCATATGTTGTGTGCAAGTTGTCAAGATTTACAAGTAATCCTAGTACTAAACATTGAATGGCTATATCCATAATATTTAGTTATTTGAAGAAAACTGTAAAACTTGGATTAGTATGTGGTAACTTTCCAACTGTACTAGAAGGTTATTCAGATGCAAGCTGGATAACAAATGCAATTGATAGAAGTTCAACTTCTGGATGGATATTTACCATAGGAAGAGGAGCCATAAGTTGGGCTTCAAAGAAATAAACGTGCATAACTCACTCAACAATGGAAGCTGAGTTTATAGCACTTGCTACGGCAGGAAGAGAAGTAGAATGGCTTAGAAATTTACTTATGGAAATAGAGTTGTGGCCACAACCACAGTCAGCCATTTCAATCTTCTACGATAGCGAAGCAACTATGTTTCGAGCCTACAATAAAATTTATATTGGAAAGTCTAGACACATAGGGTTGAGACATGAATATTTAAGAGAATTAATAAGGGGTGGAATTATAACCATTACCTATGTTAAGACTAATGATAACTTGGCAGATCCTTTGACAAAAGGATTATCTAGAGATCTTGTAATAAGGAGTGCTGCTAAGATGGGTCTGAATCTCTTATAGTTGGAAGTGATGGGAACTTTACCTTATTCTAACACATCACTAGTTTCAAGGTTCAAAGTGTAAAATCAAGTTATTACTAACTTAGTGTATTATAAATACGATAAGTTAAAAAATGATGAGATGTAGTAAACATTTCTTAATGGATAGATATTATATCTAAATCAATTTGTTTGACGTGTTCCACCTATTTGAACATAGGAGTTGTGCCGCTCCAAACAAAAGCTTAAAGAGTTTGCTTTTGTAAATGTTCATGAAACCAGGATAAGCACATGATCTTTACCGTGCTATCATAAGTCCACTATTTGAATGTGAACATGTTTATGTCTATGAAATCTCCGGTTGTGACACATAGCATGGAAGTTCAAACCAAAAGCCACTTATCACCCTGTTGCGACTTTGACAATTCATACTAAGGAATAATTCAAATCTAACGATATTATTCTTTAAGCATAAACATGGAGGCATTTGTGTGTGTACATAATCGACAATCTAGTGGGGGATTATAGATATAGGTTGTCAATTATATAATCCATAATGTGGATATTGTATTTAAAATAAGGAAGAAAATTAAAATGAAACAAAATTTTGGTATTCACCACAATCACTGGTGTGATCTCTATTGTTGTAATGATAATTTTGTGTATTTAGGTTGCATTGATTCATGATAATGGTTCATCCTAATTAATAACTAACTAACTTGAAATCCAAATGATGCAACCCATGTCCAAACAATATGGCTCTTAGAGAAAGTTGTAATTATTAGAATATCTAATTATTTTAAATATAATGTGTTGCAATTGGTAATGTTTGTATGATCATAATTCTTCTCTTTATTTCTCTCTTTTTAAACAATGTCATACACCTATATCTCAAATATATTTAAGTGTGACTTGATACTTGAAAATCTGCTATTCAAGTATCAAGACTTAGTTGTATCCTGAGGAAATTCCACAACATAACTCTCATAGTAAACTTTGTATGAGAGGCATAAATTCTCTAAGGAAAGCGATATCATTTGTGCCTCTAGGTCATTGTTATTCTCCAAATTTGTTTCATTAGAAATTCTTTCCTAATGATAATTCATATACTTTCAATATTTATGAATATTATTATTTTACTCCATAAATAACCATAAATCAAAAGAATCATATTTCTGCTTATTATAATTTACTAGATTTACAAATCAGTGGAAGAGTTTGTGAGTTCAAAAGGCCATGAAAGGGATGCCATAATAAGACTCACACATTAGGTTTATACACACGATGGTTTTAGGGATTTTATTAACTTTTTTAGGGACATATTGCATAATAGTTTTAGATCCTGTGTCGGACTTATGTCCTCTGTAGGGTTTAAAGATGATTTTAGCTTCTACTTTTTAGGAGTTTTATTTTCTTTATATTACACCAATGCCAACAATTTTTTCCATTTTCTTTGTTTGTTTTTCCTTTTTACATGAAGACAATTTAGTTAATTAATGAATTGAAAACCTTAAGTTCTTATTCTTCTTGATTCTTAACAATTTTCTAATAATTGCCACAAACAACTTGAGTTAACTAATTGGGGTTCATAATAATTATATATTATCCAAATCCCATTTATTTCTAACCGTAAGTTATTATTAATCAGCCCTAAACAATTGATATGATTTTGCTACATCATATCTTAAAAATAATACTTCTACCATCTAGCTAACCATTCAGTTAATTATCTAACTCCATTTTAACATACTTAATATATCAATAACTAGCATGACTAATCCCTTTAAGAAAAAAAAAAACGATCTGATTAAAAAAAATAAAACTATAGAATTTTCCAAAGCTTAAATCATCCAACCATATCTCCTTTTCTTTTTCTAATTTTAAAGCCTAAACACATAGAAACCCTAAATTAAGATGCCGTCTTTAAATATATAGATTTAGATCTCAAATTACAATCAATCCATATCATCGTGTGTCCCAACATGCACGCAATAGAGCCAGGATTGGTAATTGGGCTACAGCAACTAGAAATAGTATTTAGCATCCGTCATCACATGATTAATTTAGAACATTAAAAAAAAATAAAGATAATATACTAAATCAACTTACTTGTCTTTGTCACAAAGTACCGTGGAAATTCATATCTAAGAAAATTTACTTCGCCATGAAGGCTCTTCTTCACGTGTCCCTTACAGTTGACTAGATAAATTTAGAGATTAGTATTATCAAAACATAATATGCTAAATCAAACTTACCTGTCATTGTCATCATGGAAAAAAAAATTCGATAATTATATCCAAGAAAATTTACTTCGCCATGAAGGCTCTTCTTCACATGTTCCTTACTGTTGACTCTTGATAATTTAGACATTAGGATACCTAACCTATATATATTAATAACATTTTTCAATGAGTACACCTAGAATTTGGTATTTAAAGGTTGGCCATATGTTTACCTCAACTTTAAATTAATGCATTAATATCATTCAACTCTTCTTCGAATTCACTAATAATATTTATAATAGTCAGCTGACATAGCTGGGCAAGCAAATAGAATTTGGCAGGTGGCAAGAAGAAATTTTTCTTGAATTGAGTTGAAAAATAAAAGTGAAAAGGCAAAAATAAAGGAAAACTTTGAAGAGAAAGAGAGCACCCAAATCAAAGAGGGGCAGAGTCCCTCCACAACTCATTCAACGTAATTTACATAAAGTCGAACTAGTATTGCAATCAATGATTTCAAAATTCTCCTAGTTAGGCAACAACAAATATAAATTTCCCATTTTGATTGAAAACATCGTAAAACGATTCTTAGGTTATGATTTACTAGACACAAACATCTTAAGATAATCTTGCTCACCAACACCATCGATATTGAATCATAAGCATCATGGCATCATTCAGCATAACAATGATCACAAATATCAATATGCTAGTTTAGAAGAAATAAGCATCCTCATGTGATCTCACCATTGGTCTCAAACGTTAACCCATATTGTCGTCCTAGGAGTTAATATAGACATCATCACGGGTCGGTTTCGAATCGGGAACCGACCTAACTCGTCACCGGCGGTTCCTGAACTGGAAATCTGCTCAGGAATGACGGGTCTGTACCGATAAAGGACCTGTCGGTTCCAATCGGTCCTTACAGTTCCATCCCTAAAAACCGCATGACCCAACGGTTTTGGAATCGTCAATTCAGGAACCGACGGTTCTATACCATAAAAATTATAAAAAAAAAAAGAAAAGAAAAATATAAAAAGTTGTAATTATAGAATAAATATCTAAAACTATTTTCGCATAAATAATAAAAAATTTATTTCATATTCATAATAGTTAATGTGTTATTATTAACAACACAAGTAATAAATACATTTGAAATCATATACTGTTAAATTTATGCAGACTTCTAATCAAAATAGACTTTCTTTCTTAACAATGGGTGATTCATTTTTTGTTATTGAGAATTATTTATATCTTGAATATTTTATAGTGTCACATTGTTAATATAACAACTAAAAAAGTGCAAGTGATTGTATATAAATAAATACATAATTATAGAATTTTTTTTTAACTAATGCTATGAACAATAATTGTTAGGCTCAATGTTATTTCAAGTTAAAAATTTATTTTATATTTTTTCTTAGTTAAATTAAGTAAATTATTTAATTAATTTTTTATTTTTTTCATGGTTCCTGATTCCTCTAGAACCGGAACCGAATCGTGGGGACCGGCGGTTCCGAAGAACCGGGAACCGGATCGGCTCTCACGGGTTCGGTTTCGGTTCCACCATTTTTAGAAACGGGAACCGGCGGTTCAGTCCGACTCCAGACCCGAACCGAACCGTGACAATGTCTAAGTTAATATGAGATGGTATGAAAATAAAATAGCATCCTTATGTAAGTATTTTCTAAGAGACATGAAATCTTCAAGTGGACGGTATTGCATTACACGTACACTCATCATTTGTAAGAAGCTATTCACATTAGCATTTAATTTCGTGAAAATCATGATGAGTCCCCTGTTTTTAATCATCAAAACGATCAAAGATTCTTACACCAAGCAAACATGGAATTTATCTATTTCTCTCTAGGAGATACTTGAGCCTGCAAAGGGTTTTTCATCACTATAGTGGCCTCGGACTTCTCTGCCAGATCGATGTCTTCTCCATTCACAGGTTTCCACTCAAAGTTCCAAACCAAATTAGCCACAAAGTACTCCAAATGAAGCAGAGCCAATTGGAAACCAGGACACATCCTCCTTCCAACCCCAAACGGCATCATCTTAATCTCTCTACTCCCTGTAATGTCAAATTCAATTCCTCCATTATCCTTGCACATAAACCTCTCCGGTTTAAACGCCAATGGATCTTCCCATAATTCGGGGTCCAAACCCATCTCTCGCACCATGAAGTTCACCTCTGCATCTTTAGGTACCAAGTAACCATCCAAAACAATATCCTCTGTGACCGCATGTGCTAACACGAATTTGGCAGGCGGGTGTCGTCTCAAACCCTCCAAGATCACAGCTTTCAAATAGGGCATCTTCCGCAAATCCTCTTCCTTCACTTCCACCTCACTCGGACCAACAACCTCTCGAATCTCGCTGAAAAGACGCTCTTCAACATGTGGGTATTTCACTAAATTGGCCATCACCCATTGAAGAGCTGTCGTAGTAGTATCAGTCCCAGCATTAAGAAACTCCGAGCATAAACTCACAATCTCATCTTCTGTAAGCTTCCTCTTTTCAGTTTCATCTAATAGCTCCAATTCCAAAAGTGTATCTACATAACAGAAGATCATCCCGTGATCATCCTCCTTCTCTTTCGCCTTCTCCTTCTCCTTCTCCTTCTCCTTCTCCTTCATAAACTCTGCACGTGCTCTTGTTAACGACGCAAGCACATCATGGCGCAACCTTTTGATCTCATAAAACTCCTTCCACAACCTATAAAGTACGATCTTACCCAACCTAGGAAATACATTAAGTTTATTAAACCTTCGAATACTCAAAAGCCCTTTTCTCAGCACACGCTCCACTTCTCGTACCTGCGCCTCATCGACTTCACTACCAAAACACATAACCACCACAAACAAAACATCGCGTACTGAAAATGCTCGGCCACGTGCGTAATACGCCGTCCTGTTGTTGTTGAAACCTTAAGCGTTCGTTCAAAACTCCCAAGACGCGTGCACGTGAGTTAGAGAAGGCCTTAAGGCGCATGGGGTGGAGGAGCTTTGACGTCAAGTTGCGGCGGAGGGTACGCCACGTGGGACCGTAGAAGGAAGAGCTTACGTTGTGCTGTTTGGAGCTCATGATCTTTAAGGTGGGCAAGGCGGGAGGGCGATCGGCGAATATGGCACCGTAGTGGATGAGGGCTTGGTGGGCGGTGGCGCGTGAGGATATGAAGATGAAAGGACGTCGACCGATGTGGAGAGTGAGTATAGGTTTTTGAGGACGGTTTCGATGTTGGATAAAGAGTTGTAGAACCATAGGAAGTTGCCAAATTCGGGCATACGAAGAGGACCGGGTGGGAGAGACAGAGGGCGTGTGGTTTTCTTGGGAAGCAATAGGAGGTTGAAGGTGGATTTGATGAGCAATGAGATGCAGAGAGTGACTGTGATTATGAACCAGAGCTCCATGATCAAAATAAATGAAAGGTAGGTTGTGTCTGATCTTATTTTCTTAGACCAGGTGTTATACTGTGGATTATATATACTGTAGAGTGTGGGGACAATAATTTGATGAGTATCATCATATGCTGTGTACTTTGATATGTATGATTAAAAAAAACAAAAATATGTAGTTTTTCAGATAATAATGTCTTTATATTTTCGCTTCTGCTGATCAATGGTGTGAACTGTGAGCCACAGAGAATTAGGTATCAATGTGAATTATATATCAAATATCCTAATTAAATAATATATGGAAATGACTATTTTGACTATATATATTAGCCAGCGACGCATCCGCGATGCATGCGCAAAAGTTAAAATTAAATGACATGTGAAGTTAGCAAAGGAAGTTGCCATGTATGAAAGTGACTATAAGAAAAAAAATTATATAACTGATCAAGAAAGGATATTTAGAATTTTAAATTAGAAAATGATTATAAAACATTTATTGGAAACCAAAGCTAGTCAAGCACGATCTGTTCCATAAAGGATGAAGACATGTGCTTGCAAGGTAAATTAGAAAAGTTAATAATTTGCAAATGTCTTTTAAAAAGTTGATGATTATGATAACTCATATTACTTAGTAATTATATTGTTAAGCTCATTATACAACAATTTGTTTAAGGTCTTTTTATGCATGTAAAACTGAAATAAATGAAGTAGAGTGTGAAAAATCAATTTTAGAGTAGTTGACAATATATGCAATAAGATGAGTTAACTATCTGACAAACCTTGAAAAGACGAAAGTTGCGGGAGATATAATTTCTTACGCTAGCAAGAAGAACAAAGGTGTTAATTAAACCATTAACAATAAAGGAGAAGAAGAAATTGTAATCTAGATGAATTTCTTACTACGATAGTTTTTTTCTTTTGTGATTATGTTTGACTTTCTTTCTCTTGGAAGATGTAATGGGGTGAGCAGATTTCCTTTGATGATAGTATTCATTTTGACTATTTGTTGCTTAATTGGTATTCTGTTCATTGCAACTAAAAAGAAAGAAATGCATAAAGATCTAGGAAAACAATAGCATTAAATTAGTAAAAAATCTTTGTATTTTGGTATAAACTACCTGTTGATTCGAATGTTTTGTATCTCTTTCTCAATTGTCTTAATGAAATTCCTAATATCAAGCTTAATAGAACATCCCCAGCCAAAGCTATAAACTCTTAGGTAATTTCTCTATTGTTCCAAAACAACAAAGTTGATGTCGGTTGGTCTGTTCACACATAAGGTTTACTAAGAAGCTTGAAAGAAAAATAGTTACCGTAAGGGGTGGTCGCTGTGGATGGACTTTGGAAATCTCCAAATTGGATAACCAAGCATCAGCAGGGCTCATTTCATCGTATGAATCCTAAATTAAAGAGATGTAAGATAAACAATAGATGTGTTTGTAAATTTTGTCATTAGATATATAAACCAAATACAATCATTAGAATTGTAAGAATAATTCATATCGGATAGAGACTAAGTTGCCACATTTTAAATTCGGTTGACAACGATTTAAGGTCCTTAGCAACTGTTGTCATAAAGGTTAGTATGAATATGTTAATTTAAGATAGTATAAATATATTTTAAAATGGGAAAAAATTAATAGATTAAACGTTAAATTATAAAATATGAAGTTTTTGTACCTTTCTTACAGTAACACGTCTTTGTAGACAACATTTTGAGTATATATGCCATCATGACCCAATATTTTACCATCCCTAACTAAGATCTTTGTTGAAGACATTGACACTCCTCGTGACAAAGCTACGTAAAGTTGTCCATCATTGAATACATGGTCAGAAAGAAAAATCCAACACTTTGAATTGTTTGACCTTGTGCTTTATTAATCGTCAAAGCAAAACTTAAGCGCATAGGTAATTGTTTCCTTGTCAGTTCAAAGGGTAATCCTAAGTTGTAAGAGGTTTTCAAAGATATTATTGGAATAAAAACTCTTAATTCTTTAGATTGCCCTGTCAAGACCTTTGTATAGATGAGATGTCTCAAGAAGTCGACACAAATCAACTTAGAGCCAGTTCCGCAAAAGCAGGATAAGTGCAACTTTTTTAAGTGTTAACACATGGGGAGGCATCCTACCAGGCGAGATGGATTTTAAATATTCTTGTTGATACAAATGTGCAAGTTCATCTGTAACAAAGTCAAATGAGTAATGTGTATGGGTCTTACCGAGAAAATTCTCCATTATTCTATCACTTAATTTTTCAACTTTCACATTTGTAAGTGCTAGAATTGCACGACTAACAAAATAATCTCCGTTTTCTGCAGATTCTACAAGATTAGGGAAAGTTGCGTCTATTAGATTTCAATTGAGTGCTTACCTTCCCATGGTATGGTTAATGATGGTGGCACACATATGAAATCATGATTTATCGTACACTCTACTCCATCTCCAACTCTTATTAAAAAGTCAGCAAAGTCTTTATCATTGATAGATCTATATTATGTGTTAATCTAGAATTCAAACACTCTTTCAAAGGGGTGACTTGTTTGGCATGCATTAACATTTGATGTTTTGTTCCCTTAGAAACAATTGGAAGGACTGTCTAAATCTCCTCCTAATATGATAACTTTTCCCCCAAATGGTAATGTTCCTATGATATCTCAAAGTATTTATATCAGAGCTTCAAATGCATATCTGTTAGCCATGGGTGCTTATCCCATAAAATCGCTTTAGAAAGCCATGGCAGATCAGCCAACTCAGATTGCTTACTCACCAAAAATAGAGTTTGCATATGGGTCTAAGGGAATCTTGAAACGATAGTAAGCTGTTCTCCTCTAGGTATATAGTGCTGCAATCCCAAAAGTAGGTAGCCAAGCTATTGACTAGTATTCAAGGAGAAGCCAAAATAGCATGATACAAAAAAGATTTCAGTACCCTTAAACCATCTATAAAAAATATTACTTGTTCATCACCGGTCTAATACAGATTTCACGAATCAAAAGCATACCTTTGTTCAGCATTCAACCTTCAGGATCATTATATCACATTAGAAATAGGTATTGATAGTTCATCTTGAATAATCTTAGTATATCATTCTGGTTTCCGAGTGGTCACTAAATTAGGCAACTCATAATCGACAAAGACTTCCATGTTGTGCTAGCAATAATTTTAGGTCTTTAATAACTTATCAATTAAAACCATGCTAAAGCTAGTTGAAGATGAAGGATAATCCTGTATCATGCTTCCATGGAATCCGTCATGTTGAGCAGCATTTGCAAATGTATTATATTGACTCCATGATACGTAAATCGAGAGTCAAATGATGTAGGACCACGGATATGGTTAAGTAATATTCGTAAATAGAACCTCTCTGAATTCTTTGGTGGAATAGTATATATTTTCCGATTACTTTCTTTCTATCCTTCTACATTGCCATGTTGAATTGACCCATTTGTAGTGTTGCGGAAATTTTTTGTACAAGTATCTTCTTACTTCTAAGTCTACACTATTTGTGCAAAGAATTTTGTAAGCATTGCTCGGGCATTGGTTGTCAGCCAAAATAGAACTTCAATTCGTCTTCTCGAAAATATATTGTATGCATGTTAAGAAGATGTATTTGCAACCTATAATTGTGGGGTATATATGATCAACGGGAATTGCATTAGTCTCCATATAGCCTTGGGGCACATACAACGTGCATCAACAAATTGTTGGATTTCATCATTCTAGGATTCGATGTGAACTTCCATGGAAAGTCTATCTAGTCCTTTACGGATGTACTTCTATAAATATTTAATACTCTTGACACTTGCACAGACCTCTACATTGATGTGACAGTCGTGCTTAAGAAGTAACCAAGGATTATATGGAATGACCCAGCTATTGTCAAAAACATTATGACAGTTGAGAAGCGGGACAGTACTAGTATATTACGTCTGGAGATTGGATAAGAATCATTCCCTTGAGAAGTAGCATTTGCAATTGTTTTGGGAAAGACGCTTACAATGCCCAGTTTCATACATGGTGTGTCGATGTATTGTATCCTCCACATGGTCCATGGATCATGTGTTTAAAAACAAATCATAGAGTCTAGGTTTTCTCTTTGATTCGGGATTTTAGCGCTCACAACAATGTCGTAATCATCAAATGAATTCAATTTATCTTCAAAGTATAAAAAGATGAGCATGTAGGCATAAGGAAGGCCACGTTTTTGGAACTCTATAACATAGGAGTAACCAACTACCTTTCCAAGATTGTCTTTCAATAATATCCTTCTTGAAGTGCTCAAAACGTGAATGAAAGACCAGGATAGCAAATCTAGGTGATCCTAATGGTTTGCCCTTGAAATAAATTGTTGTTGAATTTGAAGCCATGATGGGTTACATGTTACAGTAATAAAAAATCTATTGTCCATATTCTTGAACTATTGCCATCGCATCCTAATATCTTTGATACATATATCGGACTTCTATAAAAAAGAGGATGACAAAACAATCTTATGTCGACATTTCCTATAAAAAATTTCCTTTTTGAAATGAAATTTAAAATGCATAAGCATGAACGAATAACAAAATGTTAAATATAAAAACTTGCTTCATTTTTCTCCAATAACAAGTGAGTCTTGCAATCCTTGGTAAAATTCAACTCGAATTATTTGTTGGTTGTTTGCAACCATCTGAACCTTTGAGTTTCAATCTTCACAAAATTGTCTGCTAAATATTGTTGAAATAATCCGCCTCCTCTAAGAAGAGTGATTTCACATTCATGAATCTAGAAATGTAATGTCATAAGATTAATTTATGCAACATAATAAAAATAACTCAACTAAACAGTAATGTCAAAATGTCACCTGTATTTTATCTGAATAAGTTCCATATGAAAAAAGTAGGGGATATAGCAAGGGATCGTAATAACCATTAGTATCATTTATGGTCATGAGATGTTCAGGATGGGACTGTATTATGATGTCTCGATTATTCAAATCTCTAATTTCTTCACCTCCAACTATTATAATAGCAACTTGAGATGCAATTCGAAGAGAATATTAATGTTGGCTAGCAGCTTATTCACAGATAATTAGTTGACAATCTTGTACATTGTCCAATGTTGCCAATCAACGTAGTTGGTGGGCAAAAGGATTGTGAGAATTCAAAATGGAAGAAATTTTTTAAATGATTTCCATACACTGTTGGATTTTCACGAAGATGATTTTCCATTTCATGATCTGTATCATATATATATATATATATATATGTTTGCAAATATCTTAGCCTTTCAAGGTTAGAGGGTAAGAAACTACTAATCTTATGGTATGTTGAACATTGTGCTCGAAAAGTATATATACAACGGTTCCCAATCAAAAAAGTTTCATCAACACCAACTCCCATTGAGGTAAATGAAAATATGTGATTGTAAGATCTAATGTTTTGTCTAAAATGTCTTTAGGATTGGTTTGACCAATGAATAATTCATAAAGTTCAGTAGGTGGCAGGGGCATAGGTAAAAGAATGCATCCCCTCGAGCAGTACATTTTAGATGTCTCATGTTGAGAAAACAGAGCATCACAAAATTGACATGTTGAGGTTGAAGAAAGAGTTAATAGCTGATGTCCACTACTCTTGTGAAATTCCCAAGCCATTTTAATATTACCGCATCGATGATGTGGGTTAGCCACTGGTGTTCAAATTGTATAAGTAAAATTTAGAGAAATGCAATAAATAAAATATGCTAACATCAATATGAAACAAATGTACGTAACATAATTAGATAGATTTAGCATTTTTGCCAATAGTATAGATATGAAAGACTATAAATTGTGTATAGTTTCCTATTTTGGATGTCAAATAATATTCTTATATTAGCTCGATCACATTGACTGACAAATAATAGTAATAGATTACCTAACCATATTTAAATAAATTAAAAAGAAGAAATAAAGAAGTAAAAAAAAAAAAAGGAAACTTATTTCCCTGGCATGTTCATCCATACCCTAAAGTCGACAAATGTCACCCAAATGACTACGTCTTACTACCTCTAGGCAATTTCGATTTTTTTTCTTTTTTTTTTTAAAACCTCTTTTCTCAATTACATTGATGTACATGCATGGGTAAAAGTAATTTCACATGCTAAACTATGCATTCGAAATGCCTCAGGTGCATCCCAAAAAATCAAAAGTATGAAAACGAAATTCATCAAAGTCATCAGAAAATAAAAACTGAGTACAAACTTACTTGCTTTTGGAAAAAAAATGCAGTATAAACTTACCAACGAAGAACAGATGCACTCTCTATACCTGAATGAAGAAAAATTTAAAAGTAAATGTATCTTAAATGAGAGAGGTACAACAAATGGGATTGAATCAAAAGAGTTTTACCTAAAAAAAGAAAAAAACTTCACATTAAATTAGTGAGAAACAACAGGCAAAAATAACAATATATATATATATATATATACACACACAATAGAGTTTTGGTATCAATTTTGTGTAGTTACATTTTACCAAAAAAAAAAAAAAAAGAGATTAAAAGCCATGAAGCTTCACAATAAATCAGGAAGACAAAAGGATAGGGATGAAAAAAAATCTACCTATTCAGTTGTACCTGAGAAAAATATTTTAAGTTCACATTAAATTGATGAGAAAAAATGAAAAAAATTAAATTGAAAAAACAAACTTCTAAGAGATTGGAAAATTAAATGCAATATTCTTTTTTGTTTAGTTCTTCATTTGTTTGGACGTCATGGGAATTGAAATTCTTAATCAAAATTCATGGGAACGTCTGATTTGTGGAATTCCAGTATGTAATATAAATTAGAATTTAATAATAATAGTAATGGTTGTTATAATATGTAGTTTTGCATAAGATTAAGATAATATCATGTGTATGATAGAATCAATGTGCCATATTTTTTGTGTTTACAATATCAATAAAGCAACTATTTTCATACATATATTGGAAACAAAAAGAACAGCACAAAAAAATAAAATAAAAAAAAGACCAACAACAACAGCATATTCATCACTTACAACTCAAACATCATATAGAGTGCATAATACAAAAGTTGGGAACATTAAACCCAAAGAAACGTGATACCTATGGCAAAGAATGGACCCACCAATTTCAGATTTTTCTCCTTTTTTTAGTAGAAATGAAGTGTATAATATGGATGAAAAGTTGATATGAAACAAATTATGGAAAACATAACTTCAATATTTTTTTAATAGGAATAAATTGTAAAATCAATTGAAAAAATATAATTTACTAAAAAAACATGATTCTTTCGCAATAGGACTCACAGTGCCAATTTATATTATAAAATGCTCAAAAGCATCCAACAAAAGCAAAATGCATTTCCACCATAGACCTTGAATAGTGGGATCACTAGGTATCTATATATGCACTTTCATGTTTTGTTCCTTTTGGAATGGCTGGCAAGCGAGAATGGAATTCCATGTACAATAATCTTGTTAGACTATTATTAACTCTTTTTCATATTGATAGGCAAAGTAACGATTTGTGGCTTGCATAGGATAAACTTTGTCTTAAATCCAAGACGTAGGATTATGACTCCCAATGTGGAATACCAAAATAGCAAAAGGCAACATTTTACTTGTTTGTTCATATAAAATACAAATTTATTAAAGTAAACTTTAGAAGATAAAAAAGAAAGGAAAAAAAGAACAGTTGTATTTTCAATCAAAATCTATGTTGGTATTCTATGAATGTGACCATCAAAAGCTGTATTGGTATACCATGAATGTAAAATTTTGAATAGAAGTATATACAAAATAAAAACGACATAAAGAATCAAATGTGAGGAAATGCGTTTGACATTATTCTACTTATAGTGAAAATCCGCCAAATAATATAAATTGATTAGTTATTCAATATAAGCACTCCTGTTAACCACGTAAAATCATGTATGGAAAATACTTGATACGGAGTCCCCTTATACTTCTCTTAATTGCACATAGCAAACATAATGGACTGGGCATACGAACAAAATAGTGACCGAGTTAAGGTATTAAAATTGCACAACTGCAAACCGTTCAGAGAATAGAGAAATGAATAAAAACCTTGAACAGTGACTTGTAAAAAATTAATACCTATTTACTGTCATGAAATGGACGGAGGGAGTACCTTTTTAGGGGAAGGGACCTTCAAATGGGGAGTTTTGACCGTTTGATTTGATTCAAGTTATCGATTGGTGGTTGCAGATTTGTCAGTTATGATGAGGATAAATGGAGAGGGAGTGCACCAAGAGTGAATAAGAATATATGAATAGATGGAGAGAGGGGGGATAGAAAGCAGGAGTGGGAGCCTAATAACTCCTTTCTGGATAGTAATTGCACAGATTGGATAACCTCTATACCATAGTGTTAAATTTTTTACGCCAATACTAAAAGGATTGGGTTAATAATTGTAATAGATAATATATGTATAATTCCTTCTTTGTTCCCTCACTTTCAGTAAATATGGTGACAGTCATATTAATCTATTACCATTCAACCAGTTTTGAACTGTTAATAACTGCTCCTCTAAATAACTGTTCCTCTCAAATCATGTTATTTCAATGAATTTTTAATTGTGGTAACACACACCCTCTTTTCCTTTGCATTGTAATTTTATAAAAAAAATAAAGAAATCTTACTACATATAACGCATTTTTTATTTAAAAACATATTAATATGTTACAATAATTTCAATATTTTAAAATAAATGATTAGTAATCTTTTAATTAATTTTTTATAATATAATATTATTAAATTTACACACACAATGAAGGTGCAATACCACAAATATCACATATATACAAATACATCCGTTTTATGGTTGCCAATAAAAGATAATTAAATTATTTAATTTCTTATTTTATAAGTATATACTTTATATAAAATTTCTTATATATTTTTTATGTATTTTTATATCTCTAGTTGTAGTAATTTTTTTCCATCTCTCAGTTAGTTTCTTCCACATCTATTTCTAATATCCAATAAAATTTCTCTATATCATCTAATATAACTCCTTATAACTACTTAATATGACTCATATTTTAAAATATTTTTGAATTTTTAAATATTAAAGACACCAAGATGTCCTTGTCTTTGTCTTTGATAATATAGATATGTATATGTATGAAAATGAAAGGAATTGATGCGTTTTGATAAATTATATAAAGAATTAAATGGAGTGAAAATAAAAATAATTTAACAAAGGCTTTATTTTGGGTTTTGTTTATATTCACTCAATCTTAAATAAAAATGTGGGAATGAACAAAAATTAGTGATAATTATGAAATTTGTTATTATAGTTGTTTTTATCAAAGTAATATAAGACTAATTTTATATTTATTTCAATTTCTTTATTTTTTTCCCTATGTTTATACAAAGCAAAAGGTATATTTGTTTCCATTCTCATTCATAGGTTTTTTTCTTTGTTTATCTCTAGTCTTTACTCATTTCCTTTCCATGACAAGTTACCAAACATAGCTTAAGAATTTTTTTTCCATTTTTATTAGAATAGAGAAAAAAATAAAAAAATTGAGACATTTTAATATTTAAAAACTAGTGAATTTAGCATTATTCAGAATATCAAAAACTCCTATAATTTCCTTATGATGTTATTTGTCAATAATATTACTATCAAATGTATCATAAAAATAATATCAAAAGACAATTAGAATAAAGATGAATCATTCAATGATTATATCGGACTGTGTTTTGTTTAAAAACAAAATCAATGTGAATGGTAAAACTTTTCTAGAATATCCAGCATGGATCTATGTAAGCAATCACCTATTCGAATATTTAAAAAATGTGTGTTGAGAAATTCAAGGAGTACCCACTATTTTAAATATATCTATATCATTAAAGCAAAAGGCCTGGTAATTGTGTCATGTCGTGCCATCCGTGTGCCAAATTTTGTGTCCTTTGGGATTCCGTGTGCCCGGCCTATTTGTACTTATATGCCATGATTAGTGTGCTTTTTTTTTGCATATCATGGCCCATTTATTCATATGTTGTGTCACATGCCTACGGGTGCCTTTAATCGATTCTAGTTTCACATAGTTTGTACAGTTTTTTTGTTATTCCGAACTCACCTTTTTCTAATGGTTTTCAAAATTTTAATTATGCAAATTAGTCAAATTAGTTCATAAAAGTTTACATTGTAAATATAATAAATAAATTTTACATTTAATATAAATTGAATGTAATGATGAATAAAGCATATTTTGTTATTTCATTAGTAATAATAATATGCAACTACATTATTAATTACATTTTTATTCAAAAAAATGATACATATGGGTCTGTTCGGCTAGCTTTTTGGACAGATACGGACACTTTTTTCAAACTTTCTTCTAACAAATTTTTTATCAAGAAATAAATATAGATAAAAAAAAATTTGATAGTTCTCATGAAAAAAATCAAATAGATCAAATATAGATAAAACATAGATGTAAATTAGACCTATTTACACATATCGTTTTGGTAAAGATATAGATACAGATGAAAAATAGACTATCCAAACAGACCCATAATTAATTCGTTTATGAAAAATCAGGTGAGTTAAATGATTGGTCACCTTGTTGAATGCCTTATCATTAGCACCGGTCGAGGGATGATATGGTGGTCCCAGTTAATAACATTCCTTATAATCCCCAAAAATTTTACACTAATATACAACAATAGAATGGAAAATGTAAATTAGATAGTGAACTTAGGACCTAGAAAAAATCGTAGAATGGACCTATGAGTAGCAATAAACTCATTTATAGTTTAAAAATTCGAATAGAAATTTATTTGACTCTAACTGATACCAAAAACAAGATTTCGCATATTGAGCCAACAACTTAAGATATAATAAAAAGGAGCTTTAAATTTCAAAAACAATAAAAGGCAACCCCTTCATAGAGTTTATTAATTATAAAATGATAACTAAAAGATGAACTGCCAGGATTTTAAATACGCAATGAGAATGAAAGAAGATTTATAACTAATAAACTAGACTTCAAATAAAGATTTGGATTGCACCAATATTCTAGTTAGGAAATTTGGACTCTATATGCACTAAAACTTTAATTTGACCTATAGGGCTTAGGAAACCCTAATCACGTAAAATAAAACTCTCAAAATACCCAATCGCAAAAACTTTAAACTCAAGATTTAAACTTATAATAATCTAGAGATTTTGTAGAGACTATAGATAAACTTTTAGAGATAAAACCCCTATATAACTGATATATAAATATGTGCATAATCTAATAAACTACTAAAAAATTTAAAAAAATTTCCTAAAACAACTATAATCCTAATCTATATATGCTAATTATGTTGGAAAACGAACTTGGAAATCCAGCTACTATTCTTGGAGAAGGAAGATGCCATTTGTCCCAAATGGATTGAATCAAATTGTCCTCAAAGTCAAATGATAAGAACTTGTAAGCTAATGAGAAACCTCCAAATAAGCTAAGCATTAAATGAACAAAATAACTAACCTTAAACAACTTGCTAACCGGCTCAAATTCCTTCCCTAAATTTTTGTTGCTACAACTACCAAGGAGGAGATAAGAGGCTCAAGTTGTAGCATAAATCCTACCATCTATAGCCTTAGATAGAATAGGTAAAACAGAAGCTCACAAAGTTTGAAAAATTGACTAACAAGCTCTAATGAAAATTGCCTAAATGGACACATAATGGTTGAATATTGACTTAAGAAATCTACAATTTGAACACATACAAACTGACCTTAAGATCCTCACAGATTACAGACGTGAAACCCCCTACAACCCACAATTCTCATCGCCTAAACACCTAACTTGCACCTTAATCACACCTCTTGCATGGCATGTGTATAAATATGAGTGATTAACTAGCAAACACGATCATTTAATTCCCTATAAACTTGACCCAAAAACTAGACTAACAACCAAAACAAATAGCCCTCTTCTTCTCCAATAAAACTCCATCGTGACACACATTAAAAGGGAAAGTAAAACAGAGCAACCCCTGTTTTCCTAACCTCCACTGTGAACCATCAAGGACCATACTCCACCCAACCAAGAATAAAAACAACACTCTTGGAATTAAAAGCTAAGGTAAAGTATTGATTTATTCTAATTAATTATTCTTGAAACTAATAAAAATGAACTCCTTGTTTGTAGTCCTAGGTTTTAGTTCTAATATTAAGGAAGATTTATCCACACCATTTTCATCCGAACAAGGTAAGTTCTACTCTAACTTTAGATCTAAGTCGCTATCATGTTTATAGGTTATATGGAATCTAAGTGTAGTGCTAATTATATACTCTTAGGATTCAGCCCTATCATGCTAAGTTAAGTGCAAGTTTTATCCTTACATTTTCCTTAACCATTCATGTCTTACATTAGGAATACATCTTGTTTAGAGGATGATAATGTAATATACAAGTAAATATTACATAAAAAAGGATAAAAGTGTCCATTGATATAAATTATAAGGTTAAAATTGTCAACAAAGTCTAATTTTAATGAAATTTTGATCACATGACAGACACATGACGGAAGATGAAATGTCACAAATCCTTATATATTCTTTCTTTGTTCTCTTCTCCAACAAAACCCTAAACATAGATTCTTATCCTCTAAGAGTTTATAGCCGCTAAAGGATTCAGAATTCCAGATCAGGTAACTGAATCACTGTTTTTGTTTTAAATCTTATGGATTATTAGATTTCTTAGGGTTTGTTTGTTGAATTTATGGTAGAATTGGAAAACATACATATCGAGTTTGGAGATTTGGTTCTGTTGGTCAAAGGAGATATTAGAAGATCGGATTTAGGTAATCAAAATCATATCTTTCCTTTAGAATCTTTCAATCTATGAATTATCTTAGGATTTTCTTTGTCTTAAAGGAGAATTAGAGAAACGGTTCTAATTTTCTTGGAGATCTGAAGAGTGAGTGGTTAAGGAAGATTGAGGATCAGATCAGGTAATTGAATAATCATTTTTCATTTAAGATATACAATTTTATAGTTCTTTAGAATTTTCTATTGTATAAAGGGAGATTAGAGAAAACCCTGATTATATGTAGATCTGGTTTTGTGTTAAAAGGATTTAGAATTGAATTTAGGTAAGTATTTTAAAGTTTTAATTTTTATGATTTACAAAAATGATAGTTGTTGATTTCTGGTATATATGGTGTTGAATGAAATTCTAGGGTTTGGAGAAGTGGTTGAGGAGATTTGTTGAATTGAAGGATTTTAGTGTTGTGATTAAGGAAAAAGGTTAGATTTGATATTATGTTGAAATTTGGGTTTTAGATATGAATGGATTTAGGTTTATCTAATGAGATGTATTTTGAATTTTATCTATTCATGTTATCAGATTCTATTGAATTAGGAGTTGTGTTATAAAAATAGATTTGGGTGATTTAGAGTACTGTTTCTAGAATTTGATATAGGTACGACCTTACCCTGTTTGTTGTATGTGCTTGTAGGTTTAGATCTATTTGTTGTGTGTGTATGATTAGCATATCAAATTAATCTAATTTTATATAACATATAAAATTGTTTTATTGCTTGTGTTTGGCTTTGGTTAGTAAAGACCACGCAGAGTGTAATACTAACGAAGCACCCTGATGATCTATGTGTGAGGTTGTCCCAAGTGGACTCATGCATAGAAATTATTCCGGTAGATTAGGTTTTGGCAGAAGTCGCGGTGTGTAGATGATTCTCCAACATCAATATATTTATAATTACCTATTTTCTATATTGTTTTTTTTCAGGGGTCATGAGAAACTCCAGGTTTGGAACTAGAGTACTATAGTTCTAAACTATGTTGTTTGCTGATTAATTAAAGATAATAAATTTTGTTCGTTGCATTAGGATTAGATGCATGAAAATATATATGTATGTTGTGTGGCATTTGCATTTTGTTTGTGGTTTGGAGTACTGGGCGTTTTCGTTCATTCTTTTATCATTTTCAGGATCAGGTGAGGATCTAGTTATGTATGTCATATCAGGATATGACATTTTTGTAGATGAAGGAGAGGACGCTAATGGAATAAACTATCCTGCTGTCATTTAAGATGTTATAGATCTTAGAGATAGACTTGGAAGATGATGTAAAGTTTTAAAATTTTACTTTTTATAAACTGTGATATTGTTATAAGTTTTATTTGAGTTTTTGGATTATTTAGTATGTTGGCTTTGGTTTATGCCAACAAGGTGTTTTCTTCAAAGGATTTGTTTTATGAGATAACTTAAATAGGTATCCTTTATGAGAGTTTATGAAGTTTTATATTGTATATACTTGTGGTTTAGATTTTTAGCCTTAGCGTGTTCTTAAAAGAGAATGACACATGGCGGGATGTAATGTCCTTATTTTAAGGCGTTGCAAATAACATGAGGAATATGAAGTTAAATACCAAAGCACTAGGACCCTATAATGTTTTGTATGAGCAAGGAAGAGATTCACGTGTATGCATAATGATCTAACTTAGGTTGTAGTTACAAAACTAAGATCCTAAGGTGATTAAACCAAGGAAAAAGAAAACCACAAAATATTGGTACACTACCCTTACACAAGTCATGTAGAATTGGAAGCACAAAAAACTCCATATATACGGTCATTTATCTATAGAGTAGGAACAAAATATTAACCCTCCCTTCTACAAGCATGTGTAGCCACCCATATAGACCTCTAACTTCCATATTTTCATCTTTTCCACTATAAACCCAAAACATAAGAACTATTCCCTATGTATTAAGGTTCTACCACCACATAAAAAGAAATTTTAGATATAATAGACATTGATATTTATTTAATCCTATGAATCTATGAATATGCTAAGTAAAGAAGGCTAGAGATTGGAAAATGACCACATAAATGATAATAATTTTAAAATAATAAATATAGATAAGGTTGGCAAACAAAAAAATAATAAACAAAATTCTACTATCAATATAGACACTAGTGGATGTGAGACTTAATTAAATTGGGAATAATGAAAACGCCTCAAATAGAAATATAAATATTAATTAAGATCAAGACAAGCAAAATGAAAATAAATATAAAATAATAAGTATCCATTAGTATATGATCATTACCCTAAATAATCAATACAAATAATAATATAGAACACTTAGGCATTCATAAGAGTGCATTTATATAATTAAAAGTCTTATAGATGAATATTAATATTCATCTTAATAGGTGATTTGGGTACTATTGAGGAATTTCCAATTGACTATTATGACTAAACAACTATGAGTAGGTGAGTAACGCAGACTTATTACGTTTGTTGTGCTTGTAGCTTAGTTGAATTTATAATGAAAAGATAATAACAGATTTGTTGTATGGGTTTATGAGCTTTGTATGATGTATGAGTTTATTGGTTGCTAAGCTATACCAATAACGGCGACAATGCAATTTCTTGCGAACTTGTTGTATGTATAGCATGTTAACTGTTTGTGCAATGCTTGATCGCCTTAAATTTGACTAAAAACTATTGGTACCATAAATGAAATGAACATGCATTGCATAATTGGCATATACTGCATTATAAAAGCATGATAGCCTATTATGTGTTAGTATTTCGCTTCTCTAATAATGCTTGGTTTTTCTAGGTAGAAGGCTATTAGTTCTATGCAAAACTACCTTTGTTCTATCAATTCTATAGGAACTAACTAATAAATGAAAGACACCGCCTATGGTATCGCTTTGAAATGATTAACAATCAGTGGAATTTCTAGGGGTTGGAAACAGGAAATGAGTGTTAAGACATGTTTAATATAAAGAGATAACTAAAGTGAGGATTGTTGTTTTCCTATATACTTAGTCTCTCTTGGGTATATGGGTCAAAGATGAGGATTTCCTTCAACCCTGATAAGAGGGTGTAAATCTCCATCCTGTTTGGATTACTGGTTATCTAAGCCTGTAATTGTGCATATGTTTAATTGATGCATTACATATGATTGATAATAACTTGCTTGATATGTGATATGTTTTGGTTATTCACTAAGCTCATGGTTTATGCTCACACACCAACAGTCTTTACAGGTTAATTCTCTAACTTTGCTTATTAGCTTCTCGGAGTTTAGCCCGATAAGATTTTGAAGCTAGAAGATTTACGGGTGAGAAAGGATAGTATTTATAATATTATGTATTAAATGATGTTGAACATCAATGTTGAGGACTTTACTTATGAATTGCCATCAATAATAACTTATTATTCAGACAGTTATTTAAAAGTTCTATGTATGGTGATGTATTTTTCTATGTGTTCATCATTCTTACATTGCAATCGAAAAAATCCTATTTTGTTAAACTATGTCATTTTCCAAGACAAACTAGTATTAACATGCATACATGATTCTTTCTGCTATTCCTTAAATTTTTCTAAATACAAGTTTTAGACATCAGATAGTATCATAATATGTATGTTACTACTATGGTACCCTTGGGGTGTGATGTGCCAATTGGAAAAACCAAGGTTGTCAGACCCGGACCAGGATTTGACCCGGATATGCTAGGGGATCAGAGGTCAGGGGGTCGAATCGAGTTCAACCGCGAGTTGAACCGAGATCGATGAAAAATAAATTTTTTTGTTAATTTTTAACTATTAAAAGAAAATAAATGAAATTTACCTTCTCAAATCCATTATGAAATTGAAATCACATTGTACATATTGAAAAAAAATACCATAAACTAAGATATTAATTCAATTTTTAATTAATGTCATCATAATCTTCATTTGATTCAAAGGCATGCATAAGTCAGCTCGGTCTGCAATTGCATCCAAATCAACCTCTTCATTAATCTCTGTATCATGATCAACTAAGATAAAAAGGGAAGAAAAAAAAAGACAATAGTAAGTCTTTGGAAAAAAAATAATATTCAGTGAACTTATACAAATTTAATAATTTAGAAATAGATTACTAACCTTTAGTCATACCATCAGTCGTTACAAGGGTGGCATCATCTTCATAAATTGCTTATTCGATTATCTCATCAAAGAGTTAAATCTTCTTCTTCTTCAGTAATCTAGAAATCCATCTTATCAATGCAATCAAAACCTATTGGATCATAACTTTTCTACTTATATTGATACCTATAAAAAAGTAATTAGCAAAGGAAAAATTTTTAAATATACATAAGGTGAACTATTCTTAGTCAAAATAATTTACATACCTATTCTTCAAATGCAAATTATAGTTTACATAAACAAGATCATTAAGCCTTTGATGCTCTAATTTATGTCTTTCTTTGTGTGAATGCACTCAAAGAAACTCCAATTACTATCACATTCAGAAGTAGAAGCAGTTTGACTTAATATTCGAATAGCAATATTTTGCAATGTAGGAGCACTATGACCAAAAAACCTCCACCAATCATCTACAATTCAATAAAGAAAGTCAAACAATTTTTAAAAATAAACATTAATATTAATTGTCATTTTGGTACTCGTGGTCACTTACCTGGTTGTGAAGTTTTGACAGATTTGATAGCTATTCCCCAACCAAAACTCTCTCTCCTTTCACAATACAAATTCATGTCTTTAATTACAGCTATGTTATCACGACAAATACTTTTTTTCTCTAGCACATCATATAACCCTTGCATAACTTCTGCAATTTCTTCAAATGTATCATTATATATGAAGGCTGGATTCAAGAAATAAGATGTAGCATGTAAACTATTACGAAAATGCTTATCCCACCTCTGATCAATAATTTTGATATAAGGACTATACAATTTTTGTCAATTTTTAAAAATTGATATAATCCCCATACGAATCCTAGGAAACCCTTCATAAATAGCAAAAAGAGAATGCCTTTCATCAGCATCCACAATGTGCAGGAGCTTCACAATGGGAGCTGTGACTTTTACCATGAGCAAACAATCTTCCCAAAATGATGTGTTTAACACAATAGCAGTAAATTTTTTTTAGCAGCACATTTTGAAAGCCTATGACTTGTGAAATGTGTACTTGTTGCCAAACTTGCAAGTCATGCTTATGTTCAAAGATACTTTCCAAAGTAATAAAAGTAGTAGCAAATCGAGTTACTCCTAAATGAACAATTTCTTTCCAACTATCTCTTTTTCTCAACCAAGACAATAAGTGAATATGGTTATATACAAATATAGTTACCTTGGAAGCACGCTTTGCAAGCTCATCTACATAATCCATCTTGCTAATGTCTTTTAACATCAAATTCAAGTATTGTGTTGCACAAGGAGACAATTATATATGATCGTACCTCTCTTACAACAATCTCCCCATTGCAACATAATTGCTTGCATTGTCAGTCACTATATGCACCACATTAGAAGGACCAACCCACTCAACTATTTTTGAAAACATATTGCATATATTATTAGCATCCTTCATAATGTCAAATGCATCAATGGACTTCACAAACATCACCCTAGCAGGACAGTACATTAGAAAATTAATGAGGGTCCTTTGTCTTTAATCAGTCCAACCATTAGCCATTATTGTACATCTTGATTTAGCACAATTACTTCTGTATGAATCAATCAACAATTGATACTCCTTTTTACAATCTCCTAGCAACTGAATACACATGGTATGATAAGACGGTCCCTTATATCCAGTACCAATTACAAAAATAGCATCCAATACAGGTTCTAAATAAGGTACCTTCAAAGCATTAAAAGGTATACATGCATAAAAAAAAACCATCTAGCAAGTGCCATGTGTGCTCTTTAAACTGCTTGTTTACCAGCTAATGCACTCTTTATACCTGGTTGGGACAATTGAGGGGTGCTCTTAGTGACATATTTATCTATTCCAACCTTTCTTTTTTGTTTTGGTTGCATTGACAGAATTTCTAACTCTTCCACTTCAACCTCAGCTTCACCATCTTCAAATTGAGTATACTGAACTTCATCAGAGTCTTAATCCTTATGTTTCACAAATTTGAGTTATGTTAAGATTTTTTTTCTTTAATCTCACTTGGTACTTTCTTGTAAGGTGCAATATTGCCACAAATCCCAGCCAAATGATATTTCATCCTATTGATCCCTCCACCTTGATACTTAGATCTACAACAAAGGCATGTGAACACTATCTTTCCTTTCTCATTGGTAGATGAGCTAAAATGTTCCCAAGCAGGGTCATTCTTTGTATGAACTAAAGAGGATGATTGACTACTCGCCATGTCTCTTCTTAAACAACCTACTTTTTTTGAAAAACAAGAGCATTTATGATTAATTTAAAATCAAATGTACACATGATTACATTTACATACAAAGCAACACAAAATGCCATTACATATGCCCACAACAATAGTCTCATATCTAACTCAATACAACTGATAAGGCTATAATGGTCCCAAGTATCACATAACCCTAAATCTTTAATTTCATAAACATATACCCATATATCTCATGATAGAGAAGCTGTAGTAATAAACAATAGAAGTGTATAGGAATTAGGAAATTTAGAAGGCAGTAGTAGTGGTAAAGGCATTTTTTTTTTTCAGCTCAAAATTGGTTTCCAGTTTCCACTTTATCCGGTATCCCGCAGCCTTTGAAATTAGCCAAACAGAAACAAATTGTTTAGGTTTTACCTTAACCCAGAGAAACGGCAATCGGCTATCCACTTGTCTGGAAAATGTGTGGGCCTATTTATGAGTATGGCTAAGATATGAAAGGTTGTTATCATTTATAATTTTTTTTTATTATTCCAAGCTAGTCTATATCAACTATCAGTGCTCTTAATATTCTTCTCTTGTTTTTATATACTCAAAAACAAAACTATCCTATCATGTATCGATCTTATCTAATTTATGAAATTACAAGCATTTGTACTTACAATGGTATAAGCGGGGGAGAAACTGTTACAACCCAAACAAGTATAAGGATCGAAAGTAGTTGAACTAAAACTATATAGTATCCAAATTATTATAGTAGTAGATTTGTTTTGAAAATAATTGTAGATAACAGGTCTAGATAATAGATCATACAACATATTCTAACCGAATAAATAGTCAAACAACTATCTTGTAACATCTATAAATACATGAAAATAATAAAGAAAAAAAACCGATTAACATCCCTATTTCAGAGATCAATATGTGAGATTAAGTTTAGAAGAGTGGCTTCTCAAAAAGCCTTTGTTTTCACATTCATCAAAACTGTGCATCATAGAGAGTAACTTATTATTAGATTCATTAGATAATTGATAGTAGAAGAAAGTGAGGGTTTTGGCTTACCAAGAGTGAAAGAGGCAAGGAGAGAGAGTTGTGAAAGATTTAAAAAAAAAAAATTATGGTTAGCAAAAGAAGTGGAGTTAGTGTATTCATGGGTTGGGCTTAGAAGATAAGACTCAGTCCTAATGGTTAGTTACATTCAAACCAAATTGGCATCGTGCTATTAGTTTGTAGTAATATGGTAACTAGATAAAATTTTATGAATTTTATGCTTTAAGAGTTTGCATGGATGAAAGTGGTTTTAGGCATGAACCGATAGATTTGGTTTATAGTTGAGCTTGATTTATTTATCTAGTTTGAATTAATGAGTTGCAATTCCAAATGAATTAATTTTAGCCAACACAGTTCAATTACATGGATAGGCTTTGGTTTTTGGTAATTTCATTCTATACAATTTAAGTTCAAATAAGTTTTTCCTATGAATTTATCATTCATATATACACAAATACCAAATTTTTAATTATTTTTAAAATTAGAGTTTTCTTGATTTTAACAAGCTCATGTTTCGGTTATAGGATTTGAAAATTGATTTGGTAAGCTCGCAGATTGATCTTTCTATTTGTGGGACTATTAGAGTTATATTTCTAGAATTTGAAATGTCCAAACGGTTTCCATTTGTTCCTTTGTTTGGAATTAATTAATTGGAGTTTAGTCGAGATAATTCTACTTGATGTGGGATCATTACTCAAGTAAGACATTCATACATGATCAATTTTATTTTTCACGATTAAAGATTTTAAGATATATTGTGAAATATTTAGTTATTCATTCAAGCAGTAACAAAATTTACTATATATTTTGTAGAGTCAAATTTTTATTACATTTTCTCAAGGTTTTATCTTTATTTTTATTTTTATTTTTTGCATTGAGAGGATAGAGTTTGACTTCTCAAGCCTAGGATTTGTGCTTTAGCGTTCTAAAGTGATTAAGGTTACTTATCTTAGGATTTGTCTTAAGATTTCAGTATTTGATTACAGTTCGTTAGTGTTTTCAGTTTATCCCTAGCTTTAGGGTTTAGAGCTTCTCAAAGATGTTTTAGTATCAATGGTTAGGTTTCTGGACATACTGCTTTATGGTAAGGGTCAAAAAGTTAAAATTACAATCAAATCGACCGACTAAGTCTACAATTAAAATTTTCAAGGGTTTATAATTAAAATTGTGATTTTATAATTATGGACATTTAAACAAGATAATGTTCACCTATGGTCCCATCATTCATTTTGATAAGATCATCCCGTGGAGGTATCAACTACTTAATGGCTCAGATTCATATCAACGTATCATTAAAATAGTTAATATACTAATTATTATATTTATTCTAATGATTTGATATTTGACTAGATGGCATCGTAGAAGTTCCTTTAAAGACAATGATAATACTTTATTATCACATTCAATATACATAAATGAATTTAGAATGAAATCACCATAGTTTTACTGTTTTTTCATACTTATAACTAATTTTAGAAATTGTAATAAGTAATTCCTGCTTTGGAGGGGAATTCTATTTTACTTTTATTAATTTTCCTATTAACCTTTTTACCCTTCGTATATTTTTATTATCTAATTTAATTCTTAATCTATTTTTGTTAAATACCTTTATATTCACATATGGATGTCTGAAATAAAGAAATGGATTTATTGTTTTTTTATTTGTTTGGTTCCATTTCATTTTATTTTAGATAATTCTATGTAGCAAACATGATATTGTATTCTTCTTTTTCCATCTTGATGTATATACCTTACCATTTATTCTTATATTATTTTGCCATTAATAACACGTTTCAATTCACATTAATGCCAATCTCGTCAATAACTCATTTTTTAGATTATTGATTTGTGATGATAAATTTATGATAAATAATGTATTAAATCCGCGTAAAAGACAATTCCATTAAAATAACCTAAAAAACTTAAAAAAGAAAAAAAACCATATGATGAACTTTTTTGAAGCCTCATATGATTATTATGTTGTAATTTCTATTAATGTCAATTTTTATCAATAATCTCAATTTGGAATCATTTATAGTGTGATTACATTTGCCATTGATAATAGGTTTCAATCACATCAATATCAATACTTGTTAATTATCAAGTATTATTTCAATTAAACTACTAAAACCTTTCTCAAATTTCAATATTATTTTTGCAATTGCTCTTTGAATTAAAATTAACTTTCTTTTCCCAAAATGAAAATAAAAATTGGGATTTTTTGTGGAAAAATAAATGGGACTTTTAGACCCTATCAAATTATGATAGTGAGAATTTTTCTATCGCCCAAATTTTTTTTTTTTTTTTTTTGTCATAATGGGTTTGTTTCATGCTTATACTTAAATGATTAGTAATATTGATATTGATTTATATCATATTTAATTTTTTTTTGTCATAGAATATGGTTCTCATGTGATATATCATATATATAAATAGATATATGAATATTTGAACTACCATAAAAATTTAAAGATTTAAATATATAATTATAAAGAATTTTACAACTTAACAGCCAAAATTAAATAATTCATATAATTGAAAATTTTCAAAATGCTATATAATTAATTATTAAAACCAAAAGTTTTACAATTTAATTGTAAATATCAAAATAGTTTTAAAAGGCTTTTATTATTTTAAAAACACTCCACCGTCTCATCGTTATATGAAATAGCAAAAACGATAGATTGACGGGTTTAAATAATAATAATAATAATTTATAAACCGACTTCTTTTACACACAAATACAGAAGTATGATCTTTCTCTGCAGATTTTTCCTTTGTCTTTTAATATCATAGTTGCCCCGCTCTTCATAGTGATATACGCTTGCGAAATGTTAAAAGCAACGAAACCTTTGCCTTAATTTCCACGGCACGACCATTAACAAAGGGCGAGTCGCTTTCTTTCTCATTTCCTCGAATTGAACTTCAACTAAGTAAAAATCGCGTCACTGTCATAACAATGTTTTATGGTCTGAACATGACGTCCTTTCCTTAGGTTAACAAAATGTCAATCCGAATACTTACAAATCTTTTTTTACTCTTTTTTAAAATGAAAAACCAATCAGTTTTTATAAGTTTTCTAATTTTAGTATTACAATACTTACTTGATTTTTGTCTTAATTAATCAGTAAATTATATTTTAAACATAATAATAATTTAACCTACAAAAGTAAAATAAAAACTTATTAAAAATTATAAATATTAAGTGAGAGTTTATAAATGAACATTACAAAATAATTTTTATTTCATACTTTTACTTTTAAATAAAATGCTTCACATAACGTACTTATATATGATAACTTGCTAATAATAAATTGCTTACATATAATAACAAGTTGTGTAATATGAGAGGATCAAATGGTACAAAATTTTTTCACATACACTTGTAAAACAACCGAATGCATATAAACATATGAATACTTTTCCAATAACAAAATATATTATTTGAAACAAACAGGATAAGGAAACAATAATAAAAAGAGAGATTTCATTCTAATCTTTTGTATTTGCACACTTAATCCAAATAAGAGATCAAAACAAAGTATTCATTCTTTTCCTTCTCACTATTTTCCTTAAATCCTTAAGTTCCAGTTCATATATCTACTCTTTTTAAAATTACAAAACACGTATAAAGATAGGTATTGCATCAGGGACTTCTATCCCCTTTTTTTTATTTTATCTTTTCTGATCTCCCTCAAAGGAAGAACATCTAAGAGAAGAGACACCTAAAAACGAGAAGAGGCACCAAAAAAAAAAAATGGAGGCTTGGTTCGTAATCCTAGTAACTCTCTCTTTCTTAGCACTCATCAAAGCCATACTCGACAACCTTAGTCGTAAACCTAACAAAAAGCCCCTTCCGCCTGGTCCTCTATACATACCAATTATCGGCAATCTCTTCTGGCTTCGAAATCCCTTAACTGATCTCGAACAGTACCTCAAAACCCTCGTAGCCAAACATGGCCCTTTGGTCACTCCATACATCGGTTCCCATCCCGCAGTCTTCGTTGCCTCGCGTGCCCTCACCCACCAAGCACTCATCCAAAACGGTGCCGCTTTCGCGAACCGTCCACCCGCAGCCGCTGCTGATAAAGTCCTGAACGCCAACCAGCACGACATCGATTCCTCGTTCTACAACCCCACGTGGCGCGTCCTCCGCCGCAACCTGACGTCAGAGATGCTTCACCCGCTGCGCGTGAGAAGCTACTTGCGAGCACGGAAGTGGGTGTTGGATATTTTGTTGAAGCAGCTCAAGCTCAAGTCGGAGGAGGATGGGGTTGTGGCGCGAGTGATGGATCATTTCCAATACGCGATGTTTTGTTTGTTGGTGTATATGTGTTTTGGTGATGGTGTCAACGATAAGCAGATTAAGGAAGTTAAAGAAGTTGAGAGGATGGTTATTTCAGGATTCAGGAGATTTTATATGTTGAATGTCTGGCCCAGGGTGAGTAAGATTCTGTTTAGGAATAAATGGAAAGAGTTGTATGAATTGCGTAAGCATCAAAAAGACGTGCTTTTGCCTCTGATCAGAACTCGTAAGGATGGGAAACAAGGAAAATTGAGTTTAAACAAGGAAGTTGAGACAAGCAGTGGTCGGGTTGTGTGTTATGTGGATACCCTTCTGGAATTGGAGCTGCCTGATGAGAAAAGGAAGCTAAATGAAGAAGAGATCGTGAGCTTATGCTCGGAGTTTCTTAATGCCGGTACTGATACCACCTCAACTGCTCTTGAATGGATAATGGCCAATTTGGTCAAATATCCGGATATTCAAGAACGTGTCTTTAGTGAGATTCGAGGGGTTTTGAGCCGAACCAATGAGGAAGTGGTAGAGGAAGAGGATTTGCAGAAGATGCCTTACTTGAAAGCTGTGGTTCTGGAAGGTTTAAGACGACACCCGCCTGGCCATTTCTTGTTACCTCATGCTGTTAGAGAAGATGTTGTTTTGAATGGTTATGTGATACCCAAAAAGGGGTCGGTTAATTTCATGGTGGCGGAAATGGGCAAGGACCCTCAAGTGTGGAAAGATCCATTGGAGTTTAAGCCTGAGAGGTTTATGTGTAAGGATAGTGGAGGAATTGAATTTGACATAACAGGGAGTAGAGAGATTAAGATGATGCCGTTTGGGGTTGGAAGGAGGATGTGTCCTGGTTATCAACTGGCTCTGCTTCATTTGGAGTACTTTGTGGCTAATTTGATTTGGAATTTTGAGTGGAAACCTGTGAATGGAGAAGAAGTGGATTTAGAGGAGATACCTGAGTTTACTGTAGTGATGAAGAATCCTCTGCAAGCACAAATCTCTCCCAGGTTTAAATAATTCTTCCGTTACGTAACTTAGAAACCTGTCTGCACTGCTCTGTTTTCATGGAAGGATTCCCGCAATAAATAGCCAGATATATTATACATTAATCACCGACTACATATTCAAAGCTTATACTTTGTACTGATTATGGGACCAGAATAGAACTTAAACCAAGTTCAAGCTTTGAAATTTCAGTTGCACTTGAATATAAGTTTAATATTGTATCATCTCGACTTCATTCGTTTACAGCCTTACATAGGAAGTGTTTACAGCATCAACACCCCCAACAAACAAAATTTGGACTATTGGTGCTTTCATCAGACACATTAGCTGCTAAACTGGAAGAAAAAACAATGTTCTTAACGTCAGTTGATAATTTATTCAACCAAAAAAACAAAACAAAAACTCTAGATGACAATCTTTGAAGTACACATTTGATATGCAAAATCTTCCCATACTAGCCAATTGATGCGGTACTTCATTTGCCATCCTTGTCGTCCATTGCAGCTTCTTTTTTGGTTGCATCGGCATCGTAAACATGCAAGATAGAATGATATTTATTTAAAGTATACTTTTCTCTATATAATTATTATTGTTTTTCAGGAAATAATATATAAACAGATTTCTATACGATCACTTCAAAGTAACTTCTCTTCATTTTTTTCTGTTTGATTTATTTGAATAATATGTTATATAGATTTTACAAAATACCAAAAACTCTCTTATCTATTTATGGTATATAATCACTGAAGCTTTCCTTCAAGTCATAGTATTTCATTGTAACTTCTAGTAATAGTAGTTATTGGGGAAAAAAACTAAAAATTTCTCTCTCATCTTTTCGATATAGCGCTTTTCCATAATAATAAGCTTTTGTCCAAGTTCTGTCATTTTGTGAAACTTCTATATCATATATATAAAAAAAAAAAGAGGTTTAATATTTCAATTCTTTTTTTTTTCAAATTCACTAATCCTATTTATTTATAGTAAAGTGATATATATTAAATCATAGAGGAATTAAAAATCACTCCTCTTAAATTTTTGCATAGGTGTAGATTCATCTCCTAAACTTTCAAAGCATAGTTATCAAAATCACAAATCAAATATACGATTCTACGAGTTTATAATTCTATATATTTTTTTAATTAAAATAAATACAAAATTATTTGGTATAGACTTTAGGTAAAGATATCAATTTTTGTGTATGAACCTACATGTTTATTATTTTACCAGTTTTACACAATTTTATACGATTCTACATATTCTATACATTTAAATAAATAGTAAAATCATGATTTTGACAACTATGTTTCAAAGTGAGCTTTTTCACCCATTAAATTTTCAAAAATTGGCAAAATTAAGGGCACTTAAATTTTTCATTTAAACAAAACAGGGAGAATTGTAAAATATCTATCACGCTCCGAGGGTACCCTAGTAGTAGTAAACAAGTCACACTTGAATACTATCACTATGTTACCTTCAGATAATGACAGGTTTTTAAAACAACAGGATCTTTTAGTTGCTTAATAAGAAATAACAAATATATGAAAGAAATAACTTAGTGAATAAACATTACAGAACTATTACAAACCATATAGTTCTTCTGAAGTACACAACTAAATAATCTATTCTAATAGTACATAACCACTAAACTAAAATATAACCGTAGACTTCCAGCTCCTAAGCTCTTACTGGAGCCATACTCCTGGAAGTGACTTACCAGGGTCGTAAGGTAAACCTGAAAAGACTGTTGGAGTATGAGCGAAACCACAGCTCAGTGAATAACCAGACATACCATACATCACACAAGTTATTAGCAAATCATATGTAATGCAAGCACTCAACCACATGCACAAATACAAGCTTGGATGATCTAGAATCCAAACAGGAAAAAGATTTACGCCCTCTTTTTAAGGGTTGAAGAACCATACTTTATGACCCACCTGCCTAGGAAAGACTAAGTACACAGGAGAATCAACGATTTCTCGTTTTAGGGTTATCACTTTGAATATAATTGATTAAACTGACCATCTCCTGCAATCCCCTTAGAAACTCCCTAAGTATTAATCATTTCAAATCGATTCTACAGGCAACGTTCTTCGGTGCCAATTAGTTCCCGTAGGACCGACAGCCCAAAGAGTACCTTGGAAGAACTAACACATTAGAACAACCAAGCATAAACAGAGAACCGAAATATTAATACGTAGCAGACTGTCATCCCAATATATATGCAATAATGCAATTCGTGCAATGCATGATCAAATTATTTTGTTAAGTCAGTAATTCTTAATCAAGTTCATGGTGACCATACATTACACACAATCATCATTATACTATTTCACAACGTCAAATCACTGCATTATCGCTTTTGTAAGAATATCTTATCAGTCATAAAATCAAGTCACAAGATATTTTCAACAATACAATCGTTTAATTATCTTTGCATTACATATTCAATAACTTACAAGCACAAACAGTATAATATGATTGAATTACTCACCTGCTCATACTAACTCAGTCGTAATAATCAGCTGGTAGATCCTCTAGTGTATCAAAGTCACCTATTAAGATGAATAAAGTATTCATCAATATAAATTAACTAAATTCCTATATGTGACTAGTGTCCTAGACTCGATATTTATTAAGTTTTAGTAGTGACTATTACAAATTTTACGTTATTCTATACTGATCTCAATATAGAAAATTATAGTTATTTATTATTACTTAGTGTCGTCGTGTTTCTCTTAATTTATCTCCTATAATTATTTTGTTATTTTTAGAAGTCACATTACTCGAAAATTTAGCTTATTTCAATTTCCATTCTTACCTATTTTATCTATTTAAAACAAATATTGGACGAGTTATAACTTTTATTAACACTAAATATTTGTCTTAAATTCTAGGGTTTTGAAAGTTATTAGATATTAATCTAAATATGCTTGAATACTTGTATTTATTTAACTATCTATAAATTCTTATATTATCATATATATATATATATATAATATACTAAGTAGATGTATTGCATATGTATATGTATTATATATGTTCGGTTTTTGTTAAAACAAGCTTTCGTTGTAGAATTTTGTGTATACGCCGGCTCAAAGCCGCCAGCTTTCAAATCCAGGTGCCAGTGTAAACTTAGTTTTGAAAAATATTTCAGATTGGTTGCACCGGCTTTGAAAGCTGTCGGCTTTCAACGTACGCCGGCCCTAAGCCGTCGGCGTATATCTCCAGGTAGCCGGCTTTCATTCAATTTTTACGTGAAAATTATTTTATGAAGCCTCTGTCCAGTGTAAGCCGTCCCTACGTCGCTAGCCTATCCTTGTAAGCCGCCGGTGTTGAGCGGTTACACTACCGGCTTTGAGGCAGTGTTAGTACTGTTCATCATTTTCTTCACTGATCTGATTCATGTTCTTTAAATTTTCCACGTTAAAAACTTTACTAAACCGTTTGTAAGTGTTTATATATCTTATATAAGGACATAAAACAACTCTTAACATGTCTACAAACATATATACTTAGATCTCGATTCTTACTAAAACATAGTTAGGGTTTCGGAGTTTTACCTCGTTTGAGCTCGTCCGATGAAATTCAAAGCTTGTAGTTGTGTTTATTACATTCCTAAGATTATTAGAAGTCAGTTATAATCCTTAGATTTGAAAGAAAATCATTTAAACCTCATCAACTTACCTTTGAACTTGTTTTCAAGGGTTTTTCGTTTTGTTTTTCCTTTGATCCAAACTCGGTTGTTTTGATCGGTTTGTTTTCTGTTTTTAGGTTGGTTTTGGTTGTTATTTGGGAGTAGTTTCGTGCTGAGGAGTTTGGGAAATGAAGAGGATTTTTTGTTTCCTCATTAATAGCATTGAATACATATATATATATATATATAGAAGAAGAAAGAAGAGAAGTTGCCACTGAGTTCTCCTTCGATTTTCCTCCGATTTTGGCAGTATTTCATTTGTTATTTTCACTTCAATTAATGCTATATTGAGTTGTCATTATTTGGTTGGTCTTTGGAGTTGATTTAGTTGACAATTTGGGTGAATTATTGGATGAACTTCAGCTCTCTCTCTTCTCCGAAATTTCCACTGAATTGTAGCCGTAATACATATATATATATATTAGTTTATTATTTTAATTTAGTTTTAAGATAATTTAACGAGTTATACGGGTACAAATTAGCTAATATTTGAGAGTTTTTGTACAAAAATATGTTTATAGGATTATACAGAACTCTTAGATTATCAAATAATAAAGTTTCTAGTTTTATATATACGTGGTTAATTATTTGTAAAATTTTATCTCCCGCGATTAATATTTCTTAAGCTCATTAGGTCAATTTTTATTTTAGGCTCCGATAGCTTAAGAAAACTCGATTTAAAACATTAACATGATTAGATTATTTATTTGGAGTTCAGATAATAACAATTTATGTTTTCGTTATGTATTTATAATCCTAACGGTTTATCTTTGGGTCTTCGTTTTTTGTCTATAAGCGTAATTAATCGTTTACTTAGTATTATACTTAATACGGAAACTAAACTATATACATATCTTTAGTTTTGACACCAAACATGAAATCTTATTAGTAGCGTTTAATTTTATCTAGGAATTCTTGAATTATTCATTCAAGACACAAAATCTCGTTTGTGGTATCAACTAGGGTTAAAGAATTTCTTTATTCGAATTCTAAATCCTTTATCTAATCAAATTCTAGATATTGATCCATTCTTAGACTTTGATTAAAATCTAAATATATTATCTAATTCATATAATCTATTGTAAGGTTGTATACTAATGTGGAAAATTCCCGGGGTTTACAATATCCCCCTTGAAATTTTATCTATATGTAAATTTACTAAATCATATTTATAAAAAAAATGTGAAATATCCTTAACTGTACCAATTTTTGAAAGTTTATGAAGCCAAAAAGCTCACCATAGAAGTTGAGGGGATGAATTCCTATATTGATAAAAATTCAAGAAAGTAATTTGCAAATTCCCCTAAATCATATTTACTATTGCAGTTTTGCCATAACTTCTAACTAATAGCATCTATTGGGAAAAAAACTCTTAATTTCTCATCTTTTTAATATAGCGGTTTTCCATAGCAGTAAACTTTCGTCCAAGTCATATCATTTCCTCTAACTTTAGTATCATACATTAAAAAAAATGTTTATTATTTAAATTCTTCTTCTTCCTTTTTTTCCCAAATTCGCCAATCCTATTTATTGATAGTAAAGTGATATATATTAAATCATATTTACTATTGCAACAAGGACATTTCATATCATCATATATATATTTAAACTAGATAAAGCATGGTCCTTTTTATAAACATATGTGTTCCATATCATAATGTTTTTTCTTTTAAAATTTTCATATTCATAAGCATAATAATCTTCTATTATGGCATCGGTAATTTAGTATTCTTTATATCATTAAATTATAAATTATAATCGTTTCCTATCTATCATACATTATAAAAAAAAAAAAAAAAAAAAGTTAACCATTTCAATTCTTCTTCTTCTTCTTCTTTCAAATTCACTAATCCAATTCATTTATAATAAAGTGAAATATATTAAATCATATTTACTATTGCCACAGCAACAGTTTATATCATAATATATATTTAAACTAAATAAAGCAGGAGAAAACAGAATAAAAAAAGGAACAACAATAAATGTAGTCCATGATATGTTAGGAATTAGGGTTTTGAATTTATTCATGCTATTAAAGTGTTTTCAAAAGTGGCACTTTAAAGTTGGGGAAAAAGGCATGTGGAGTGTTTGTACTATCTTTTTTTACAATTTGATTTTAGGAGAAAAAAAAGTATTTGTACTTTTAAATTGATGGCTTTTTAGTGTCTCTATACTCTCAATATTGGGTAAAAAAAAAATTAAACATTGGGTACTAAAATGGCATTAGTTCAAAAGTATGGGTATCTTTTCGCCCAAAATCAAACATTGGGCATCAAATTGCCCAAAAATGATAGTATAAGCACTCCTCATACCTTTATCCCTTAAAGTTGATAAATTGGTTTGTTTTCTTCTAAGTATTAGTTCGTATTGTATTGGCCTGGAAAGTCTGAACTGAGAACTAGGATTTTCAAATAATGACTTTATTATTGTTTACGCTTTTAGCTTTCATAGTATGATTTTCTAAAACATGAAATCAAAATCTTAATTTTATTATTGTTCTATGGAAGAGTTCTTTTAATGCCCTTGACGATTAATTAAAGTAACCTTGTTCTTTAATCATTTGATAGTTCGCTAAGATTATTGTAAGTCATTGTTTCTCCCTTTCTGAAGAAAAGAAAAAAAAATAAAGAAAAGAAATGGCTGTTGTTATGTTGGTGATCTCATGGTTGATAATTTTGAAAGAGACGTCATAATTGAACATTGCTCACAAGGTCTTCAATGCATAAGTGACTCATGTCATAGCTATATGACACTTCAATATCCGATCCTTTTCTCTTATGGCGAAGATGGCTATCATTATGGAATATTGCGTAGATAACATTGGCAATGTTGCTCATCTAAATAGAACCATATCACTATGAGAGAATATTATTCCTATAAGTTACAATTTGTCCCAATGAGGATCATACACTACTTGGTGATGGAAGGTTGCTTCAACAATATATTGTTGATGCTTTCACATGTACTAAAGAAGAATGAATGGAATGGATTCAACATAATCAAGCCCATCTACAAAATGACTTGTACACAGGACTTCAAGATGCATTTATTAGAGGAGAAAGAATAATGGACATTTTATTAAGAAAGGCAACATGTATTTGGATAATCATTACGTGTTGTCATACAGTGCTTAACAATTAGTCAAAGACCAAGCACATATAAATGTAGAATGGTGTAACCGTTCTAGATCGATTAAATATTTTTTCAAGTACACGAATAAAGGATTGGATAGATGTACTATTGTCCTTAAGGAAAGTCCCTACCATACCTTAATTATATTTATGTTAATGAAATCAAAATACATTTGGATTGCAGATACATTTCTTCTTTTGAAGCTTCATGGAGGATCTTTTCATTTGATATCCATTATCATGGACAGCCTGTCAAAAGGCTTACCTTCCATCTGCCGAATGAGCAATCTAAAAACTTCTTTGAGTTAGATAGCATTAGCAATATCATAAACCGACTGAGTACTAAGGATGCCATGTTCGCACAATATATTAAAATAAATGAAGCACATGACAATGCATATACTTGACTTATTATGAATTTCTTGAACATTAGCTATGGTATAGTGATGTTAAATTATAGTTAAGGAGGAAAAAAAAAAGGAAATTTATAGGTCTAATCTATTATGTGCATCCCATAAGTGATGAGCACTTTTTTCTTTTGAATGCCACTTAACATCGTTAAAGGGTACACATATTTTGAACACATACGGACTATAATGGAGTTATATATACAACATATAAAACGGCTTGCTATGTAGTTGGACTTTTGAATAGAGACAGGGAATGGTATTATGCCTTACAAGAAGCTTCTACTTGGGCTAGCAGAAAACATTTGTATGAATTATTTGCTACAATATTGTTATAACATGAAATTACTGAATCAAGCAAGTTATGGGAAAATTCTTGGACAATATTATTAAAAGATATGATCTCTCAACAAAGAAAAATATTGTGATTTCCTGTGTTGCAAATGACACACAAACAAGTTAAGAATTATACTCCTCATGAGATTAAAACAATTCTCCTTCATAATGGTACTTCTCTTACAAAATTTCCACCATTGCCTCTCCTTAACGTCAATTTTCCAAGCTAAATTGGGAGTAGAGTTATACAAGAAGAGTCATCTTATAATACAAACTCCTCAAGGAGAGAGCACATGTTGCTTGTAGCCAATCTCAGTAAGGACTAAATAAACGTATACAATCCAATCATTAAACAGTATATTCAGTAATGAAGGAACCTTCTTCATTTATGGACATGGTGGTAAACGTAAGAGATATCTATATAAGATGATAAAATCATAGGTACAATCAAAAGAAAAGATTATGCTTGCTATTCCATCTTCTAGAATTGTAGCATTATTGTATTTGGTGGATGAACTACACATTTAAGATTTCAATTCCCTTAAAGTTGAGGATAGTACATGTGATATTAAACCCAACACAGATGTTGCTGAATTACTAAAACAAATAGGTATTATAGTTTGGGATGAAGCTCTTATGGCACAGAGATATTGCTTTAAGGCTTTTGATAAAACACTTAAGGATATTATGAACCATCCCCTCTCAAAATGTGCATTAGAACCTTTTAGAGGAAAAGTTGTCATTCTTAGAGGAGATTTTCGACAAATATTACAAGTTATTCCAAATGGTAGAAGAGAAGATACTATAGTACTACATTAAACGTCTTATCTTTGGCAGTCATGTATGGTTTACAAACTTACAATCAATATGCACTTGACAAATCGCATAAGTAATACAACAAACTTAGTTGAATTGCATAACTTCAACGAATGGATTTTAAGAATTGGTGATTATGACATTAGTAAAGGGAATGTTGAAAATTTGGTTGATATTCTTCATGACTTTCTCCATTCGCATTCAAGCAACCTAACAAAGGAAATTATTGATTACATATATCATGATTTACTTCAAAGATATAAAAATGACACATACTTACAAGAAAGAGCAATTTTAGCATAAAAAATTAAAATTGTTGAAAAGGTTAATGACTATGTCCTATGATTGAATGATGGTGAGGAAAGGCAATATTTTGGTTCATATGCCATTTTGCAACAGGTCTATTAACGTGTTTGATAATGATTTACATTATCCAGTTGAATTTCTTAATACACTAAAATTCCCTAGAATTCCTAATCATTTATTGAAATTAGAAGCATCTACACCTATCCTGCTTTTAAGGAACCTAAGCTAGACAATGACTCTATGTAATGGAACTAGACTTTGGATTATTCAATTGTTAGATCACATTATTGAAGCTAAAGTATTGTTTAGAACTAACATTGGCAAAAAGGTCCTCATTCTAAGGATTATCTGATCTCCTTATGACTTTATATTACCATTCATTTTAAAAAGAGGGCAATTTCCTCTCACTATATGCTTCTCAATGACCATAAATAAAAGCCAAAGGCAATCTCTTCATCATGTTGGGGTTTACCTACAAAGGCCAGTGTATGCACATGAACAATTATCTATTGTCATGTCAAGTGTTACAAATAAAGAAAGGTTCGAATAAGGTTGAAATACAATTGATATTGCAGCAAAGTGAACGAGCACGTCATCTTTAATTTATGGATCTTTTACTATCATATACCATATATAATTACAAATTAGTTGAATTTATCTAAGCTCCAGTCTTGATAATTAGGCTAAAGCAACTAGAAATTGTACCCAATAATCTAAGATCATATGATCAATTTAGATCATCAAAGATAATCTAAGTGGTGGAGTAGATATGGTTGCAATAGTTACATACATGCAATATATATCTTGTACTACATATGGCCTAAAAAGAATAAAGAAGCATATGCAAGAGGATAATTAAGAGTAAGAAGGCGGGGAGAATGGAGTAATGGTCTCAAAAAGCTCAAACATACTAGGGAAAGGTGAAGGAGTTACAAAATTAACCCTATAGTTTTTGAAGAAAAGCAACATGATTTTTGGGCTCTATTTGATCTTTAATGAAAGCAATTGGGCACTACAATGAGGTTTGACTCAATTTCTTCATCTCCTAAATGAAGAGAAGTTATGGTTATCCATAGAGTACGACCGTTAGCGACATATGTTGAATTGCACTAATGATCGACAGCTAAGATTAGAGGTGCAAACGAGTTGGACTGAGTAAGGCTTTTGAAGGCTCTGGCTCAGCTCGTTTGACAAATTAATGTGTTACGCCCTAAATTGGTTTTTAAGACGCATCCAGTCCGCCACGTATAATGCATAGCATTATATGCTAAGACTAACCCATTCTACAATTTATTGTGATTGTTGCTAAATAAATTTTAAATTCTAACATCGTTGAATTAGTTTGTAGAAACAACTAGAAATTTGTAGCAGAAGATAAATTTCTCAAAACATTTTTTTTCCAAATAGGCTACTCCAAAAGTAGATCAATATATATATAACAAGTACCATGCCACCAAGATTTCAAAATAAAGATTTTCGAGTATCTCAAAATACAAACCATGGCCTTATAGATAGGCCATCATTAAAACATAAGTTTAATAATGAAGTTTATAAAATAGAAACAAGATAACGATTCGACAGATCCTAGTCACTCCATTCATCGAGAAACTCCTCAAAGTCCATGCCATATCCCATGTAGTCATAAGTATCATCATCATAATCCTCATCACTTGAAAAAGAATGGAATGAGCCAAAGCCCAGTACGACAGTAACATAAGCACACACGAAATAGGCACACACACCTGTTCTAAGTGCAATGCAACAAACAGCAGTTTATGTTTTTAAATTAAAATGTAGCAAATAGTAGTGGAGCACTCATACTGTGACGACACGCTGGAATTTAGGGATTCTAAGTAGCAACAACTGTTCAAGGAGTTGATATAGGCAGTTCGTGTACCTATATCTCCTACCTTTACAAATAATAGCCTCATTTAAGAGTCACAGTCGTTGTACATCTCTATCCATATTAGTCCATTGGGATTAAGTAGAGTAACAGAGCCCATATATTAAACTGCTTAATATAACTTCTCTCCAATATGAATAGACAATATCTCGCTACCGTTCCCCCTATTAGCTACCCTCTAAGCTACCCATGATGGCCTAAGCACTTAACTACCGTGCTGGCACTGCTTAGTAAGGTTGCCGCCCCACAGACCAAGTCTCAAAAACGGCCGTGCACAAGCAATAAGCAATTATTAAGGCTATATTTATGTATTGGTTCATTTATGATATCTATCCTAGCATGCAACACATAAGTCACTACGTATCTACGACAAAATCTGTATTTTGAACAAACAGAAGATATACCAGGAGTTAAAGCATATGGTAGATCCCTAACAAATATGTACTTAAAAGATTGATTCATATAATCATTTAAATCGATTATTGATTTATATTAAACTCACATAAAATACGCATGTTTCTAGTGAATATTCATCTGAAACAACATATTTACCTTATTATTCATAGTCTATCTTAAGCCAATTACAAATTAACATGGTCTTTTAGGAGTTTACTAGTTTAAGTAATAGTTAAGTGCAAATTGTTGGTTCCTGAAGAATTTACTAAGCCAATATTAGTTAATAAAGCTATATTACCTTAGTTTAGCTAAATTGGATAGAATTAATGAATTAAGTTCATTTTATATTTAACTCAATCTATTAAACCGATTTTATAGCAATTAGGTCCTTAATAACATATCATATATTAAATCTAATAAACTTTTATTAAGTATATTAACTCTTTTAAGTTATAACTATTTTATTTATATCATTTATAATCTATTTTTACATCTAAATATGTTACAGAATTTAAACTAGGTTCCTAAATAAATTCTTAAAATCAAAATAATTAATTAATTGTCTTAAAATTCATATTATAATATGTGAACATATTAGTTACACTTATTTTATATTTATTTGATTAGAAAAATTTTCCTTAAATTCAAATATTTCATTTCCTATAGAAAACTAGTGTGCACCATAACTTTAATAAATCGGTTCACTATCTTAAACTATGGTTCTTAAGCTCAAATTTTTATGTAAACTCCCTAACACACATATGTGCATGTTTATAAGTTCATTTGGCCTAAAATAACCCATTCCATTCGGAAACAAGGCACTTACAGCGACGACCGATCGATTCAAGCCTATTTGACCATTAAGACGACCAGTTCTTTGTTGGTTCACAACGTATTTGTAAAGTAGACACCCATATCTATTGTTCTGACAAGGTTCCAACATCACAAGAGCTCATTTGGCCACTAGTCTGCCACCAACTCCACCGCCACAATGACGACACCAAAGCTAATCCAGGATAGTTTTTGTAATTTTTGAATTTCCTTTGTTAAATTCGACTTCTAACTATTTTATCATCAAAAACATGTTTATTCTATCTTATTTCATCTAATTTATACTTAAATTTATATTTTACAATTAAAATCACAAATCATGACTCAAATAATCATTATCTACACTAATTCCACAATTTCCAGCACATAAGCAATATACCCATACTTGCATATATATAGTTGATAATTTCCTTTCAATAAAACACATCAATCCAACATAATTATGCATTTATATACTTATTTCAGTATGCATATATATATAGATATATAAACATACTATAATTTCACTAATCAACAACTAATATAACATAGATATATATACATTTTCTGTAAACCCCCAGATTTTTCCATAATTCTTAGAAAATAATACTAGAATTTTAAATACCGAATCAAAACCCTAAAAATCAACTCAAGTTTAAACCAAACTCTAAACAATATCAAATATGAAATTTCATGAACTTAAGAAAAAGAGAACTTTAAAAACAAAATAGAAATTCAATAATCGTTTGACTTAAAACTCGAACATAAAATAATTCATGTATCTGATCCCTAATACATAAATTGAGATAGAATATCCAAATAATATTCAACAACAAAATTTTAAAACCTTAAACCTTTCGGGTAATCTTGGAACAAAAAATCTAAATTAATACCAAAAGTCAAACTGAGTCATCACACAACCCTAGACTCGATTAAACGATTTCGAGAGCTATAAAATATTAAATAAATCATAAAAATAAAGTAAAAATTAAAAATTTAAACAAAAAAAATATGATACGGTCATGAAACCCAAAATTTTATGATCTTACGAGTAAATCATAAAGCCAGAATAAAACTTGATCCCTAAAAATCAACTAGGTCAACCACAAGCCCTAGTAAGATTAGATCTAACAATCCCGTGCTTGAAACCTTAAGACAATAAAAATTGGATAATCGTATATTATAATCCATAATAGTGTAATACAACCTAAAAAGATCATATTTGTCAAAAATTCTTTTGTTTCGGACCCAAACGAGAATAGATTTCTAAAACAATGTCATGTGGGCAAAATGGTAAAAATATTTTGATGACACCATTAGACTTGTAATAATATGAGGATTCTAAAAATATTAGTTTTAGAATTTATTTTTTTGTATCTAAAAATATCAGATATGGCCCTTTTATGCGTATTTTTATTACTACCGGCATTTTATTTGTCTAATCTACTATTCATTGTACTATTTCTACTATTCACTACTATTCATCTATGTCTATTTTTTCTTACTACCTATTCTTATACTCTACCATACTTATTTTTTATAATTTACATTTCTCGCAAAACTTTATTTACATCATACCTTACACACTATTACTTTTCATTAACAAAAATACAAAAAAAATCACGCTCTCTCTCCCTACATCTAAAACTGGTGCCACATGCCCACGCACACACACATTTATTTTTTTTTCTTTTTTATTTTATTTAATTACAACTAATTTCCCTCCACATTTATCTATAAATACCCATCTCCCTCCATTTCTTTCACACACTTCTTTACTATGGCAAAACTCTCTTAAATTCACTCCTCAAATATTCTCTCCAAATTTGCGTCTGAACTCTCTCATCTTTCCATATTCTCACTATCTCCATACAACATCAACCCCTCTTTCTTCTACCACCCACTTCTCTACATTAGGTAAAAAATTCCTACAATTTTTCTTTTTATTCATGTAACTTAACATGACCATAGTGTATGTTTTCTAAACCCATGGGAGTTAAGAAAGCAATAATATGTTAAGAAAGATTTTCCATTAAAGACCTAGAAATTTTATTTTAACATAATTCTTTTCAAAAATCTAGACAAGTTCATCATTAATTTTTTAGTATTAATACCACGCTCTTCTTCAAGATTCAACTAAGTAGTTTATTACTCTCTCTTTTTCCAACCATTAAATTAAAAACCGTATTATCAAACCTTAAGATTGATAATTCTTTGTTAGGAAGATTTTTCTTAAAAACTTACTTATCAGATCATCACCAACAATTTAATAAAAACTAAAAACTAGAGTTAAGCTAAAATCAACTAACTAGTTAAAATCCACTTAGAAATAAAATCGGTGTACAACTTAAAGAACTAAACTTTAAGAAGTAAATTCATTTTCTTTTTATAAAAATAATAATTATAATAATTAGACACTCACTTGTGATAAATTAAAGATTTCTTCAATAACCCCTAAAGGCCATGTGTTGAAAAATTTCTAATTAAGAAAAAATATTATAAGCATGAAATTTTATAACAAGTCACTCACTTAACTTTTCTCTTATGACTTAAAACATTTTCACACAACTTAGAATGATTTTTCCTCACGACCACATAAAGATTTGTGTTTTTGGAAAGTAATTAGTTAAAAAAAATTGATATGAAAATAAAGTATTCATGAAATCTAACAATTAGAGTTTTGTTTAAAAGAAGTTAAACTTAGAAAATTCTTTAAAAGGCAAATACACTTGGGTTTTATATCACAAGTAGGTAAAACCATGTTTTACAGAATAAATTGTTAAATAAGAATTTTGAACAAATATAAGACCTTTAGAAATTTATATATATATATATATATATATATATTACATTATGACTTTGTGGAGTCACATATTTACAAAATAGCAATGTAATCACAAATCAAAGGATAACCTTTCATAGAACTCTATGTTTCATAAAGATTCTTTACAATTTTTTATTTTTGAGACATCTATAGAATCATGCATATAACATGAGCTTATATGTATATATATTAAATGGATTTCTCAACTATATAAATATTTACATATTTGCTATAGAATTTTCGAATGAAAAAGAATTTTAAAAAATTACAATTTGAGGCTAGAATTTTCATGTTAGAACATAATGTCCCCTTTTCGAACCTAAATAACTTTAAATGTTCAAAATAACGTTAGAAATAGATAGACTTTTCAAGCAGGTAGAAAACGACATCTGATATGCGAAATTTCGAGTTAAAATAAGCAAGTTATGGTTATTTTAAGTTGGAGTTTCACATAATCCGAATTTTGACGAAAATAACAAAATGGAATTAAAAAGTTGGAGTAGAACTTCTATAAAATATTTATTTCAGGTATTTTTTTTTTAGCTAGGTGATGAGGAATACGAGACTCCCTTTCTCGAGAATTACTATGACTAAAAAAATTGTGATATGGATAAGTGAGTTTTCCTTCATTATTTCGTTACTTTGCTTGTGCTTGTAGATATATAGTTGCACTAGATTTATAACCACAAAATAAAATGAATATAAATGGGGTTATGGGTCTATATATATATATATATATGTTTTTATGTATGTGTGACAATGGATGCTAAGCATATCGAAACCAACAAATGATTTGTAAGTATATCATTAATATTACATGTTGTTTATGTGTGTATGGTGCTTGCTTGATCACCTTTAAGTATACCATAATTATACTCGGCTTTGATATAAATTAAACAGACACACATTACATCCATCAAGTCACATTATAAGGACTGCTACTCCTATGTGAGGAATCAGAAGGGCCAGAGGTCAAGCTCATTCTTAGGAAACTAAGGCGTACCAATAATACATCCCAAAAATGAGCCGCACCGATCGATCACTGTGAGCAGAGTGGTCGAGGATTAGCAGTGAAGATAGAAGAGATCTTCAGACATAAATTTCCTAACCCTAGGTACGGATGGCATAAATCCATTCTATGTATGGTTTCCAGATACCCATATATAATTGTTTGTATCATGTGGTTGTTGAATAGCATGCATAGTATGTGCGTGAATTAATAAACTTGTTTGAAATCATGGTGCGAATAAAAGAGAATATCTCATTAAGCTTGTTGTAAGCTTACACCCCTCATAGACTTTTGTTGAAATAGGTATACTTGTAGCTCTATTCAAAGATCAGGATATTAAGGAAATCACTTATGGATTCTTGAACTCTTATGGAAGCAATGACAACATAAGATGAACTTACTTTCTTGTAATGTCTTTATGAGTAATATATGTTATGTTAATATTTTGAAGATTTCTAAGAAATGCAGTTATGTTATTTTAAGGACAGTAGTGGGGATATGCCCTTAAGAGTTGTAACTGACTTTATGTATGTTTAATGATAAGTACTTCTCTTGTCTTGTTACTTAATTGCTATCAATGTAAATTGCACTACTCCAATGTATTTCCTCGGATATGTTATACGCTTTATGCGCAATATGAAAACCTTTGCATGACAATGGAAGTCATTCCTAGGTTTTAATATTGTGTAGGCGAACTGCCATATTTAGGATACCCCTCGGGACATAACATGTTCATTCTGGTTTTCATGCATGCATACACACGCGCGTGCGCACACATACATATCAATCAATACTTAGATCTAAGTTTGTTTTTAGTGATTTAGATGAATATATACATCATTGACATAATAAAAAATATTAATTATAATTACTTACTTGGTTGAGCAAATAAACCCTAGCAATCTCTACTACTACTACTACTACTACTACTTCAAGAGGTTGACGATGCTTCTAATGTTATTCCCTAATTTAATCATTGGTTTTGTCTTCAAATTTCACCTAAGAATCATTTAAATTGGAGATTAGATTTTAGGGAAGAAATTGAATGGATAAATGATGGAAAAAGAATGGATTTTCTTACCCATTAGAAGCTTAATTTAAAGAGAAGCTGTTGTAGAATTTTTGTAAGATTTTGTGTGTGTCTAGAGAGAGTTTTTAAGAGGATTTTTAAAGTTTGGGGGCTGCTACAAATGGAGTAGGAATTAAGGTTATCAAAACTCTATATTTATATAATTTGGTGTTTTGAAATTTCCATTAGGATTGTGGGCATTTTGGTCATTTTGCTTAATTAATTGAAGGCATTTTGGTCTTTTCCTAGGTGTAGAAAACTTCTTGAACTGGTTAAGGTCATTTTGGTCTTTTAACACACTTGATATTTTCTTGTGTTCAAATTGAAGATATTTAAGGGGCAATTTGGTCATTTCACATGCGTTATAATTCTCTAGAGTTTAGGTTTTTATAATGTGTGTGATGGTATATGGCAATGCATGGTCTTATGGACTTTGATGGGCTAATGGGCTTTGATTTCTTAAGCTTTATAGGCTTTGGTTTATGAGCATGAATTTAATATTAATGGATTTAGGGTTTTAGGCTTTTAGGTTATGAGCTTTAGGTATTTAGAATTAGAAAATAAGAAGTAAGAAAGAGAATTAGTTAATTGACATTAGAAATTAATTCTAGGAAATCCAATAAAAGGAAAATTAATATCTTACTTGAATTTAGGAGTTTAGGTGCTTAGGAATTGGTATTTGAAAGTAAATATTTAGTTTTAAATTTCTAAGATTTAAGGAGTTAAAATTTTGGTTCAAATTGCTAAATCGATAATTTAGGGATTTACGTGATTAAATTTGACAAATAGAATTTAGTTCAATAATTCAAAGGTATTGAATAAATTCAAATTTATCTAAATAGGTGATTGAAGTAGTTTAATGGGTTAAATCAGGTATTTAACGTATTGAAACCTCTATTTTTAATTAAATTCAATTACTAATTCAATTGGGTTAAACTATTTAATTATATCTTATAATTTGCAAAATTCCACTAGCTAAATCTTTTAAAATCAATCTTTAAAATAAATTTATATTAATGTTCAAACTTACATGCATTTTCATATTAATCGTCTAATAATATCTAGTTAACTTAAATAACAATTTAGGATATTTCATAATGAGTTCAAGCTGAACTGGGCTTTTAGCAAGCTTAAAATATACGAGCTTGAGCTCGGGCCCATTAAGGATTCATAAGATCGACCTCAAGTCGTTAGGCTGGTAACAAGCCTAAACTCGACTCATTTGCGTAAATAAACATATGTTTATATGTATTAATATAAATAATTATATATAATATTATATTAACATATTAAACGAGCCTATTCAAGAGTCAACTCATAAGTACAACTTGCGAGTATGAAGAAAAGCTCAGCTTGGCTCGTTTAACTAAACAAGCCTAAATTTGAGCTTGAGTGACTTGCAAGTAGTTCAACTCATTTGTAGCCTTAACTAAGATAGGTCTTTCTACTTAGGGATCCTTGCATGAGAACCTCTTCAATTTAAGCTTATAGAGAGATTGTTTAAGTGCATGAGTTTTATTTTTAAAATGCGGAAAGCGAATGGATTATAGTCTAACAATTTTTGCTTCAAGCTTACTATGTCAAATCTCTTTAATCATCTTAAATTTATGAACATAACTCCCTAAACCTTGTTACTTAATCCAATCAGTCAAGCCCATATCATTAGTGGATTTAAAGCCAATAATTCAAATTTATCCCTCTTTAATAGCCTAAATCAACTTATTTGACTTTGTCATAAAGTTCCATAGGTATTCACATTTAAGAAAATCCTTGTTGCTATGAAGTTTAGGTCTTCTTCACGATTCCCACATCGATGACTCTCTTGTTAGATTTAGATCAGGATAATGAATGGTAAGGACATAACCGTATCTATAAGCATCCCTTTCCAAGGATCCTAATCATTGCGAGTCCATATGAGACACTTCTACCCTACACTGGTTCATGTGATCATATAAAGACTTGTTGTTATGTGAAAAAACCCGATCACTTTAATTTACTACATAACCAAAATGAGTTTCCGTGTATCATCTTTGTAGATGTATTTATCTAAATGGAGTATCCATGTGTGTACTAAGTGTGTATCGAACTACAAATGGCTTCCGAGGGAGTGACACACAATAGCATATCAAGAATGGTCAAGAGAGAAGTGGAATATGAAGGAAGAGCGTGCAATCTTAATTGTCCCAAATGCACTTATCATAGATAGAGAAGCTACCAAGCATCAAGCCCCACTAGTAGTAATGAACAAGTATTTTATCCCTTAAGACAATAATTCAATAGCACTTCAGTATTTCCATCAAATTTCTTCCTTTTCAAATGAGGAGTTACTTAGGATATTTATAGAGTCTGGCCATTAGTTATCCGTTGGATCATGTTAACAATCAATGGCTAAGATTAGTCTCTTTTAGTACACGAGTCATGATGAAAAAGGTCAGATAACAAATAGGTCGGTCCACTGGCCCTTACTTCAATCTTACCATATCAAATTTCCCTTGATCATCCCAATTAGAACTAAACTCTTCAAGCCCTATCATTTAGCCCAAAGAGTCAAGCCTAAATAAGTAGCAATAGTATTTTTTTTTATTTTTTTATAATTTAAGGTCCATTTACAATCTTATTATTACCACGTCTTTTAAACAAAGTTAAGATTAATATGCAATTATGATTCCAACGGTCTTCTAGTTAAGGGAGAATAAATGCAATCTTTTTATTTTGATTAAGAATATTTTGAAAAAGATTCTTAGAATACACAAAGATATCAGAGCATATTCAATGGAAATTCTTGACACAATTCTATATGTTAAGGACATTTCTTTCTTTGAGGTTTTTCGCTATTATATAAAAAATTACATCAAAAAGTTTTCTTATATTCCTAAATTTTCTATAAATATTAATGACTTAAGAATATATACATGTTATATGTTTATTATGTTTATTTTTTAAGTAATAAATGGAGAATAAGTTGACTTGACACTTATGGACACTAAAATGAAGGACCTCGTATAAAGTAAAAAGAGGTCATACATTCTTAAAGAGCTAACATGATACCTACAAACCTTAAATGAGGTCCTTAATATTGAACACACTCTTAAGTCACATTTCACATGTAGAAATGGAACCCAAAATGCAAACGTGATTCTGGATTACATTCTCATTCCTATATTAGGATGCATTTTTAAAAGTTGGAATTGTAATTTTTGGGATTCAATGACAATTTTGGCTTTGAGGGGAATTTGATACCACAACTTTCAGAGGGTGGAATCCCAATTCCTTTCCATCCTCATTGATAATTACTATAGCAATTACTTTTTCATCCTCTTAAATATTTATTATTAAGAACATTTTTAACAAACACCATCTTTATTTCATTTCATTCCATGATGTATCCAATAAAAGAATTTATTTATCATTACGTTATTGATTTCATTTCTCTTATTATAATCCATTCCATTCCGACGATTCATATGTACCAAATGTAACATCATTGGTGTCCTAATTCATATACTTTCAATATTTATGAATATTATTATTTTACTCCATAAATAACCATAAAAGAAAGAATCATATTTCTCCTTATTATTATTTTGCTATATTTACAAATCAGTGGAAGCGTTTGTGAGTTAAAAAGGCCATGAAAGGGATGTCATAATAAGACTCTCACATTACGTTTATACATATGGTGGTTTTAGGGATTTTATTGACTTTTTTATGGACATATTGCATAATAGTTTTAGATCCTGTGTGGGACTTATGTCCTCTGTTGGGTTTAAAGATGATTTTAGCTTCTACATTTTAGGAGTTTTATTTCCTTTATATTACACCAATGCCACCTAGTTTTTCTTTTTTCTTTGTTTCTTTCTTTCTCCTTTGTACATGAAGAGAATTTAGTGATATTAATGAATTGAAAACTTTAAGTTCTTATTCTTCTTGATTCTTAACAATTTTCTAATAATTGCCACGAACAACTTGAGTTAACTAATTGTGGGTCATAATAATTATGCTATCCAAATCCCATTTATTTCTAACTATAAGTTAATATTAATCATCTCTAAATAATTAAATATATAGATTTAGATCTCAAATTACAATCAATCCATATCATCGTGTGTCCCAACATGTACGCAATAGAGCCAGTATTGGTAATTGGGCTACATCAGCTAGAAATAGTATTTAGTATCCGTCACCACATGATTAATTTAGATCATTAAAAAAAAAAAAAAAAAAAAAGGAAAGATAATATACCAAATCAACTTACTTGTCTTTGTCACGAAGTACCGTGGAAATTCATATCTAAGAATATTTAATTCGCCATGAAGGCTCTTCTTTACGTGTCCCTTACAGTTGACTAGATAAATTTAGAGGTTAGGATTACCAAAACATAATATGCTAAATCAAACTTACGTGTCATTGTCGTCATGGAAAATTATTATTATTATTATATCTAAGAAAATTTACTTCACCATAAAGGCTCTTCTTCACATGCTGTTGACTCTTGATAATTTCGAGATTAGGATTACTGGTAGTAAAGACAAAAGGAGGGATACCTAACCTCTATATATTAATAACATTTTTCAGTGGGTACACATAGAGTTTGGTATTTGAAGGCTGTGCAAATGTTTACCTCAACTTTAAATTAATCCATTGATATCATTCAACCCTTCAACGAATTCGCTGATGATACCTAAAATAGTTAGCTGGGCAAGCAAATACAATGTTGGCATGCGGCAAGAAGACATTAAACTATGATTTTTTCTTGAATTGAGTTGGAAAAGAAAAGTGAAAAGGCAAAAGTAAAGTAAAACTTTGAAGAGAAGGGGAAGGGAGAGAGAGACAGAGAGAGACAGAGACAGAGACAGAGCGCCAAAATCAAAGTGGGGCAGAGTGCCTCGACAACGCATTACAACGTAATTTACATAAAGTCAAACTAGTATTGCAATCGATGATTTCAACATTCTCCTAGTTAGCCAACAATAAATATGAATTTTCCATTTTTGATTGAAAACATCGTAAAACGATTCTTAGGTTACGCTGTACTAGACACAAACATCTTAAGACACTTGCTCAAGAACACCACCGATGTTGAATCATAAACATCATGACATTATCCAGCATAACAATGATCACAAATATCAATATGATAGTTCAGCAGAAATAAGCATTCTCATGTGATCTCTCCATTGGTCACACACGTTAACCAACACTGTCATCCTGCGTTAAGATGAGTTGCCATGAAAATGAAATAGCATCCTTATGTAAGTATTTTCTAAAAGACATAAAATCATTTGGTCAACGATATCACTATTTAGTATTATTCTGTCATCATTTTCAAGCTGAACCGATATAAATATGATACCGATAAAAAAAAAGTAATAATTTTATTTATAAACTAACTAAACTAATCTAATTTCGATAAATTACCATACAGATAAGATAAAAATAAAAATCCAACAATCCAAATATGTACGCCCATTATTTTGTAAGAAGCTATTTACATTACCATTTTATTTCGTGGAAAACATGATGAGTCCTCAGTTTTTAATTATCAAAACGATCATGATTCTTACACCAAGCAAACATGGAATTATCTATTTCTCTCTAGGAGATAAATGAGCCTGCAAAGGATTCTTCATCACTACAGTAAACTCACGTTTCTCCTCTAAATCCACCTCTTCTCCATTCACAGGTTTCCACTCAAAGTTCCAAACCAAATTAGCCACAAAGTACTCCAAATGAAGCAGAGCCAATTGGAAACCAGGACACATCCTCCTTCCAACCCCAAACGGCATCATCTTAATCTCTCTACTTCCTGTTATATCAAATCCTGCTGCTCCACTCCCACCATCGTCATTATTCATGAACCTCTCTGGCTTAAACTCCAACGGATCTGCCCATACTTCGGGGTCCAAACCCATCTCTCGCACCATGAAATTCACCTCTGCATCTTTGGGTACCAAGTAACCATCCAAAACAATATCCTCTGTCACCGCATGTCCTAACACAAATCTGCCAGGTGGGTGTCTTCTCAAACCCTCCAAGATCACAGCTTTCAAATAGGGCATCTTCGGCAAATCCTCTTCCTTCACTTCCACCTCACTCGGACCAACAACCTCTCGAATCTCGCTAAAAAGACGATCTTGAATATGTGGGTATTTCACTAAATTGGCCATCACCCATTGAAGAGCTGTCGTAGTAGTATCAGTCCCAGCATTAAGAAACTCCGAGCATAAACTCACAATCTCTTCTTCTGTAAGCTTCCTCTTTTCAGTTTCATCCAATAGCTCCAATTCCAAAAGTGTATCTACATAACACAAGATCAGCCCGTGATCATCCTCCTTCTCCTTCATAAACTCTGCACGTGCTCTTGTTAACGACGCAAGCACATCATGGCACAACCTCTTGATCGCATAAAACTCCTTCCACAACTTATAAAGTACGATCTTACCCAACCTAGGAAATACATTAAGTTTATTAAACCTTCGAATACCCAAAAGCCATTTTCTCAGCACACGCTCCACTTCTCGTACCTGCGCCTCATCGACTTCACTACCAAAACACATAACCACCAACAAACAAAACATCGCGTACTGAAAATGCTCGGCCACGCGCGTAACTACGCCGTCCTGTTGTTGTTGAAACCTTAAGCGTTCGTTCAAAACTCCCAAGACGCGTGCACGTGAGTTAGAGAAGGCCTTAAGGCGCATGGGGTGGAGGAGCTTTGACGTCAAGTTGCGGCGGAGGGTACGCCACGTGGGACCGTAGAAGGAAGAGCTTATGTTGTGCTGGTTGGAGCTCATGATCTTTAAGGTTGGCAAGGCGGGAGGGCGGTCGGCGAATACGGCACCGTAGTGAATGAGAGCTTGGTGGGCGGTGGCGAGTGAGGATATGAAGATGAAAGGGCGGGGACCGATGTGGAGAGTGACTATAGGGCCGTATCTGGGTACGAGGTTTTTGAGGACGGCTTCGATGTTGGATAAAGAGTTGTAGAACCATAGGAAGTTGCCAAACTTGGGGATACGAAGAGGACCCGGTGGGAGAGAGAGAGGTGGGGTTTTGTTGGGGAAAAATAGGAGGTTGAAGGTGGATTTGATGAGGAATGAGATGCAGAGGGTGACTGTGATTATGAACCAGAGCTCCATGATCAAAATAAATGAAAGGTAGGTTGTGTCTGATCTTATTTTCTTAGACCAGGTGTCATACTGTGGATTATATATACTGTAGAGTGTGGGGACAATAATTCGATGAGCATCATCATATGCTGTGTATTTTGACATGTATGAGTAAAAAAACAAAAATATAATGTCTTTATATTTTCGCTTCTGCTGATCCATGGTGTGAACTGTGAGCCACAGAGAATTAGGAAAGGCAAGAAGTAGAATTTTTTATGATGTTTTTGAATGAGCGCCAATGAATGCAAATAGAATCTCTTTTATTATAAAGTTAAAATCTCTAATTTTTATTTTCTCTATAATTTTTATTGAAAAATTCTTTGTCTACATGTGAATTATATATCAAATATCATAATTAAATGATAAATGGAAATAACTATTTTGACCATATATATATATATATAATATGTATAATTCCTTCTCTCTGTTCCCTTGCTCTCAATAAATATGGTCACAGTCATATTAATCTATTACCATTCATTCATTTTTTAACTGTTAATAACTGCTCCTCTAAGCAACTGTTCCTCTCAAATTATGTTATTTCAATGAATTTTTAATTATAGTAATACCACTCCCTCTTTTCCTTTGTATTAAAATTTTATATAAAAAAAAAATCTTACTATATATAAAGCATTTTCTATTTAAGTCAAAATAATTAGAGTTTTTTTTAGGCCAAACATATTAACATATTACAATAATTTCAATATTTCATAATAAATGATTAATAATTTTTTAATTAATTTTTTGTAATATAACATTATTAAATTTATACACACAATGAAGGTGCAATACCCACTAGTATTGCATATATACAAATACACATGTTTCATGCGTGCTATTAAAAGATAATTAAGTAAATAAGTTTTTGACCAAAAAAATAAGTTAAATTATTTATTTCCTTATTTTATAAGTATATACTTTATATAAAATTGCTTATGAAATATCCTAAAATAAATATACCAAAATTAAAAATTTGCATGTCAGTTTTGTTTGTTAAGTCCATGAATTGATTTTGATGATTTTAAATTATAGTTTGAAATATTAGTAAAATTAGGAATTAGTATTTAAATGTGTTGAATTGTATTGCTTTGTGCTAACTAGTGCATGACTTTTGATATAGTAATTTAGATGATAAAATTGTATGTTGATATGCTTAACTATTAGAGCATAGATGAATCCTTTATGTCATATATTTCTTGTTTATTTGGTTGCAACATTCTTATTTACAAATTAGTTAAGTTGCGCTAAATTGATTTTCTTAAACCTGTAAATTTTTTCTAGTTAAGCTCAATTTACAATAAATGACAACCCAAGCCCAAGCCCTCAAGATAATCTTCTTTTATCTTCTACTTGCCTTAAGTGTCAAAAAGGTAGATTTGTGAGTTAAAAGTTTTGCAAAAATCACTCTCAAAAAACATAAACCAAAACCGACCCTCGTAGACACCATTTCCAAGCATCATTCCTTCATCTTTTTCAATCAAAATTTTCTTTCAAACTCAACAAAGATTTCTTTTAATATCATCTATAAGTCAAGCTCAACTAAGGTAATGTTCTAGTTGCTTTTCTAATCATTTATTTACTTGTTTTTTTCATGAATACCATTTTTGTCTAAATGAGTTTTTAGAAAATTATAAGTACTTTGATAGAACTAAGATGATTTCTAGATTTAGATGATTTTTAGGAACTTGGTAAAACCAAGAAATGAAGTTTTCATGATTGTTTTGATGAATAAATGAATTATATGGCTAGTAGGTTATATTAATGATGGAGTTGTAAAATTATGAAGGGAGTTGTGGAGGTTGTTTAATGAAGTAGATATCAAGTCTATATATGTTGAATGTTGTTAAGTGTATGATAGGTAAGATATGAAGTTTTTTAGTTCCTTTTATAGATAGGTGAATTGGTATGCATCAATGATGAAGTTGAAGTTATGCATGTTGTTAGATGAAGTACATGTGATGTTTATGCATATATGGTGTTATTAAGTATGTATAATGAACATATATGAATTGAATGAAACAAAAATATAAAGTTTAAGTCATAAAAAGTAATATGCTCTATTTTCAAAGATAAGCATGAGAGAAATACAAGACAACGTATTTAGGTGTGTATCTCACTAAGTGTTACAAATAAGGCATATCGAGAAGGAACACGAGGGGAACACAGCTGCCCTATTCCACCATAATTCTCATTGTGTGCTAAACAAGGGAAGTTTTGTGACAACATGGGTGAAACATGACCATTTCTATCCTATCGTATTTCTCTCTACTTTCTAAAAGAATTGGTTTTCATTGATACATGGCCAAAATATGGTTTCCTCTATCATACCGTGTTTCTCTACTTTCTTAAAGTTTTAAGTTTCAATGATACATGGCTGGAACACGAGTTGTCCTATTACCCTATGCGTCTCTTTGGTCCTTGAAGTGTTTATATAATAAGAAAACATGACAAGAACATAGCCTCTTGTATCTAGCCATGTTTCTCTCTAAGAAAACCAAACACACAATTTGTAATCTATCGTGTTTCTCACTTAAGGGAAACACAGGACGTATATGGTTGTATCCCTGCCCGCGCACTCCTTTAAAAAAAATATTTTTAATTTTTTAAAATTTAAAATAATGGAATGTGATATATAAATACATGTGTAGATGTATGCTAAGCTATGTTTTGATAGGGTTTTTATTAAATAAAATAATTGGCAAATATATTAGTTGTAATTATGAACTAATGTTAAATTTCATATAAACTGATCTCTTTTAATAGATTCCCCTGCTCAATTATATCTATCTACTAGTCTTCTACTAGGAATATCAAATCTTCCATGTACGCAATAACCTGATTATTAAGTGCTAGGTTAGGCATTATTAATTCAACTCTAATTAAAGATTGACTTAAAAGAGTTTGAATTGGTTGTACTTACGTTGTTTAATCCAGTCCAAGCAGTGATAACTCTGTTCGGAGCCGAACATGGTAGTTTATGTGCTTAAGCTACTCCTATCATGATGCAATAATAATTTATAAGTGGCTCAGTAGGTAATCGATAGGGGAATGATATCGGTGTAACATTTGCTTATTCTTAAAAGGAAATAATATGATTTAGTTCACATCTATAAGACCAGTTAAACTAGATAATATTATGGATTAAATTATGTAAAGATGAGTAACGAGTGTGAACCCTAGATGAGATTATTATTTGTAAAGTTATGTAGAATATAAAAGTATTCGGGCTGCTTACATCAACCTTCTAAGCAGTTGCTGTTACTCAAAACCTCTAGGTTCCTAAGGATTGCAATCGAAGTTTGAACTCTTCAATATTGATTTGTTTACTTAATTAAAGATAACTAATTTGTTGGTTGTTGTATTGCATTAGTTAAGAGCATGTGTCACTCTGTATTTGCTTATGTTGTTGTGTACTAGACCCCTAGCTCAGCTCAATTGGTGAGAGGTGCTGCCTTTGGGGCAGGCAAAAGCCTTAGGTCTGGGGTTCGAATCCTAGAGTCTGCAGACTGGGTTCAACTCTGCCTAAGGGTAACAATATCTATAGTGCCTGTGATACCCTGCGGGGCATGTGTTGGTTGGGGTCTCACCTGAGGGTGGATGTCGCCATTATCACTAGGGGGCCTATGGCAGTTGTCTGCCCTGGCATCACATCCAGAACCTCGGTAATGGGGGGCGGGTGTGACACTTTCGCTTACCTGGCCCATTCGTGTTTGTGTATCGTGCTTTGCGTACTTTTTTTTTCTGCTTGTTATGGCCCATTTATTCATTTGTCATATCGCGTACCTTTAATTGAATCCAATTTGGTACAACTTGTACAATTTTTTTTGTTACTTTTTATTCACTTTTTTTATGGTTTTCGAAATTTTAATTAGAGAAATTAGACAAATTAGTTTTAAAAAATTTACAATGTAAATATAATAAATAAATTTTACATTTACTATAAATTGAATGCAATGATGACTAAAGCATGTTTTGTTATTTCATTAGTAATAATAATATGCAACTACATTATTAATTATATTTTTATTCAAAAAAAGATACATAATTAATCATTCACGAAAAATAAGGCGAATGAGACAATTAGTCACCTTGTTGATCGCCTTGACCATCAACACTGCTTGAGGATGATATGGTGGTCCCAGTTGATAGCATGCCCATTGGAAAAAATTATCAAACCAGGAAATCATATGTTTGAGCATTTCCTCATGCTTTTCTTGAACCCTACTTAGCTAATCCAAATGGTCCATTATATCACCCTTGTTAAACATATCAGATTGTTGTTGTTGTGCTTGAGCTTGAGCTTAGCCCTATCCCTGCTCCTCTTCCACCATTCCTTGATTGTGTCATGATGGGGGCAAATCATCTATGTTAAGGTTGAGACTCGGTCCGTTTGAATTATTTTCATCTCCCTGTTGTGCTTTGTCACCTTCAAGTCTAAAGTATTTTGTTTGTTTTAGGATCATACATGAAAAACAGCCTCTTTGCTATATTATCGTTTGTGAATTTGACCTTTGCTTTTGTTTTTATGTAACTTGAAAGGTTAAATCCCCATGATTGTAGAATCATAGTGATGATCCAACCATATGGGAAGTGGATGTTTTTCTCTTAAGCACCTAATGCATGCATTGTACCACCAAATAGCCGACATCTAATGGTTAATGCCCGAGCATCAAGTCCATGAGGGAGATGCCTTCAAGAAAGAGGTTACTCGAATTCCTCCTTAGATATATATTGTAGCCAATCATGTGGTGGATCAGTCTACTAATTAGGGTAAGAATTTTCTATTTTGTGTGCTTCAAGTAGTTACTATAACTCTCATCGGCTAATCGACACATATTGGAGCGTCACACAACCTATCACCCCACTGTTTTGATGGAATAAATTGTTAATGTAATCCAATGTAATACAAATTAGGTAAATTACATAAAAAAGTATCAATGTTTTAGGGTAAGTTCATTTAAAGTATCAACATTTTGAGTGGTTAAAAAGTGGTATCAACGTTTTGGGGGGTAAGTTCATTTAAAATATCAACGTTTAGCAAAGTGATTCAAATAAGGTACCAATAGTTTACCATTAATAGAAGATTAAACAGATTTAATTGAAAACTAATTCAAACATCGATACCTCAAATGAACTTTACAAAACGTTAATACCTCATTTGGTATACTTTGTCAAATGTTCATACCTCTTTTGAACTACTCAAAACAATGATATTTTAAATGAATTTATCACCAAATAATGATACCTTTTGGTGTAATTTACCTAATGTGAATTATACTGCCAAACACGTAAGTGGTGACTGAGGTTGTAGTTTAGCACCTGGTATTCACCCAAGGGTTTCTCATTAGGATCTTCTATGATCTTATTCATAGTGGCTTTTGAGTAAAACATTCTAACGAGATTTATGCATATCTTGTTCAGAAGTTGCATCTGTAAGCCCCGAAAAATTTCAATAAATAATTCTAAGATGAACTTCGAAAATAAACCCTAAAAATCACTCCAAATTAAAACCGAATTTCAACAAGTCTTAAATCACGAACGAATTCAGAAATTTCCAAATCTTGAGAAAAATAAGAATTCTTAAAAACAAAATAAGAACTCAACATACTTCAATTCCAAAACCACTACGTACGACAAATTCCATACGTAACTCCGATTTATAAAATCAGGCAATATAAAACCCAAAAACAAATTATTAAAAAGTAAATAACGATTGACTTTCGAAAACATAACTCAATTCAAGAATTCTGAAAACATTAAGAGATATTAAATACTTACAAAAATAAAATTTAAAATAAATTTCTCAAATTAAATATGTTGTATAAACAAAATATCAGTTTCCAAATTGGCAAAGATCTAAACCGGAAAATCACCCCGAAACCCTAAGTGGTCTACAATAGTTTAAGTCCGGCAATCTAGCGCCCCTAACCTTAGAGGCCGAGATGTAGTTTAAATATGTAGAATAGCTCATGGTAATATAAGTTTGTTTAAAAATATCAAATTAGTAAATTTTTGACCTATTTCGAACCCGTTCGGATACAGACTTCGAAAAGCATGTCTCGGGGCTCGAGATATCAAAAATATACCAATAGTACCGTTAGACTCGTAATTTCATAAGATTTTCAAATATATCAGTTATATAATTTTTCGGGTTATAAAAGTTACAGTTATAACCTTTCTATCGTATTTTATTACTACTGGGAATTAATTAGTCTTTTGCACTATTCACTTTTATTTCATTACACGATTTTATTATTCTTATAAAGTCTTATATTTTTAGATAAATATTTTATATATTATAGAAAATTTTGCTTTTCTAAAATTTAGATAGTTCGGGTTTTTACGGGATCAGATTCTGTTTAAGACCCGATACTAAAAATAAAATAAATTAATTTAATAATTGAAAAATATTTGAAAAATATTGTTATTTTCATAAAATAATTTTTTAGAATTTTTCGGGTTATAAAGATATCATTTATTGCCCATATTCGCGTATTTTGATCATACCGGTAACATATTTGTTAAAATACTAAAATAATTCAAATAATTATTTAATTTTAATTATGAAAAATCTGCTACAAATATTTGGAATAAATTTTCTAATTTTATTTTATTTTATTAAAAAAGTACTTTTACAACCCATATTTTCAAGTATACCTTACACATATCACTTCGTTTTCACTTCAATCTTTTTACACTCTATCCCACACTTCATGACAGATTTTTCCCCTTCTTTATGGCTGCCATTGTCCTTCATTTACTCCTATTTTGACTAAAAATAAATGTATTTCAATCCTTCTTCAAAAAGTTACATTACACATTAATTATATAATTCAATTTTGAGTCAAATTTCAACAAAACCCTCTCTCTCCTCTCTCCCAAGATTCACGTGCAGCACACTTCTTTGGCTGCCTTGGTTTTATTTTTTTCTTTCTTTTATTTATTTATTACACTCATTTTCTCTCTCTCTTTCATTTACTCATTTTTCCTTTTCATTCCTTAACCTTTTCTCTCTCTTTTTCCTCTCTTTTCTTCTTCTTCTTGCTCTTGTTCATACAAGGAACAAGCTGCCCCCATTCTTCCATGAGCCTCCATGCATATTTCTTGAAGATTTTTAAGCAAATCTTCATCTCAAAACTTTCATAGGTGATATAGGTAATGTGTAATGGGAGATTCATGCATCAAATGACCTTCCATAAGCTTCAAAGCTTAGGATGATGATGTCAAAAATGAAACACTCCTTTTTTCTATGATTAATCTCTTGTATCACTATTATTTTCTTGTTTAAAGTAGTTATATTTTATAGATCTAACTTTTTGTAGCTTTGATTTTTGTTTATGCCATAGATCTTGCTATATGACTTATTATTTTTGTTATTTCTTATGAATTATGCTTATGTTCCTCATTCATATGTGTTCATGCACTTATAACTAGTTTGGGAGACTAGATCTAGTGTTTTGGAGTTCATAAATGCATTATACTTTGTTTTATGTTCATGGATGACTTGTAATAGCATGATGATGGTAGGAAAGTTGTAGGAAACTCAAGATCTATTGTATTTTAAACAAAAATCATTTTTGAAAATTCGGATGAAAAATGAACCATATTTAGAAAAGTTATTTTTCAACTTCAAAATGTGTATTTTTCATTTAAAATGAAAGGCTTAGGGTATAGATAACATAAATGAGTGATTTTGATGAGCAAAGTTTAGATCTATGAGTTTAAAATTTATTACCATGGGTTTCATTTAGATGTATGTTCATATTATGTGTAGATCTTAGATTTGAACTTAAACAAAAATTGTGAAATTAGTATTTTGGCAAAACCCCTATTTAAAAATCACATTCCAAGTATCAAAATGTAATTTTTACTTAAGATAATGAAGGCTTAATATATGTATATCATCAAGACTTCATTTTACAAGAATCAAAAGTGATTTTAAAATAAAAACCTCATTTTCGGATTTTGGTCAAGACATATTTTAAAAACATGTTTTCCAACTCAAAAATGAAGTTTTTATTTAAGAAATGAAAGGCTCTTAAGATAGGATATGTAAGGAATGGATTTTCATAAGCTTAAATAGATTTTATCAAAAGATATGACAAAAAAAAAATTGTAAATTCGGATCTCAACCAAGTCCAATTTTTAAAACCCATTTGTCAACTCTAAAACTCATGTTTTATGTGAAAAATGAAGGGTATAGATAATAGGTATCATTAAGTAATGATTTTTATATGTTAAAATGAGTTTTGATGAGATTAATATATAAAGCAAGAAATAGAATCAAGATGGAAATTTTGAGTTAGTTGTCAATTTGTGAAATTCGTAATTTTGAATGAAGGACATAAGAACACCTATTTTTGAAGCTCAAAATGAAAGTTTTATGTAATGAATGGGGTCCTTAAGTAATAGGTACCATAGAGTCTTAAATTTTAATGCATTAAACAAGTTTTTCCCAAAGGAATCATTCAAAAAGTGGATTTTCTAAAATTCAGATTTTTGAGTAAATCATATTGTAAAACATATTTGCAAAGTGTAAAATGAAAATTTTTGTGTAAGAATGAAGCCTTAGTAGCTATATATGATTGAGCCTTAAAGTTTCTAAGTATCAAGTAGTTTTTACTTAAAGGAATCACTCAAAAACTAATTTTTGTAAAATTCGGATTTTGGAATCAACCCACTTGAAAACGTGTTTACAAAGTGCAAAATGGAAATTTTTATGTAGAAATGAAAGTCATAAGTAATAGATATAATGAAGACTCAATTTTAACGAAAATAATTATATTTTCTTAAGTAATAAATCCAAAACAAATGGAAATGATCAAAGTTAGAAAACTAGATTTTTCATAAGTAGTTGTTATTATGGTCTTGCAAGATAAAAAGTTATAAAATTTCCTTTTAGTAAAAATCATCAAGATCATGCATACATTAAACTCATCTCATGTCATTCATGTTAGGAAATCATTCATATTGCATGTATAGCTAATCTATATAGTAGAAACATTACAAACATTTACAAAACTATTTTTCGGAATCGGAAACCGTTACTAATCAGATTGATTCCTCTATTCCGAGACCTAAATGTTTTCAAAACTTGAAAATAATATTATAAATAGATATATCTTTCAAAGTAGATAGAAATCGATGTATAATTTATGAGATTCCGAGTTAAAATAACCAAGTTATGGCCGTTTTAAGTTGAAATTCCCGCTTAGGACAAGAATTACGGATTTGATAGTTCGTATGAAATCGTTTGGATTAGTTTGAGTTGAAATACTTATTAGAGTATTTCTTCCTTTTTAGGTGATCCCGAAATCGACGATTCCTTGCCACCGAATTACTATTACTAAAAGACCGGTGATCCAATGATTGAGTAAGTTTTCTCCTTGTTTTGTTACCTTGATTATGCTTATAGTTAGTTACATTAGAATTATAGGAACAAGATAAAAATCGATATGAATGGGGATGGGATATATGATGAGGTTGTGATGAATGTATGCCAAAGAATACTAAAGCATATCGAAACCACGATTTGATTGGATAACTGCACTATTCATATTATTTTTGTTATATGTATGATATTGGTTGGTCACTCTAAAGAATGTATGAATAATTTGACCTAAGCAAAAATTAAATTGGTCATGTATCGCATCAGACATATTGCATTTAGTAGCATGTTGCTCCTATGCAGGTCGATCGGTATGGTCCGTTGATGACTCGTTTGGATAACGAGCCCGGTGCCAGAGCTCATTCAGGGGTACTAAGGCGCATGTGGATGCATTCCTTGGATGAGCCTAGCCGAGTCGAGTGCTAAGAGCTGAGGGCTTGGGGACTAGCAGCGGTCGTGTAGACTTCAATACCATTCCTAACCCAAGATACGAAGGGCGTAAATCCGTTCTGTGTGTGGGTTTCGGTTGCCCATGCATAATTGCTTGCTCACGTGTTTGTTCATGCATAGCATATGATTGATTATAACTTGCTTGTTCTGGTACAGAATTAAGGGAATTCTCACTAAGCTAGTGTAGCTTATACCCCAACAGTTGTTTAAATGAACAAGTTATCTCAAGAATGCTAAGTGGGGACCGTGATGGTTGAAGTCGAGAATGACTTCAGGATTCCGGCAAGATATAAGAATGTTTGAAGTTATCAGCTAATTTTATAATCTGCCTTGTAACAGTTTATGTAGGGAAGTTTGTGGATGAATGTAATTGAAGTTTAATGATTTGTATTATGAAGTATAGTGATTTGTATCTGCAGTATAGTGAATCGTATTTCCTTTACATTGTTTCTCAAGTTATATCAACGTAAAATGTATTACTCCAATGAGTCTCCTCCATGTGTTAGACGCCTTGTACATAGTATGAAAGCCTTTGCGTGACTGAGGTGGTCATTCTTAGGCTTTAATATTATGTACGGCATACTGCCACGTTTAGGGCACCCTTCGGGGCATGACAGCATCAGGGTAAGAAAGCCAGCGATACTTAGGGCGTTAGTGAAATTGTACTACTAGTTTAACCTATCTATATCATAATCCTTTCCGACAAGGATGGGCCGAGAACAAAAATATTAGCCGTACCATGCTCTCATTAATGGGGTAGGCAAGTGGATATCATGTTTTTAGGGTGGAGAAGGTGGGGGCGTACATTCCCAATGGCAGCATTTTGCATGTTTTTTGCTACAATGACATGAAGACTCACCACCTCCATAATTTATAGTAATTATAGGTTGTAGAAGACTTGAAGACGAAATAGAAGAGGGAATTTGGTATTTACACTACTACAAAAATGAATTTTTCCAACGAAAAAGAGTTGTTGGCTTAGAAATTTCTTTTGTTTTAAAAACTTTTCCCAACAATATATGTTGTTGCACGTAGTCGTTGGTAAAGCTTCGTGAGGATAGGTTGTCCTAACAAGATAGGAATGTCGTTGGGATAAATGAGTTTTTTTTGCCAACAACAACATATTATTTCCCCACGATTTATCTTGTTGTCAAAAATGTCGTACAAACAATAATATCTGCTTTTAGCCAACAAAATATTTCGTTTTAATAATATAGAACATCGCATAGCAATAAAATAACTATTCGATTATTTCTTTATTGCATATATTAAATTAATAAATATTGTTATTCATTTCCATAAGTACATATTGAGAAATAATAATATGACTATCATAAAACTTAAATCTATATAAAAATAAAAATAAATATAGATAAATTATAAATTCGAATGTGATGTACTTGTTATATTACAACAATATGAAAAAAAAATTACAATTATGATAAATATTAATTGAACGTAAAATACATCTGATAACATCATTCTACAAAACATTAATGATCAACTATCTTATATTTCAATCTCTTTTCTTTGTCCAATATATGCGATCCACTTCATCGTGCTTTCTTCAAGGGGTAAAGGTCATCTTCTCAAGAATATTGTTTATTTCTGTAATTTTCAAGTACTTCTCTTGTAAGGAGTACACTTTAAATATATATATATATATATATATATGTATGTATTAGCAAAGAAAAAACATTTAAAAAAATGAAAAATAAAGAATTATAACATTGTAAAAGTAAGCAAACAGAGAAAAGGACTTCAAAGGATCAAAACTTACAATAAGATCCATATAAATGGTTTTTGACGATTGAAAAATTGAATGATGAATTCTTCTCTTCCTTGTTTCACTCCTAACAATACAATATTTCCTTGACACATTAATAAAATATATCCCATGCAATTCAATGTTCATTAGAAACTATTAAATGATAAGAAAAGGCACAACAATATGTTTAACAGCTTAAGTACATAGTTTAGAAAGCAAAATTAGAACACTAAGTGATTTTGCTGATCAAATAAACAAATAACAATAGATAATATGCACAAGTTATAATTAGTTAGCTACAAAAATAACCATAGAGGAGTAGGAAAACTAGCAACGGATTAGAATGATATTGAAATTCTAAAGAGAACATTACAATCCCAAGTATACATAGTACACCATTAACATAAACATCGAACAATACTCATATTCTTCATATATCCACCACAATAACCTTATGTTCAAAGATCCTCCCAAAACATAATATGCCAAAAGCATATGTAGGAGATAATTACATATATCTAGAAGAATAAAACTATTTCGAATTTAAGAATCAAGAATATGTGTGCTTACTTTCTAATATCCTGGATAGTTTTAATGGATATTCTCATCAGTTCTAAGATCTCCAATGCAATTTTAAATTTAGTTCTATAAACAAAGTGTTGTTGCTTACCCGTGTCAAGAAGGAGACGTTAAAGAGCTTGTGGAATCATCATCCCTCGAAAACATTGCTTATATAAAAAATTCAATTCACTTTCCACAATTGCCTTTCCTGATCCTAGGTACTTAACCTATATAAGAAAGAAAAAACAACTATCATACTAAAATATCCAAAAGACAGTTTATGAAAAAAAATTGAGAACAAAAAAAAAAAAATCACATGAAACATGTACTTATGCACAAGTCTATAAAGTCATATCATGTCGATCAATCCCTAAAAGTATTTTAACTCATTAAATCCAAGAATTATGCAATGATAATAGTTTACTCAATGAAATGGACTCTTATAGTCAAATTGCCATTTGAATGCATGATTTGTGTGCTTTCTAACATCCTTATGATCAAATCAAAACTAGCATTCCAAGTATGACGCAAATCTTACTAAATGCATGATTAATTTGGTTTACAAATTATAAATCAACACAATAATTTTCTCCACATTACCATCCACCAGTTTGTTAGGCAAAAAAACCTTGTGCCATTTAATAGAACAAATCATATATACAAAACATCAGTCTCAAAAAACAAAAAGTTTACCTATAATTTGCTATCTTAAGAACAGGACTACCACATAGAAACTACTTCCTACATATGATAGCTAGAAACTTGATTTACCTTATTCTATTGCAACCACTAGGTCAACACTTATCTCAATCCTTTGAGTTTCAGCCCATACAGATTCATGCTTCAAAACAATCTACAATTAATCCAAATCTAGCCCTCAATTAGCATTCCTTCACCAATCACTATATGTACCTTCAATTAGAATTCCTTCATCAATTAATTTGTGGATCATAGAAAGGCATCAGCCATCAATATCACCAAAAAGCTTAGATTTTAGTAGACAACGATGTGGAGAAAAAAAATTATATTTTCACCTTACAAAAGTATCTATAGCATACGAAGCCAAACAAGTACTTTTTTTAAGGTATTGATATCTTATATGGAATTTACTTAAGTATAAAATAAGCATTAAAGTGCAAGAATCAAAAAGCAAAGGAATTATTTAGGCTCATAAAGGTAAACCAAATTCATTTAAAGATTGCATTGAACAAGTGCTATATTTTGCCCCAACAAAGATACTTTATCAACATTCTTTTCAATGCTCTACATAATCAGCAAAGGAATAGATCTCCATTTAGAGAAATTCAGCACAGAAAAGATTAAAAAATAATAAGACTCTAGTTAGATAAATCCATACTCGATATATCATTTGCAATGGATAAACACAAATGCAATCGATGTTAAAGAAGCTGGAAAATTTCAAGGCAAACTCTCTGCAATTCATAATTTTGCATACATGATTTAGCAAATAAGAAGGAAATGTGTCGTAATTACCTCCAATCATAAGAGTAATTCAACAATTTACCTCTTCCAGCATTGCATGCTATGCTTGGCAGCACATATACAAGTCTCTTCACATAGACATAGTTACATACACAAGACATGGAATAAGTATAGATGTGAGAACAAGCTAAAAGAAGTGCTAAGAGTAATTCAAAAATCTTACCTCTTCATGTATTGCATGCTATACTTGGCAGCACATCTATAAGTACCTTCACATAGACATAATTACATAGTCCCTTCACATAGACATAATTACATACACAAGACATGAAATATTAATAAGTATAGATGTGAAAACAAGATTAAAAAAATGTTAAGAATAACTTAGCAATCTTACCTCTTCTTGTATTGTGTGTTGTGCTTGGCAGCATATCTACAAGTCCATTCGCATATACATATTTCCAGCAATTCACAGGGCTATAATTTTTTGTTTCATTAGTAGTAATATGATTATGAAAATGAACATTAAAAAATAATTGCAATAATATTCACAAAATATAGCATATCATCAAAACAGAAAACATCCACAAAAATACTTATAAAATAACATAAACATAATTTCATAAGATATACATAAAAAGATAATAAAAGGCAACCTAACATAATAACTAAAATGTGTCCAACAGACATAAAACATAAAATAATAACAAAAGACAACCCAACATAATAAGTAGAAAGTATTCACAACAAACATAAAAACATGAACCAATAATATTCAACATAACATAAGACTTTTTAGTCTTCTAAATTCCATTGCTTGAATCTCCTCCCATATTTGCTCCTACTCCACATCCCGCTTCATTTGCTTGATCAACTCCAGCACCAAAATGTTGAGTTGTAGTAGCATTGTTTATGTCATTGGTTGGTAAAGAACACCACCAGGACCCATTATGAAACCATTTACTCCACTTGTCGCCATCCAAGTATTCATTGAATTTGTTTCTGCTCCCATAGGAAATATTTGTTGTGAATTTCCAGAAGACATCATCCAAGGGGAGGGCATCCCCCATTGTCCCATCAGGTTTGGCCTAGTCGGCCCAGCTGTACTTATTTGTGGCATACTCCCCATACCCATAGGTGGCAATATAAGAACAGGATTAGTTGTAGTGGAAGGTGGTACAGATGCTTGTTTAGATAACTGATCTACAAGTTGTTTCAACTGAACAACTTCTTCTTCTAATGATTTTATCCTCTCTTCAGCATTTGAAGCTTCTGAAGTACTTTGTAAAGTGTTTGAAGATGTATTGGATGCAAGCATACCAGTGCATTTTGGCTTTGGCCCACCATGACCGAGACCAGGGAGTACCCAGATTTATACCCCAAAACTTGAGAAAGTATATTTTTCTCAGAGGGACGATCTTCCTCTTCCCAATCTGCTAGAATTCTTTTGCAACTCCACCATCTTTGCCTATGAGGGAGTGAAAAAGAAAACACTAATATATCAATGATGCTATTCAAAATGTCACAAAAGCCATCTAGATTTCATAAATAGACATGGCAATCCTAAGAAACAAAAAGGGTACTTTCGAATGAAAATAATGATTAAGATTACCAATCACTGAACTTTGAGTTCACATTGGTTACTTAGTCTACATCAACAGCTAGTACATTTATCACTAGTAACCATGCAAGTAAGAAATCGAATGCCTTAAACATACAAAATGTGAAATATTCAACTTAATTCCCCCAATGAGAATAAAAGCTTCACATAGGTTCTAAAGAACTATAAAATGAAGATGCTTCACTTAGTAACAAAATAGTGACCTTAAATAAGAAAATTTATAGCTAATTAAAGCTTGATCAAGAGGTTGTAATTTTTTCAAAAAACCAAGACTGGAGAAAAATAAGCCAAAACCATATACAAAGCACATTATAATAGACTTAACCCTTCTTGCTTCTAACATATTGACATTTTATTTCATGTAAAGAAAATAATAATCTATTAAAAGCATTATTTTAATACATACATGTTTCTCTTCAGCAATCTCATTTACCCAAGCTCCATTCATTTCATGGCACATTTGAAAGGTCTCAATTTCACCAATTTTCTAAAAAGTAAATGAAATATCACATAAGTTATGTAATATTCAAAAAAACAACAAATAACTCAACTAGACACTATTTTTACTAACCTTTCCATTATTATTGGCCTCTCGCTCATACCGAGCTTGAACAAATGACTTACTCCCCATGACATGGTTATATGGAATACATTTCATTTTTTTTTTTATTTCTATTAGACATTTCCTGCATATAAAATGCATTGAGTTTATTCCATCAGGTTTATTTCACTAAATAATAATAACATTCGTGATGAATACCTTCCATGAATCTTGGTCGAATAAGTCACACAATTTTCTCCACTCTTGTGGGCATTTCTCAAGTCCATCAGGAGGATTAGCTCTTTCTCTTTCTCCACCACCTAATCTAATATAGTGTTGAAAAGAATAAGTACGGAGTCCACGATAACACTCTGCTCCAACACTATTGAGTATTCCATCCCATCTATGATCTGACCAATCAGCCTCAAACTTATCCTTCAATATAACAACAATATAGAATGAGTTGATTGAAAAAAAAAGGAGGAAACTTGCAATTAATTGTTAAGAAAAATACTTTAATTAGATGTTGAAAGCAAAAAATTACATAAAATCTTGACAAATACCCTTTTTTTTATCATTTCACAAACCTTTACAGCTTGAATAATGATTTTCTCGCTAGCTTCATCTATTGCTGCCTAAGATCCCTTTTTCCCCTCTATGTTAGGGACTAACGGTGCCATCTCTCGTATGGCAAGAGTAAACTCTTTTGCCAACAAACTTGCATGAGCCCCTGATGGACGATTATCATCTCCACGCAAGACAAGTGCTGGTTTTTCACCATCCCTACGTTGTAAGTTCTCTCTCTTCTTCCCCCTATATATCCCTCGTGTATTTTGTTTCTTTGATTGCTGGTACTCTTCAGAATTAGATTGTTGCTCCTCATTAATACCATTGGTCCCCCCCATGAGCATCCCTTGATCAGGATCCATACCCCTTTCAAGTGGTTGTTGCTCAATACAATCTACAATTAAACATTTGATTTAATGTAAAGCTTTGAAAATTTCTATAACCTTAGAAATACATACACTCTAGCTTTACCTGTATTCTCATGAACATGTGACCTTAAGCTTTCTCCATCAGCATCATGTGGCCTTGAACAAGCATGCCTCATCAAATTCAAATGATTACGACCACAATCTAACATCTGTTTAACAAAAATGAACATGTATTATTAACAAACATTGATAAATAGCTAATAAAATAAGAACTAAAGATTTGTAAAATAAATAAACAAACAATACACTAACTTTTTTATTCAGACCCTACTGTTGGAGGATACATATTCATTTTCCTCCTCTTCACTTGATTCGAAAAATCTTCATCATCGTAAATAAAATCATTGATATCATCATTTTGCCTATGTGTGTCTACATGAAACTTTGTTCCCAAAATTTCCTCTCCATCATCTCCACTTCTCTCTAATGGACCAAGATCAATATAAATTTTGTCTATCGGAATGTAACTAGCACATGTATGTTGCTGGAAGGCAACTTGCTCATAAGTAGCATCATTGTCATTATCACCATCAACTAACACATCAAATAGACCTTTACTATATAAATCACGATGATGTGCCTTTTGTACAACTTGCCAATCACCACCTTTATACATTGGATTCCTGATATAAAACACCTGATGGGTTTGATTTGCGAGAGTATAAGGGTTGTTATCATACCATGTCTTTATAATATTAATACTAGTAAGATCGTCATCGACATAAATAGGTTTATGCCTCTCCAAATCATACCATACACATTTAAAAAGATACACCTTAAAACCAAAGAGGTATGTTAATTCAATCACATCAATAACATGATCAAAAAAACATCATAGATTCACCCTTATGGTAACCCTCTACACAAACTCCACTATTTTGTGTAATCAGCGAGTCACATTTCTTCGTCAAATATTTTACTCCATCCACAAGACATCTCGAATAAAGGTGTGCTTGGCTAGAAGGTCCACATGCTATTGAGTAAAGGCTATCAGACACCTTGGTTGGGTCATTACATTTTAAAGTTGCAATCTGTAAGAAGAAGCAACACATGTCATTTTGAAGTTTAAAGTTTTAATTTAAAATGAATTTTTCCCTTTATTAATTCTACTATTGATGAATCACTTACTTTTTTTTGCAACCAATTTGGGAACTCTTCACTTTTGCAATGCTCCATATCGCCTACATTTTTTGCCAAAAGTTCATCTTCAAATTCCCTAAGTAATGGAATTACAAATTAAGCTACGATAAAGTAAGCATAAATTTGAATAAATATTTCGTTTATGATTTAGTATCCAACATACCTTATAAAAGGCCCAACCTCTTCACAATTATTTAAAATATACCAGTGCATCTTGTTTAAAGAAATTCTACTTGAAATAAGAACATAACAAAAGGAAGAGATTTAACTTATAACTACCATGAAATAAACAAATAACTCAAAAGATTCTAGAGTCACCGTACAAATCACGGGTTTTGAAATTGAACAGGAGTGAAACAACTCCAAATTTCTTAAAGTCATTTGTACACAGAATTATATTTTGTATGTGATGACCAGTCAAAACTATTCTCACTGAAAGTGGAAGGGTATAATATAACAGCACAACGTCTTGGCTGCATCAGCCAACTATGTCAAACCTTTTAACTAATATAGAATCTAAATTTTAAGTTAACAAAAGAATATCTCTTATGAAAAAATTATGATCTCGATATTAATTTAAATAGGATCATTCATGTTAATTATTTAACAACTTAAATTATACTCAAGTATAATTACGCTATTAAAATACTTAATATTTCAGAGACTATATAGAGATAATTGATTGAGGAAACCATAAAAACTCCAACTTCTTATTTCAAAGATCAACTATTTAAGACCAACCATGTATCACAATTTATCAACTTAACTTCAAACCCTGAAATTTTGTAAAACAGAGGACACGTCCAGGAATAGCATCCAAAGTTTGCTAATATAAATTAATAAAGGCTAGAACTAGCATAAAATTCATCCATATCTAGAAAAAATCAAAATAAGAAAAATAAACCAACATTAAAGCAATGACATTCATAAGCTCTTTTCCATTATCATTGCGTTTACAGGAAGAGAAAAAGAAAAAAAAACCAAGAAAGATATGATTTGAAACTCACCGGTGGAAAAAAAGTTGAGTTGTGCCGCAATCAATACAAAGAAGGCCTGTTATATAATAACTAATTAAAATCAAAATCTCAGTTGAAAATAAAATCATCAATATTGCTGTGAATGGGAAAAGAAATTGATACATTTCCTTGCATGCAGAGAGCCAAAGGACTTCTAGGACGAGTGATAGTTGTGAGACAACCCATCGTGACTACGTTGACAAATAGGGAGGTTCTGTGAGAAAGATTCGGAGATAGGGAGGAAGAAGAGGAACGTGAATAACAAACTAGGGCTACAATTTGGGGGAAATTATTCACTGCCCAACAAATAAAGATATATTTTCCTAATAGCTCTTTTGTTGGCAAGATAAAAAATGAAAAAAAAAAAAAAAAAGCCCTATTATTAAGTAATTGAGGGGCAGGAAGAATCCCGCTATTACTGGGCCAACATAATAAGTTGTTGGGTAAACAAATTGTTATTGTCAAACGGTCCAATAATATTTTGTCAACAAGCTTTTAAAATTTGATTCCAAAAAGTTATATTTAGCCTACAAAATTAAAGTAGTTGGAAAAGAGTTTGTTGCCATAGACGAAAGTGCCTACGTCTCCGGTAACTTAGACGAGGCCTGGAGGGATCAAATAGAAAAAACTACTCTTGAACATGAAACAAAAGAACTTAAATAGAAATTGAAATTAGAGTCGACCTAAATTACATCTTACAGTCCCTTTTACCTAAAGGAAGGTAAATATTATATGCCAAATACGTACACTTACATGCTTTGTCTATATATATATATATATATAATTACGTTAGTTATGACTTACGTTTATAAAAGGTTTTTAAGTTTTTTTTTTCTTTTTTACATTTTTTACTACTAATTATGCATAGAAAAAATAAAATTTCCTTAAGATCATTTATTAACATTTTTCAAAAAAAAAAAAAGCCAAACACGTTGTAGCTTACTTGTATGATGTACCAATCTTGGTGTTTTAAGTGAGATGTATTGTATTTGAATGTCTCATTCCTATAGTAATGGTTAGAAAAAAAAGATTGAATAAAAGTACTTCTTCAGCCTCAACTTAGTGAAATTTGAAACTTAAAAATAAAACCTTACTCTTTGTCAATTGGCCGGCCAAAACTCAGATAGAGTTAACCAAAACAAAGCTCATTTTTTAATAGACAAAAAGATATCAAATTCACTGTTAAATATGAAGAGAATTTCTTATCATCTCCATTGCAAACCCTAATCTAAAATGAGTTTAACTTCCCCTTGTGTAACCATGAAACAGCGCAACCTTAGGCGTATCTACGTTTAACCCAAAAACCCTAACTTGCTTTGACTTTGGGCAACTCTTAAATATTCTAAAAAGAAGGACCAACTATGTGCAATAGCCAGAATAGGCTAATAGGCTCTACTAGCCTTCAAAGTAGTCTCTTTATGTTTCATATGTAGTTCGTCGATGACTTTAAACGAGTAGGTCTTTTGTCTTACCCTTTTTTTTTTTTAATTTTTTTTTCTTTGAAAGAAGCATCTTTTCTTCCAAAAGTAATGTAGGGTGTATATTGTATTGGTTTATAGTGTTTTTCCTTTTTTTTTTCTTTTTTTCTTTTTGCTGCTGCAAAGCTTGTTATGTGTTTGCATAGTGGCATGTAGATATGATAGAATACATGTGCATCAATGAGTTAAATATTTTTCACGGCATAAAATTACTCAAGTTTCTTAATTAACACTGTAAAGAAGGTACTTTTGATATTATAATTATAAGCATAGACATTATAAGTTTTTCCTTTGTAGATATAAAATAGACAAATAGCTAGTCATTTAGATCTTGAGTTGATACTATTTTCATTGTCTTGGAGACTAGACGACATTCCCAATAGAGATATTCTAGAGTTGTCTAGTGATACACATTTTGCTAATTGTGTATTTTAAATTCCTAACCATAGCAAAGTTGAGTTTTATGTTGATATGCAATAGGTGAGTGAAAGTGGCATTTGTGAGGATTGTAATGTTAAGGATACGAACTTAAGGGATGATGAAGTAGTGTGCTCACATTGAAAATTTGGATCTAGTTGATGACCATGAATTGTTAAGTGACAACAATGATGATGAAGTTGTCAAGGTTAAGAAGAATTTGAATGGATAGCCTATTAGAGAAATTTATAGTTGAATCAAAAGAGGAGAGTGACAATGAACGTGTGTCTAAATTTAATGCAAGCATAACTTAGAATCTCAAATACAATGAAATGATCATAGGCCCATTTCATGCTCTCACTCTTGACGATCAGCATAAGTATGGCGGTACTTTTAAGAATAAGAGGGCCACAGTAGATGGTTAGCTAATGAGTTTAGTACGAAAATAAAATGAATGCCCAAGCTTAACAATCTAAAGAAGCATGCGAAGAATCAAATTGGGGTACATGTGTTTATCGAAAAAAGTAAGAAGAGCTAAGTAAATGGTTATGAAACAATTTATTAGAGAACACACCAAGGAGTATGGTAGGCTATGGAATTACTAATATAAACTGCATAGCACAAATCCTAGTATTTTTTGCTAAAATTATTTATAGCAAAAAATTTCTTGCTAAATTATGCAAGCCCCAAAATCACTAGTTTTTTGTATCGTAGAAATTTTTTATTAAAATTACAAAGGGATGATTATTGCTAAATAATCAATATTACTTGACAGCTTTTACTACATTTTTATTGTGTAATTACATTTGTAGATAGTCACTAGTTTGTATTGTTTTATAGGAAAGTGGAAAACAGAATCTAAAAGATGATAAATCACAGGTATAGCATCCACAGTATCAACCCTAAATTTCTTAACAATGGATCAATTTCTAAAGTAACACCTTTTTGCTTATAAAATCATGAGTCCTTATCACTAATGGTACAGCAATCTATTATTTGTGACAATTTTCAATGCACTTTGTTACCCATGAGTTTCATGTGAACGCCATAGTAGGTTATAATTCTTGCAATAATATTTCAAAATTAGCATTTGATTGCACATATAATCTTTGAACAACTTCAACTAAAAATTCCTTTATTGCTCAAAAGTTTAGCAAAAGGATCAATAGTGTTTTATGAATGGATGCCTTCATCATAAGTAGTAGACAATGAGATAAAAACAAGATTTGTTGAATAAGGTCTGTTTGGATTATCATATATTTGTTTGTATCATATTTGTATTTGATCTACATCTGTAATTTATTTGTGTCATATCTTATCGCATTTGCATCATATTTCTTTGGTATGTTTATAAGTAAAATTGTCAGTATTTCATCGGTATCTGTTTCTTAACAAATATCTGCTTGAAAGCAATAAAAATATGATACTAAAATGGCTATAAATAAATAAAACAGACAAAACCAAAGAAAATTTTGTTGATATTGAAAATTATGCAATGACACAATTATTGCATTCGTTTATCAAGCCAAAGCAACAAATGCTTAGTTGATAGTAAGAAAGCCAATACAAACAATTTCAACATCACACAAGTTGCTTCTTGGCTCATTTGTTGCAACAAATGAAGTGAATAGCACCAAAAAACACTATTATAAACCATGAAATCTACAGCGTCAGTTGGAGGACTATCTTCAACCTTTTTTTTCTTTTTTATAGCTTAGAGTTTATCTTTTAAACTCGCTACTTCATGCTTCGGCTATTCTAACCTCGCAATATCATCACCATTGGGCAAGCTAATGAATACTTGCTCCCTGTGTTCTTAAAACTTCTGACCAACCTATTTGTTAAGTTGCATCCTCCATCCTTCCAAATTAGGCAAGTCATATATCCATCCCGGATTCTTCCACGTCTATGAAGTTGACAAACGAGCCTCGAATTCACAATAACATTTCACATAGCTCATGGGGTCCTGAGACATGTGGGTTACCAACAAGGTCAAACTATCTTCAACATCTTCCCTTCCCATGAACTTTAGCGACTCCATCCAATAGATGTTAAAATCTTTGAGACTCCTTCACGTTTATAATTTTTTTTTGCCGTACTTTACGTTTTTCAAATGATTTGGTTTTTTTTTTTTTTTTCCATGGGTATCTTTAGCTCTTCGTTTGGTTTTATTTTCGGTAATTGGCACATTTCTCTAACAGCTGTGAGAGGAGGTAATTTGGATACTTTTTTTCACGATTAGCTTCCTGGAAAGATTGTCAGTGAAATGCCAGAACGCTCATTGCGTTGGAAGGGTTGGATAGCTTCTCATTACATGTGTACATTTCGTATCATTGCTCGCCAACCTGCTTCGATTTGTCTAGACGCGAACCATGCCAACTCAAGTGCATGACGAAGAGCATTTTTCGAATCAAATATGGTCGCCGTGGTTGCACTTGAATTTTGCTTATTTTTGCAAGGATTTATGTCACAAATAGTACTTGAACTCTAACAAAATATGCTATTAATATCTAAACTTAGAAATTGATCAATTTAATATCTAAATAAATTTTTCATGCATGTCAAGATAACTTTTGTCAAGTTCTTTAGTTACTAAATCAATCAATTTTAAAGTCCAAAACCTAATTGCAGTTTTTGCCCAAGTTCAAGTACCATTTGTGATAATATCCATTTTGTCAATTAACTATTTGTAGTTTCAAAATTATCAATTTATCAATTTAATGCCTAAACTTTACCCTTTTTAAAATTAACTTTTTGAATTTGTCAAATTTTACATTTAGTAACCTGAAATTTACATTTTGCAATTAACTACCATTTATAGGTACTATAAATGACATTAAAAAGTTTGTAGGTAGTAAATTAATATTTTAAACTTTAAGTAATTAATTGCACAAATGATTAAAGTGCCAAATGTACATTTACTCTTTTAGTTTTTATCGGGTTGTGTTTCTATCAAGTTAATTCAAATGAGTTTAATTTATTTTGTGTTGCTAATGTGGCTAATGGTTTATCAGCATCTGGCAAGAAGAAAATAGACAAAAAGCCACATAAATTGGATGGAAAAGTTAATAAACTTAACAAATATCCTCCTTTTTTTTTTTTTTTGGATATGTATAAATTTTAAGGACTAAAATAAGAAAAAAGAAAATAGGACTAAAATGGAAGATGAGAGAAATATTAGACCAGAAATATACTTTATCCTTTCTATACTCAGCACGATTACACATCTCACTTATTGGATGCAGAAGCCGCATATATAAACATGCAATAAATTTTTAGCACATATAATAATTAAGCAGATAATTTCTTATATAATTACCATATGTGTTTTATATATACACTACTTAATATTAAGAATATATCACACATGATATATAAAATCTAATAAATCTTTCTATTTTAAACGCATCATTCACAGTTTCCTATATTAAAATTTTCACCATAATAATAATCATCGATTTGATTTAAAATCTTTCCCTTATCTGGATAGCTTAGTAAAACTTATGGATAAGATTGTAAACTAGCCATATTGAGCTAAACTTTTGAAGGCTTCAGCTTAGGTTATTTAAAAATTACTAGGCTCAGGCTGAGCTTTTTTATTAAACTTGAAATTCAAGTTCAAACTTGATTCATTAATAAAATGAGCTCGAGTCGAGCTATGCTTTTTATCGACTCATTTAGATAGCCCATTTTCCATTTAAGTTTCCCATATCTTGATTTTTTTTTAACTTAAAAATAATATATAAGAGCCACTAAATATATAGATATATATTAAATAAAAATTAACTTTGTTGTTTTAATAATATATTTATATATAATATATCATAAATATTAAACCCACAAGTCTATTAGTGAGCTTGTTCATGAGTCCAAATGAGCTTATTCACAAGTTATCTTATAAGCCTAAATTAAAGCTCAAATTTGACTCATTTAGATAAACTAATTTTATTTGAAGCTTGAGATTGACTCATTTATTAATCGAGCTTGAGTAACTTATGAGACGCTTGGCTCGTTTATTATCCTACTTGCGATGCCCTCTACTTTTTAGTGCATACTGAGGAATACCATAATTGCATGATTTAATTAAATTGAAGACGAGATTTCAAAATTTTAAACCGATCCGCAAGAAGTAACTACAAAATAATATCATTTTATCCATCCAAATATTTAGAAAGTGTAAGGTCATATCTCATAATGCAACAAATAGTTGTTCACTCGTTTTGTTGTGTTGATCATATTGTTATGCACAGAAGCACACATGCTAAAGACTTCCACAATATTTGGAGGATTACATTACTTAGTTGTATACAACAGTATAGTTACAAAAGTAGAAACTTGCAATAGCATAGTTTGAACTAAGTTTGCCAGCCAGGCATAATAACTTTGTAACAAACTACTTTACACGTTAAATATGAGAAAAGAACAAAAGACAAGGTAGCCTTTACCCAAATTCAAACACTTAAGCATGTAGAATTCTCTCTAAAATCAAATCTAGATCCTTTTAGCTTTCGCCTTGCATCAAAGAAACAACACACATAGATCCTCTATTAGTTACTATCATAACATACAAAAAGATTATGTAAGAGTGTTATCATCTTATAGTTAGATTACGAATTTCATTAAGGAAGAAACTAAACTTTCAAACCCTAGAACAGAAAGAAAGAAGAGTTGAGAAGAAAAAACAACGTACCTTTGTGTTGTGAAAAGTAACGGGTGATTAGTTTGTACAGGGTTTTCTTTTGATTGTTGGATTGGGCCGAATATAATGGGTTTATCATTGGTGCTTTCATTGATCATCAATAGCAAATAAAGTCTATCTAATCGTGTTATTGGCCTCTCTGAAAACTTTTAATAAAGTTGTTTTATTTCATGTTTAAATCCTTAATAAGACAAGAGGCCTTAGCCTTTCAACCCACAGCCTTCTTCAAGCAATGAGTTTAGCTAAGTTACATGAAAGCAATTTCACTCAATTATCCTCCATTAAACCACTTCACGCATCTCTTTCATTTCTAAACCTACCATCCAATCTACTGTTTCTACTTTTCCATCTACATTACATAAACCTAAAACTTCCACCATTTTCATTGCTACTTCACAAATATAACCAAACAAATCTATTCCTTTCAAAAAACTTTCAGCTGCTGAAATGGCCTCTAGATGTGAAAAGGACTTTATTTTAACTATGATGAAAAATTCCATAAGGATCATATATGTAAAGCTAAGTTCTTATCACATATGCACATCAACCATTAACTGCAATGACTAATAACAAAATCGATTTGTTCATCAAATCATGTAAGACTCATGTGGTACTCTTTGGGTCTACAAGATCCTACTATATATTCATGATCGTTTATCAAATATTGAATCTCGAATATCGACACACAAAAGGATGAGCAAGTAATTGTTGCACACATAAACTCCTCCAGTATTGTCCTAAATAATATTTTTTAATGATGGAAAAAATACAATGGGACTATAATAAACGATTTCATGTGATTTTGTTGGGGAATAGGAAGTTAAAGATGGATATGATGAGTATGAGATGCAGAGAGTGACTGTGGTTATGAACCAGAGCTCCATGATCAAATAAGTCAAAGGTTGTATTTGTGTTTCACTGTCATGTTATTGGTATCTAGTATGGATTATATTAACTGTAGACATGATATTTTTGCTATTATTAATCCTACTGAAATACCTTAAATAAGTGACAATATTAAATAAAGGACAAGAAAGTAATTCCAAATGTTAAAAAGCGGCAACACGGTCCATCAATTAAAATTACAAAGAGTATGTTAATATTAATAGGAGATAACCATTCTCTCATTCTTTTTTTCCTTCTTCTTACTTGTATTCTATATAAGACCCATCCTCCTCTTTAGTTTGTATCTAAAGTTCTTGAAGATTTTTTAAAGGATTTCTACGACAAGCGAATTTTTTTTTCCTACCATTTATGACAAAACATACACTTAGATAATATAACTATCGTTTTAGTATTAATGTTGATGTTTTACAGGTAAATAACAAGTTCCTGGAGAGATTTCTAAAGAAAATCTAAAGGTGGAGATTTAAGAAGTAGAAAAGGCAAAAGATTGAAAGAATTGATAAGAAGGTATTGTGGATTCAATCTAAACTTTTAAGTTTTATTAATGTTGTTAAGAGACCACCAGTAATTTTTTGTATATTGTGGGCTTGGAGTGATAAAAACAATTGTTAAAAGGCTAAAACATGTATCAAATTACAAGCAAATGGAAACTCGGATGAAAGGGATGAATTCTGGGAGTATACAACCCATGCATGGCCCATGTACCAGGTCATGCACTCCTTTGAGATTTGAATATGTAAAATTTTAAAAGTGCACAACCAATGCATCCTCATGCATCAGATCTGTAACTCACTGTAAAATGATGAAAAACAAACCTTGGAAGTGCACATTCTATGCAAAGCCCATGTACACAAGCATATACTAGTATGTGATTTTGATATTTTATATAAAAGTGCATAATCTATTGCTTAGCCCATGCACTCGATCGTGCACTATTATGTGATTTGTTTAGCCTGTTTAAAGCTTCATGACCCCCTACATGGTCATGTACATGTGATGAGGATCGGATGGCATCATTTGTATTTATTAATTAGTTTGAATTTCTTTTATGTCTTCCGTGTGTTTATTATTTAGTTGCTTAGTTTTTAGGCTAACTAAAGCCTATAAAAACTCATTATATGTAATCTTTTGAGGAGATTGGAATAACTGAAAATTTGAAAGCTTTTTCTCTTTGAGTTCTGAAAGAACTTGTTTGAACTTATCGGGTTTTTACCCGTGCGTTCACCTTGACTTATCAATCAGGTTTTCCATCCCCGATTGTGGCATCCTCCTTTATACCAAGGTTCTTAGTTAGTATTTCCTAAAGGGTCAAGATCCTTATATCAAGGTTCTTTGGGTTATCAACCATAGGGTTGAGGTCAATTCCATCTTATCATACTAAGGTCATGGAGTTTCAGATCCAATCTGAATATTTCATTGGGTCAAGATCCGCCTTCTTGATTCTTAGAGTCTAAGAAATTCAAGATCCGTACCGAGAACGCATCAATTATAGTTTTTTTTTTCAGTTACGTTATTAGTTACGTAACTACCACAATTATATTTTTTCTTCAGTTACATTATCAATTACGTAACTGCCACAATTATGATTTTTCAGTTACGTAAGTGCCTTGTAATAGCCTATATATTAAGGCTAGTATGGGAGATAGATAAATCAGATTACAGAACATATTTTCCTTTGTGAAATACAATTTGAGAGAAATCCTTTCTCTTTGAGCTCTTTCGAGAACTTGGAATTTCTTCAAGAAATTGAATTCTTGTTGAGTTCATCATTATACCAAGGTTTTAGGTCGTATATCCAACAGGGTCGCATTATCATATCAAGGTTCTTTGGGTTACTCAACCATAGGGTCGAGGTCAATTCCATCTTATCATACTAAGGTTTGTGGAGTTTTAGATCTAGATATGAACATTTGATTGGGTTAAGGTCCGCCTTCTTGATTCTTAGAGTTCGGAAATTCAAGATCCGTGCCGAGTACGCATAAATGATGAGGATCCGATGGCGTCATTTCTATTTATTAATTAGTTTGAATTTCTTTTATGTCTTCCATGTATTTATTAATTAGTTGCTTAGTTTTTAGGCTAACTAAAGCCTATAAAAACTCATCATATGTAATCTTTTGAGGAGACTGGAATAAATGAAAATTTGAAAGCTTTTTCTTTGAGTTCTAGAAAGAACTTATTTGAACTTATCGGTTTTTACCCGTGGCATTCACCATGACTTATCAATCAGGTTTTCCATCCTCGATTGTGGTGTCCTCCTTTATACCAAGATTCTTGGTTGGTATTTCCTAAAGGATTAAGATCCTTATATCAAGGTTCTTTGGATTACTCAACCATAGGGTCGCGGCTCAATTCATCTTATCATACCAAGGTTCATGGAGTTTCAATCCAGATCTGAATATTTCATTGGGTCAAGGTCCGCCTTTCTTGATTCTTAGAGTCCGAGAAATTCAAGATCCGTACCGAGCACACATCAGATTGGTATCAGAGCTCTGGGTTTTTAAGAATCCATATCCAATTCGATTAGAGGTAACTCGAGTCGTTCATATCTTTGACTGTCTTTTAAAAAAAAGGAGAAAAGAAAAGAAAGAATTGGATAAAAAAATGTGTTTTTTTAGATTAGAGATTGATTGAATTTTGAGGAAGAAAAAGATTTTATTTTGATTTGTCTGTTTAGGGTTTTGTGAAATTTGTGGTTTCTAAATCTAAGAGTAAAAAAAAAGAGAGTGAATTAAGAGTGAATTCAAATATGTTGAAGATGGATGTTGATAGATTTCAGTGACCCTAAATTTTATTTTAGATGTAGTGTGAGTAATAGTGACAAGGCAGGTCTCTTGTGGTTCGCATCAGTTTGGAGATTCAAGGACGAATCCTTTTTCGAGAGAGAGGAACGATGCTTCCAAGCGTATTGGTGTTGGGTCTCAAGGCAAGTCACTTGTGGTTCATATCAATTTGGAGATTCAGGACGAATCTTTTTTGAGAAGGAGGGAATGATGAGGATCCGATGGCGTCATTTGTTTATTAATTAGTTTGAGTTTCTTTTATGTCTTCCATGTATTTATTATTTAGCTGCTTAGTTTTTAGGCTAACTAACTCCTATAAAAACTCATCATATGTAATCTTTTGAGGAGACTGGAATAAATGAAAATTTGAAAGTTTTTTCTCTTTGAGTTCTGGAAAGAACTTGTTTGAACTTATCGGGTTTTTACCCATGGCATTCACCATGACTTATCAATCGGGTTTTCCATCCTCGATTGTGGCGTCCTCCTTTATACCAAGGTTCTTGGTTAGTATTTCCTAAAGGGTCAAGATCCTTATATCAAGATTCTTTGGTTACTCAATCATAAGTCGAGGTCAATTCCATCTTATTATACCAAGGTTCATGAGTTTCAGATCCAGATCTGAATATTTATTGAGTCAAGGTTCACCTTCTTGATTTTAGAGTCCGAGAAATTCAAGATCTGTGCCAGCACGCATCAACTTGCCTATGCACATTATAACGTCTTTGAAATCGCATTTTTCTCTTGTAAAAACAATTAAAATCTATTAAATATGTTCTTATAAGAATTTACTTATATTCTAAGATCTTGAAGACCTAAATACATGGTAAGGGGCGAAACCTATAAAGTATAAATCATAGAAACTCACTTGGTATGTAATTCAAGTGTGGATTCAAAAACTCGAAATGAATCAATATTTTAGATATGTATATACCTTGCTGTTGCTTGTATTTACTTACGTTAGAAAAAATAATTGATTAAATAATTATTCAACTAAAAGAAATCTCTTAGTTGTGTGTGTGTGGTATTGGTAGTAGGTGGGGAGTATCCATATTATAATTGTGGTAACTCAATGATCCATGTGTGATGTAGCCTCGAAGTGAAGTCATATATGGAAAGGATCTGGTTGATCAAGGAAGTGCCATGTCATTGTCGTGGTTATTGGAGTACCTAACAACCAATATACATGTATATAGACATCTATGTGTTCGCTAGGAAACTAAGTTATCCCATTGTTGGTTGTTGACTAAATATACAAATAACTATATGATTGTTTGCTGCATTTACCACATGTGCAAGCATGCGAGTTTGATGTTACTTGTTTATTCTAATGTGGTTGTAAATATATCATACTAGTCTTCGTTAATAAAGAAGATTATCCAGCTTATCATTAGATTTGGTTTACTAGTTCTAAAAATACAGAGACTCTTATTATGGTTGTTTTATAATATTGTCATATGTATTTAATGTGCTGTTATTACTTTTCTTTCCATTTCTCTCTTATAAGAATATCAAATTCCCTTTGCCTTTTTTCATCATGTTTTCTTCTTCCAAATTCACCCTCCATCAAGATCCGATCCTTATAATTTATAAATATGAATACCAGTCTCCTAAAAAGATGAAGAGGTTTGATTCCCCCTCTTTTAATTGGGCTGGAAAAAAAAAATTTCCTTCAATTTGAATATAATACTATTGAAAATTGCATCTTCATCACGGTAGTTACAAAATTATAAATAATTAAATGAATAAATTATATATGAGAATACCCAAAAATTTATAAGAATTTTTTATAAGATATGCTTCATCTAAAGAAGAATTTCTCTTCGATAATAATATTTTTATTTTTAAATTTATTTAATAAGGTATATTATTTATATTCTAAATACAAAACACCGACTATAGATTCACTGATATATTTAAAAGAAACAGAATGACGAAGACCAATAAAAAAATCTAACATCCTGGAGAAAAGTCAACCAATGTATCAATCTATAATCCTATTGACGGCCAAATGAAAAAGGAATCCAATTGGCTTTTGGGTTTTGAAAAGGAATGAAATATATAGAAACCTTACACTTGTTTTAACGATCGCCGTCCAAATGACGTTCGAAAACCAGCAAATAACAAGTTATTCGAGATTAACACAACTTATTTTGACAATTAACATCTTTTATCACTTGTGCTAATATGAAAGAAAGATGACTAAGTCCTTAATAAAAATAATAGGTTCTTATTAATTATTAGGAAAATTCCATCCTTGATACAAAACAGTGGGACCAATCCCATTATCCACGGGCAAACATTGATTGCAAGCAATTGGAAACTCTTATCCTTGTTTTGTTTAGAGTGTGATTCAAAGAATTTGATTGCAAAATATTCAAAAATTGTGATTTATTATGACCTTTTATAAATAAATAGTTGAGATTGTACCAAGTGGTCCAGTTATTTCATGCCTCGATTCTATAGAAGCGTCCTAACTATTATAGTAAAACTTAATAGGAAAGAGAGGAATCAAACTTAATCATTGCATTGAGAGATCAAAATTTATAACTGCTGGCAAATTTTAGAACTTCATGTACGGATACTAATTTTACTAGGAGCATGGTTTAGTGCATAAATAATGGCAACCAAGTGCATTTAGGTCGTTGACTTAAAGCGGATTTGGTGATTATATTCGAGGATCTTTATGGTATGATCATGGTTTTTTACGTAATCAATCAAGTTTCAAGCCAGAAGCGGCTGAAAGCCATTTTTATGGTTTTGAAAGTTTATAAATTGATTGAATCAATTTGATTGACAACGATAATGGAAATCGAACTATAGTTTTTGGTTTGCGATGCAATAAAGCTTAACAACATACCTATCCGTCTATTCCCGTTCTTAAGTGTTTCGCATTGATACTTTAGACTGATATATTTGAGGACTTAGCTTCTTCCAATAGGTTTCGCTCAACTCATGTTTATTTATAATATTTGTGCAAAATTATTTATATAAAACGTTGAAATGATACTTCTTTAATGACATGGCAAAAAAATTCTTATAAGCTTTTGGACTTTAACAATATGGTTATAAATTTTTCAAAGGGATAATAACAAAAATGGCACATGAACATTTACAGAAAAAGCAATTAGATACCTAAAGCTTGATTTTGAATAATTTGGTATCTTAATAAAATTTTCATTAATTTTTTTCATACCTAAAGTTTGATTTTAATAATTTTGGTATCTAAATAAACTTTTTGTGGGCTTATTTTATACCTTATTTTACTTGCTTTAAATATGAAAAAAATCAACAAAAACTTTGTTCAGTTTCCAAAATTATCAAAATCAAACTTCAGGAATAAAAAATTCAACAAAAACTTTATTTACATATCAAATTGTTCAAAACCAACCTTCATATACCTAATTATTCTTTTTATAAAAATTCATATACTATTTTTATTATTAACCCTTTTTTTCAAATAATCTTACAATCAACTTCATATTCTAGCAACCACGTTGTAAAAAATCGACCAGGAGAAAGCATATTATGAGGGATTTTCTCACATTTTCCTTACAAGACCTCGATTTTCTTGATTGGTGGACAAACCTTGTGTCATCCTATATCTCATTAACATCCATTGAGGTCCTGTTAAATGGATCTTTTTTTTTTTTTCAACGTTTTCAAGCCATCTAGAGAATAAATCGTATTGAATTATGTATTAATATTTATATAATAAAATTATCATAATATATGAAGTCCAAATAAAATGATCAAATAAGATTACGAAACTTTAATGTATAAAACTAAATATTAAATTTTATGTGTAGAAACGGATATATAATTTATAGTTTTATGATGGATTGAATTTAAAATAATAATAATTAATAGGTAGATTGATAACTTATATATATATATATAAAACACATATATATACTATAAGAAAACTGACCTTTAAAGAAGAAAATTCTACGATGGAAAATACATAAAACAAGTTATATTTCTATAAATAGAATCAGTAACAATAGTTTTTGTGATGAAAATTTACGTTTAGAGAGAGAATTTATATCTCTAAAGCTTAGATTTCTTGTAGTGATATATATAGTCTTACTCTCAAGTCATATTCACGCAACAAAGCAATTTAAAGTTTAATTACATTCTGTTGATGCGCACGTAAATGCCAAAAAAATGACCTTCAATTATCTATTAATTCTACGAATACCTAAGTAATTGGCATCCAAATTTGAAAATAATAAATAAATTCAAAGATTTGAGAAAGAGAAGGGCAAGTCAGCTCAATTTTTCTCTTTCAAATGATAACTGAATAATTGTTATTTTATTGCAGGCATACATTTATAGGCAAGCCTGAAAGCTATCAAAAAGGAAAAATACTAAAAAATAAAACATTCTATTGAATAACAATAAATGTGATTCAAAAAAAAAAGACTAAAAAGAAAAATCATTTTATTAGCTTGACTAAAAAATCTTATTAAAGACATCAATTAAAAACTATTAAATTTCTAATATTAACCACACCATCATTACCCTCCTCATAAATAACATTAACGCATCAATAAATATATTGACCACATCATTAAACACTTTAATCGCATCATTCCTCCTAGGTTGGACAAAATTCACTCTCGAATTTTCACCATGCCATGTAAAAACTACTTCAGATTAACTAGATAAATATGACACATGCGATCCTTCTTAGGTATTGTTATTTCCCTACCAACCTTTTTACCCATTAAGCAAAACCAACATCTAAATCCCGCATCTCTTCTTCAACATACTTAGTATCAAAAATTAGTCCTCCATCACCAACAACCTCAAAAACATCCTGCTCTTCATCATCATAAATATCAAAGATTGGTTCATTATCAGACATAAAAACAGTTTCATCTTCTCCTCTTCGTCCTCAAAAAGTAGGCTTTCATAAAAATGAAATTTAGGAATTTCTACTTTAATCTCAAAAACTAGGTTAATGTTCCTTTGGTGTCCCATCAATACACCTATCCTCTTAGTCAATCGTTCCACAACCACATCCAATCGACATTCTAGTGTTGCATCCAGTCACTCATCGATCATCTATCTAAGTCTCCAATCTAGATCATCATGATCGTATATCTCATCCACTGCATGTCGTTGAATGGCTTGCCTACACAGTGCCATGAATATCCAAGAGCAAACATGGCTCTGATACTAAACTGACGTCATGGGTACAATAAGGGTTTATCACAAACCATTGAATCGTGCACGATTGCTAGAAGACAATCTTCTATATGTATGTTGATTTTGAGAAGACTCAAACAAATAGGCATCAAAATTCGAAAATTCAATGAGAGTGCGAATTTTGGAAAAGAGATAAATATTGCAACCTATTAATTTGCGCACAAATTCTAGAAAATAATCTGCTATCAACCTGTTGATTTCATACAATACCAGGAAAGATAAGAGAGACAAAATGATTTTTTTATTCAATTAAAAATCTCTCTCAACTTTTACAATTTTAGTCTATTTATAAGATTAAAATAAAATCTAATTAAAAGACTTGGCATATATAGAAAGATACTAATTCTATTAAAAATTATATTTCTCCTATTAAAATAACACTAATTCTAATAAATCTAGAAAAAGAAATCACAATATTCCTAAAATAATAATATGTCATTTTTGTACTTGCACCAATGATCTAACTTTGTTTTAGTCCTGCATCACGTTCCAGCCCTTCCTAAGAAGGTTTCTCGTAACGCATTAGTGTGCTTAATTTCAAGCAATTTATGACATGGTGAAAATTCAATGGAGAATTTTTTCCAACCTGGGGGGAATGATGTAATGGTCAATAATAATGTGATCAATGTTTTTTCAATTTCTTTTAATAATTTTTAATTGAAATTTAATATCTTTTGATTTATGTATTTCAATAGGATTTTCTTTTTTTAGTTAATATCATTTAGTATCTTTTAACAAAGGTTTTTCTTTTTAGTCTCTTTCCTTTTTCAATATCATTTAATGTTTTTCTAGTAGGATTTTTTTTCCTTTGTGGCAGCTTTCAAACTTGCCTATAAATGTACGTCATAGGGCAATGAGTTATCAGTTATCATTTATCATTTAAAATAGAAAATTGAGTCGTCTTGCTCTTATCTTTCCCAAAATCTTCGAATTTTACATTATTATTCGAGTTTTGGATATCAATTATCTAAGCATTTATAGAATCGATGAATAGTTGAGAATCACTATTTGAGTATTTTGAGAATCAATGAAATGTTATAGTTTTATCCTTTCTTTCACTACATCAAAACTGCATAAAGACTCATATTCTCCTAAATAAAAAATCAGCTAATAACTTCTCATATTGTCGCTTTGGCTTCTTCACAACAGGAATTACTACCTCAAGTACTACTATCTCTTTATCAACCTCCTTACCCACCAGAGCAAAAGTAGCATCAAAATCATGCATCTCTTCTTCAGCATTCTTGGTGTCAAAAATTGATTTACCATCACCAATAGCCTTAAAAACATCATCTTTTTCATTGACATAAATATCAAATATTGGTTCTTTATCATCCTCAAAAACATCTTCCTCTACATAAGTGCACCCATCTTTCTCTATAAGTTGATCCACTATCACATCTAGTCGACATTCTAAAGCAGCATCTAACCGCTCATCGATCATTTATTCGATTCTTCGATCCAAATGATCATGATCATAGATCTCATCCACTGCATGTCGTTGATTGGTCTGCCTACATTGTGCCATGACATTCCAAGAGCGAATGCATCTTTGATACCAAACTAACACAGTGAAAGAAAAAAGATAACTTTCATGTTCATAATTCACATCAAAAATCGAAATCCTATGTAAAAAATTCGAGATTTGGAATAATAAAGTAAAATAAGCTAAATCATAACACATCATAGGCAAGCCAGCCAACAACATGCAATGGATGAGATTTACAATCATGATGATCTGGATTGGAGGATTAGGAAAATGATCGATGAGTGGCTAGATGAAGCACTAAAATGTAGATTAGATGTGGTTGTGGATCGATTGACTAAGAGGATGGGTGTACTGATGGGACAACAAAGGAATGTTAACCTAATTTTTGAGATAAAAGTGGAAATTTGTGAATTTCATTTTTATGAAAGCCTACTTTTGAGGACCAAGAAGAGGAAGATGAAACTGTTTTTAAGATTAATGATGAACCAGTATTTGATATTTATGATGATTGAGAGCAAGATGTTTTTGAGGCTATTGGTGATGAAGAACCAATTTTGGACACTAAGTATGCTGAAGAAGAGATGTGGGATTTAGATGTTTTTGCTCTAATGGGTAAAGATGTTGATAATGAGATACCAGTACCTAAGAAGGATCACACATGCCATATTTGTGTGACTAATCTCAAGTAGTTTTTGTATGGCATGATAAATATTCGAGGGCGAATTTTGTCTAACCTAGGAAGAATGGTGCAATCAAAACATTTAATGAAGTGGTCAATATATTTATTGATACAGTCAAATTTTTTATGAGGAGGGTAATGATGATGCAGTCAATATTGGAAATTTAATAACTTTCAATTGATATCTTTAATAGGACTTTTTAGTTAAGTTAATTGTCACGCCCCGATGGTACCATAGTAGTAGTAAACAAGCTACACTTGAATACTATCACTAGATTACCTTCAAAGAATGACATGTTTTCAAACAACAGGATCTTTTAGTTGTTTTGATAAGAACTGACGAATACATGTGTAAACTTGAAGTTCTTACCGGAGCTAAATTCCTAGAAGTGACAAGCCATGGCTTAAGTGTAAACTTGAAAGGACTGTTGGACTATGAGCGAAACCACGGCTTAGTGAATAATCAGAACTTACCACATATCAAACAAGTTTATTAAAAATCATCTGAAATGCATCAATCAAGCATATGCATAAGTACAAGCCTAGATAACCTGAAATCCAAAGTAGAATGAAGATTTATGCCCTCTCATCGGGATTAGATGAACACAATACTATGGCCTACCTACCTAGGAGAGACTAAGCATATAGGAATACAACAATGCTCCCTTTAATTCTCACTTTAAATTTATCGTATTTTTAACACCCATTTCCTGTTTTAGCCTCAGAAACTTACTAAGTATTAGTCATTTCAAAGCAATACCATAAGCGACATCCTTCATTTACCATTTAGTTCCTATAGTGCCAACAGAACAAAGGTAGTCTTGCATAAAACTAATAGCCTCTTTGCCTAAAAAAACCAAGCATTACCAGAGATCCAAAACACTAACACATAGTAGGCTACCACTTACTCCAATGCTACTTATGCAAATCATGCAATGCATGTTTATTTTATTTATGGTACCAGTAGTTTTTAATTAGGTTCAAGGTAATCAATCATTGCACAGACAAGCAGCATGTTATACGAGCAACACGTTTACGCAAAATTCTATTTTTACTATTATTAGAGTAGCTTGGCAATCAATAATTCATACAACAATCAATTCCCATAAACCCATACCACAACTTCATGTTATTATTTAAGATCAGCTAAGCCACAAGCACACACAATGTAATAAGGCTGAGTTACTTACTTGCTCATACTAGCTAGTCGTAATAGTCAGTTGGAAAATCCGCTATAGTTTCAAAGTCACCTATTGAGATGAATAAAATATTCATCAATAAAACATAAATTATAGAACTAAACTTCTATGAGTGTCTAAGTGTCCTATACTAATATTTGGTTTTCTTTCTATTACTATATTGGTTCTATGATAATCAATTATTATTTAATATTTATTTTCATTTTGCTTTTCTTGATCTTGTTTGATATTTATATATTTTTATTTGGTAGTTATAGAATTTATATTTAGTAGATCGATATCTTATCATGACTATTATTATCACTTTTATATTGTTCTTTAGTTAACCTATTATAGTAACTAATATTTATTTACTACTATTTAGTTTCGTCATGTTTCTTTTAATCTACTTCATATGATTATCTTGTCATTTTTAAGAATCACATTATTCATAATTTTAACTTATTTAGATTTCCTCTACCTATATAAAACAAGTATTTTACATTTATCATAATCTATTCTTATTTGTAAAGCATAATAATATTAGCAATGATGATGATGATGATGATGATGATGATGATAATAATAATGGCAATAACAACAATAATAATTATAATAATAGTAATATCATTAATAATAATAACAACAATAATGCTCATAGTAGTAATAGTAGTAGTAGTAGTAGTAGTAATAATAATTTTTTTTTTTTAATTTTAAGTTAAAGCTGAGAGGTACACAGCTTGGTACACGATTGTATTCCAGCCGTGTACTTCTGGAAACATGAAACTTGTGGAAAATTGCAAGCTGAGAGGAACATGAGGTGGTGAACTCCCTGTGTACTAGTCATGCTCATCTGCAAATTACATCCCACACGACTTTTTATCCATTTTTCTACAAATTTCCATATCTAACTTGTTTCTAAATCATTCCTAAGTGTTTTTACATGATATATATATATATATATATATACGTATATCATCTTATAACACATCAATATATGTATAATTCTTGTTTTTTGAATGTAAAGAGTGTAACTAGGGTTTTATGAAAGTTTAGCTTGTTATAGATGTTTTAAGCTTTGTTCTTGAGTTGTTTTTGAACCTAAGATTAACAAAACATTGTTTAGGACAATGTTTAATGTATAAACTAAATTAAAAAAAAATTAACTTACCTCTTTTGCTCCTTATCCTAGCTTGTTGGTGTCCTTTAATGGAGTTCTAGTATGTTTAAGTTGTTGATTATTTTGGTGGTTTGGGAGGGATGAATTTGAGCTATTGTTATTGTTGTTTTATATGGGTTAATGGCTTTGTTTGGTAGTGCATTAAGGCTTTTGGTTTTGAGTTGATAAATGAGCTTATATATTGGAGTAATGGAGACTAAAATATCCTATTGAAGAAAGAATTGTGTCCACCGAATTTCTTGATTTAGCTTGATCTTTCCCTTCATTTAATGAACTCTCTAGGTGTCCCAATTAGATTGGTTGTGTGTGTTGAATTGTTGACTTTGGTAGACAATTTAGGAAAAATTTTCATGCATTTTGGCTAACAAACTCCAGTGCAAATCTAGCCATATATTTTTGTGCAATTTGCACCGTATTTACATATATATTAATATAATATTAGTTAGTTAATAATTATCTAAATTTTAAGATAGTTTATTGAGTTAAACTGGTACAAATATGACAATTATTTAGGAGTTTTATCTCCAAAAATTTATATAGAGTTCTACAAATTTTCTAGATTGTTATTAAGTTCAACTTTGGGTTTAAAGTTTACGCGATTAATTATTTTTAGGTTTTATCTCACCCGATTAGGGTTTTCTAAGCTTAATAGGTCAATTTTCATTTTAGGCTCTAATAGCTTAAAAATATTCTAACCAAAACAATAGTGTGATCTAAGTATTTATTTGGAGTCTAGATTATCAGTTATATATCTATATATGTTTTTATTGTGTATTTATAATTCTAACAGCTTATTTTTAAGTTATCGTTTTCGAACTATAAACATAATTGGTTATTTACTCTGTATCGCACTCAAAATCTTAACCAAGTTATTCTTATATCTTGAGTTTTCAATACTCACTATGAAATCTTATTAATAGTATTTAACACTATCTAGAAGACTTTGTTTTAGGGTTTGAAACTATATACAGACTCACCACTACTCGTAATTCTATTCTAAAGTCTTTGTTGAGTTCAATATTAACCATCTATTTTCTATATTTATATTTCTATCTATTTTTACTGGTATGAAAAATTCTTGGGTTTAGATTAATAAGATGATTTTTCTTTTTAGTCTTTTTCCTTTTTTAATAACATTTAATATCATTCCATAGGATGTCTTTTCTTTTTGAATAACATTTAATGTCATTCAATAGGATGTTTTTCCTTTTTGAATGACATTTAATTTCATTCAATAAGATGTTTCTTTTTAATGTTTTTCCTTTTGGCAACTTTCAGACTTACCTATAAATGTATGCCTATGACAATGAGTTTATCTGTTATCATTTGAAAAATACAAAATTGAGTCATCTTACTATTCTTTTTACACAAATTTTAGATTACACTGTTAATTTTGATTTATTGGATGCCATTTACATAGGTATTCTCATAGTCAATAGTATTTTTAAGATCTCACTCTAGTTTTTGTGCGTAAATAAGTGGTTTTGTGATAAACCCTAGTCATCTAACTGCGTTAATTGGTATCAGATATGTGTTCGCTCTTGGATTGTCATGGCACCTTGTGAACAAATCAATCAACGATGTATGGATGAGATCTACGAATGTGAGAATTTAGATCAATGGAATGAAGAAATGATTGACAAGAGTTTATATCAGAGGATCGGATAGATAATAGATTAACAATTAGGTGCTATAGTGGAACAAATTACAGAGAGGATGGAGGCCCTTGTAGTGAATCAGAATAGAGATTTCACTAATGTTCGAGGTAAGAACCATAATCCTAATCTGAGAGTTGATGTAGGTTTAGAGGAAGCAAGGATGATTTGTCGTGACCCTAAAAGGGCCCTAGTAGGATTAACCTGAAGTTATCATAAAACGTGTACACCCATAATATGAGAACCGTTTTACAAGTAAGAGATTACAAAACTCTACTTAAAATTTGCTATAAAAATAGTAATTACATAACTACATATTAATAACTAAGGAAATATGATTTCCTATGATTCACCAGAACCACGGAGAATCAGTATCCCCCACTAAACAATAAGATAGGAGAGATAATTTCAATTTTACAAAATTTCAAACTATTACACATTTACTCTAATTTGCATACTAAATTTACCTTACATAACACAAAACCTCAAAGAACTCTACAAATTATCTAATTCTCATTCTAAGCTTGTATTTTCCATCTTCCTATCTTAAAGGAACTCTCTGAAGATGAACCATCTCTTTCCACATTCTTAGCTCGTTCCCAATTTGAGTTATTCCTACACAAAAACTATAGGGTGTGAGCTAATCCATAGCTCGGTGAATAATAAGACTAGACCACACATCAAACACTTATCAAGCAAGTGTGATTAACAAACATATGTAATGCAATGCTAAACCATATGAGACATACACAGTTTGGATGACCGAAATTTAAACCAATGAAGATTTACTCCATCTCTTGGAGGTTAAAGGACCAGCTTAAATAATTCACTCCAAGGAGAAACTGAGAACTAAGGAAGGAGGATTTCTTTCTAAACTCATTTGTTGTGTGTGTGTGTGTGTGTGTGTGTATTATTAACATAACCTCAACTTCACTTTAGAACCTCAGAAAACTCCACTAAGTACTAGTGTCCCAAGGCTAACTACCACACAGGCAACGTCCTTCAGTACCTACTTAGTTCCTAGAGAGCTAACGGCCCAATGATATCCAGTTGAAGGAATGGATTCACTAACATAGCTTAGGATCACCACAAATCTGTAATGCTAGTACGCGATGTGAATATCATGCCAATGCAAGTTATGCCATTGTTCAATGTATGTCCACTTTACTTAAGGGTCGATTAAGATTTATACCATATTACTTAGTAACCATATCAAATAACAAACATTAATCAACAATAGCAACTCAATTATTACAAGCAATATGTGATCACTTTTATTTGATTGATTTATCAAACAATGTAATAATCAAACAGTAGACGAATACCCAATCCCCACACATAGTTAGTTATGTTTATGACAAATAAGGTGATAAGGTCAAAGTTACCTACCTATCCTCTTGGCTAAGTTATAGCAAACTTTTAGGAAATTCAAAGATTATTCTACACTTGATTGAAATATAGATTTATACTAAAAACTTATTTTATTAGACACTAAGTAGGAACCTCGCCATGGCTACAAAAATCTCCTCGGCAAGACACGAACAGTTCTCTATTATCTGTCAAATCATTTAATTTATTTTCCTTTGTTTGCAATCTTTTATTATATAAACATCATTTTCCCTATCACTCATATAAGTATTCAAATAATTTATCAACTTATATGAAAAACTTGCTTTAACAAACATACATTTGAAACAATAGATTCTCGTTATTATTTAAAGTAAAACATACTACAATTATATCTAAGTCGTTTACAAGTTATTGAGCCTAGATTATCTTAACTTAGCCAAATTGATTAAACTTAATCAATCTAGTTCATTTTTTTGTTTACTGAAGTTCATTAAGTCAAGTTGAACTTAGGTTTATTAACAAAGTTCATTTCATATCTAAATCTCATGTTAAATCTAGTTAGTTGTTAAGTTTATTAACTTACTCTATATTTCAAGTTACATTTGTATAAACATAACTTAATTTAACCAAATTGGCTAAACTTAATAAATCTAATTTATTTTAACTCAATAAGATTCATTAAGCCATGTTGAACTTAAAATTATTAACTAAGTTCATTTTATACTTAGAAACCATGTTAACCCGAATTAATTACTAATCCTATTAATTCATATATTTCATTCCTAACTATACAAGCACTAACATACCATATCTATTATTCATTATTCATCTAATTCATTTCATCTTTCTTTCTTTTTTTTTATACATATGACTAATACCATGGGAGCAATCACGCTTGTGATGAGGGCAGGGATCCTCATCACTCATGCCCATGATGGAAGCCGTGATACGGGCCTCATCACGCAAGTGACAAGAAAAAAAATGTGATCAGAGGAGATCACGCCCCTTGTCACAGCAGTGATCTAGGCCCTATTGTTTAAAAATCCAAGATCAGATGATTTTACGGTCCTTAACACACCCGTGATCATCCTTTAATCTTTGCTCAGTGTGTTTCATGGGTCTATCACGCTCGTGATGTACAGGGGATCAAGGTTATATTTTTCATTTGTCCTTTTGCCTTAAATTTATCAACTTATAAACAATATACTTCAAACAAAACATTATAAAATTAGCATAACCATCCATGAACATAACTTACAATACTCCTAAACATATTTCCACTTCATATTTCCTTCATAGCATTTCATCAAACGCTTAGTCTACTCAAATATATACATTTTTAGGTTTTGACATATATGTTTGTATATTGCTAATCTACCAATTTTATCATAAACCCTATGTACATTTAGCTATAATTCAACATCTCCATGTATAAACAACAATCAAAACAAAGAAGACAACAATACTTACATGTTTGGCAAACTTGACTAGCTTATTCTTCACTACTACTACTATTTCCTAGATGATGTAGCTTCTTCATACTTAAGTTCCATCTTCCATCTTTTTTTCTATCTTCGATTTCTTTTAAGATCTTTTTGAATTTGAGATTTGGAGTTACTTGATTGCAAGACAAATGAAGAAGAATGAAGAAGGAGAGTTATAGAAGAAAGAAGGAAAATAATGAGAAGAAAAAGAAGAAGAAAAAGAATGAGGTAGTTCCCCTAAAAGTCAAAAGGAAAAAGAATATAAAGGATGAGAATTAAAGATATTTTTGGGTAGGAATTTTAGGTTTAAACCTTTCAAATCATTTTCTTAAGTATTGGGAATAACTGGAAAATAATTTGAGAAGCTATATAATAAAAATTACTATCTTGAATTATAAAGATAGTTTTGGAGTTCCACCTATAAAAAATTGATATTTGGTTTGAGTTTAAACATAAGATATGATATTTTTTAGCAAGAAGATGAACTCAAAATTTTTGGGGATTAAGGAAATGGAATTTAAGTTAAAATAGTTATATTAAGATATTCTATAAATTTAAGTAGTTGAACTTGAGAAATTTGGATCATTTGCAAATTGAAGGAAAAAGAAGTTTAAGTTGATGATTGCATAAAAAATCAATAATTTAAGTCATGAAATAGACTAATGCTTAAGGTTTACAAAGTTAATAACATTTAAATTAAAATTTTCAAGGATTTAGATATTTGAAATTGAAAGAAAAGAAATTTAGTTTGATAATGACCAAAGATGAGAAATTTTGATTTATTGAAAAAAATTGTTGAAGCAGTTGGATCAATTTGTAAAGAATAAAACTCAATTTTAATGGTTGAAAAGAATTAGAAAGTTTGATTCGTGAAATGGATAGTCAAAGCAAATAAATAATTGGAAAGGAATATTTGAAATCTTAATTTCGATTAAATCCATTTATTAATTTGATTTATGTTAGTCTATATATTTATAACCTATAATTTAATTTACTTAATTTAATTAAACTATGTAAGCTTAATTTTTAAATTATATTTTAAAGAAAGTTCAAAATTAATCATCTATTACACTAGTTAATTAAGATATTTCTAGCTTAGATAAACAAATGTTTTGATCATCTATTGGTAGTTAACATTTTATATCAACTTTAAACTTTACAATTCAAAAGCTTTGATTATTTTAAGATTTATTCTTTCACTTATGCTTTCATTACGCTACTTTAATCAATCTATATTAAATTTTGGTATTATGTTTCACTTCCATTAAAATTTTGAATTATTTGATAATTTATTATATATATGGGGTTCATCTATTACATATATAATTATTATTAAGTTTACTTGATGTTTCTCGCTATTTTATTATTGTGAAATGTTTCGAGACTTGGTATTATTTTGCAATTGTCTCTAAGTTTCATATTTGTTTATTGCATACATTATATGATTACATTGTTTTATTCTTTTATTGTATTGATTTGGTGTTTCTCGTCATTTTAGCTTTTATGAAACATCTTGAGCTTTGAGTTATTTAAGTTTAACATCATTTCTTTGTAGTTATTTATTGGCTTATCATTTATTTCTTTAGTTATCAAGAATATTATATTTTTTTAACTTTTACTAATATCACCATTTAGTTAAAGTTGAAAATAAGATATATAATTTTTCATTTAGCTATGTATATATATCAAATTTTGTTCTTTGATATTTATGGGATATTACTGAGAAGTTGTGGAAAATTGTATCTTGCAAATTTTTTTATAACAATTTAAATTTTTAAACGATAATTAAATTGTTTGTATTTTAACATTCTTAGATCACGAAAATCCAGAGTGATCCTTATGACTTTTCTTAAAACCTTTTCAATTATTTTAAATTATTTACTTAATGATTATTATATTCGAGTTGTATAAATTTGGGTGATTACATGATTCCTCTTCTATTGAAGAGGATTATTATGATAAATTTAATTCCTTTCGTTGCATCACCTAGGTTTCAAATGCATACAATAAGAAACATGAGGTGTTGATTTTCAATGTTTTATCTTAACCTTTATTTCTAATAAACTTCATCTCAACATATTAGATTTAAGAAGAAAAAAGAAAATCCTATTAAAAATACATCAATAAAAAGCTATTAAATATCCAATTAAAAATTATTAAAAGAAATTGAAAAAACATTGACCGCATTATTATTGACCATTACATCATTCCCCCCAAGTTGGAAAAAACTCGCCCTCGAATTTTCACCATGTCATGCAAGAATTGCTTGAAATTAAGCACATAAATACACCACATGAAATCCTTCTTAGAAAGGGCTGGAATCACATAAAACTTTTATTCTCCCGAATAAAAAGTTCAGCCAATAAGTTCTCATACTATATTTATGGCTCCTCCATAATAAGAACTACTACCTTAGGTACTGTTATCTCCTTGTCAACCTCTTTATCCACCAAAGCAAAAGCACCATCGAAATCCTAAATCTCTTTTTTAGCATATTCGGTGTCAAAAATTGGTTCACCATCACCAATAGTCTAAAAGACGCCATCTTTTTCATCAACATAAATATCAAAGATTGGTTCTTCATCATCCTCAAAAACATCTTCCTCTACCATAAGTGCACCCATCCTCTCTACAAGTGGATCCACTATCACATACAGTCGACGTTTTAAAGCAGCATCTAGCTGCTTATCAATCATTTGTTTGATTCTTCGATTCAGATCATTAGTGCAGTATTTTTGACGAGTTTTAATTGATTAAGTCCTATGATTCGTTCCTATGAATTGGTCAGTGCTAGGCAAGTATACCTATCATATATAGTATAGGAACCAATTATGGGGTCATATTTCTTACGGATCTCTAAAAGTACTATTACTCGTCTTCTTACTTATTATTATCTAGCAATTAGAACTTGAATTAGAAAATTATAATTAATTAATTAAACTAACTACTTTCTACAGCTACCTTCACAAATTTAATCACCAAAAATATTGTTACTTACTCAAACAATACACAACTTAGAATTACTTCACCAAGTGATTAACATGTACTAAGGCGTTCTAAAATTTGTCGTCAAACTTCCATAACTACAAGATTCCATCAATAAGGTCAATATCTCTCTCAAAACTATTAGCCTCTAATGTCAGCCTTATCAAACTGGAATCTCTTCCTACTTAATAGACGACTAAGGTCGCATTATGAATATGAACCCAATATAAATCCCATGTTCATGTAGAAAAATTCACAAATCTATCTCTAGGAACATGAGCAACTTCTCCCTATAGTTTATATCCACAAGTAGATTTCTCAATCGGATCCTGCGGAAATCTTATTTAATCATAAGTCTTGCACTACCTAGCTAGAACTAGATTACTTAAGGCATACTATAGAGATTAGAGAATTTAACAACAATTAACTTTAAATTCATGCATCTTAAACGGCGTTGCAAGTCCTTACTACTACTTATGCATTATGCAAGGAAACAGAACAATGAAATTAAAGTAAAATTGGAATAATGAAACGTAGAAATAACCCCTTCTATAATCAATTGACGATGTATGAACAAGTACGCAAACCAACAATCTCCTTCTTCTCTCTTAAGAAAATCAATAAGGAAACAATTATAAATGATAACAATACTCCCTCAATAATGATGTATAGATACAGCTTTTTTTTATGAAACTCTCATTGCATGCCTTAGGATTACAGGAGATGACTTCTAAAACTAATCTTCCTCTCTTTGAAATGTTTCAGAGGATTATTTATATGCATCCATCATTGGGTACGTCTATCGGGAAAAGATATATGTCAATTGGCTTTTATCCCCCTCTAAAAAGGTATTTAAATTTGATATGACATGAAAATGTATAACCAATAACAGCCATCAAGGCTGTATCATGGGGCATTTCATAAATTCCCTACCTAATACGGCCGTATCAAAGGGAATGTTCTTCTCTATTTCTCACTTTGCTTGGACATGTAACAACCATATCTAGGGTTCATATACAAGTTAGACGAATTCCTCATCTCTATCCCGGCCATTTCAAAGTTGGTGATCTGCTCGATTGTGATTCTTCATTCAAAATACGGCCGTATTAACTTGCTTCGCAAGATTTATGGGATCACTGTGTATATCACGGTTGCATTTAAGGCCAAGATCTCCTATGTTGGTCATTTTATCAACGATCACGCCCGTAATAGCTCCTTCAATACACATCTAAGACGACCATTGACCATATCATGGGTATAATCTACCTAGGATGTTCTTTTCACTTTAACTCTTCTTTTTTTCAAATTGGTTGAACTGTTGATGTTTTGCCTTTTTACACCTAAAATGAAAATATTCAAAGATTAAGTACCAGATCCTTTAATTTAAACATAAATAAAAGCATAATTAACCATATTTCCACCCTAATGATTGGAGTAATTAGCCCTTATCAATCATCATGATTATAGATCTCATCTATTGCATGTCATTGATTAGTTTGCCTACGTTGTGCCATGACACTCTAAGAGTGAATGTAATTCTAATACCAAACTGATGTAGCTAGATGACTAAGGTTTATCACAAAACTGTTAATTCGAGCACAAAATACCAGAGTGTGGTATTTAAATACCTATTGATTCTAAGAATATCTAGGTAAATGATATCCAATAAATCAAAATTAACAGTGTAATCCGAAATTTAGGTAAAAAGAAAAGCAATACGCTCAAATTTGTATTTTTCAAATGATAATTGATAAACTCATTACCCTAGGACGTACATTTATAAGCAAGCTTGAAATTTCTAAAAAGGAAAAAAAAAACTAAAAAAGGAATCCTATTAAAAAAAAAATCAAATAATATTGAAAAAGGAAAAAGACTAAAAAGAAAAACCTCATGTTAAAAGACAGTAAATGATATTGACTAAAAAAGGAAAAACCCACTAAAAGATATCAAATCATATTCAAAAGATGTTCTTTTCAATATTGACAAAAAAATCCTATTAAAATACATCAATAAAAAGCTATTAAATATCAAATTAAAAATTATTAACAGAACTTGAAAAAACATTGACTGCATTATTATTGCATATTGCATTATTTAATGATGCAAGATATGCAAATCATTGGTGCAAAGTGCAAGAAGGACATATTATTATTTTAGGAAGATTGCAATTTCTTTTTCTAGATTTATTAGGATTAGTGTTATTTTAATAAGAGCAATATCTTTTATAATAAGATTAGTGTCTTTTTATATATGCCAAGTCTTTTAATTAGATTTTATTTTAATCCTATAAATAGACTAGCATTTTAAAAGTTAAGATGGATTTTTAATGGTATAAAAATATCATTTTGTCTCTTTATCTTTCTTGGTATTCCGTAGAATCAACAGGTTGGTGGCAGATTACCTTTTGGAACTTATGCATAAATCAGCAGAATGCAATACTTGTCTTTTTTCCAAAATTTGCATTTTTATTGAGTTTTTGAATATTGATACCTATTTGTCTGGGTATTCTCAGAACAACAAATATATAGAAGATCGTCTTCTAGCAATCGTATGCGATTTAACATATTTCAATTTTGTTTCAATCTTCACTTTTTAGGTATTCGCAGAATCAACAGAATGTGATAGTTATCTCATTTATTCCACTGCGTTAGTTGGTATCAGAGCTAACGTTCGTCTTGGAATATCATCACACCATGAAGGTAAGATAATGATGAAAATTCATGGGCAAATTTTGTCCAACATGGGAAGAATGATGCAAGATGTACAACAGAGTTAGATCATTAGTGCAAGTGCAAGAATAACATATTATTATTTTCAGAAGATTGTGATTTCTTTTCGTAGATTTATTATGATTAGTGTTATTTTAATATGAGCAATATCTTAGTTAATGACAAAAATGGTACTTGAATTTTTGCAAAAACAACAATTAGTACTTGAAGTTTGCTTTTGAACAATTTAGTATCCGAACAAAGTTTTCGTTGACATTTTTAATACTTGAAATTTGGTTTTGACAATTTTGGTACCTGAATAAAATTTTTATTAACTTTTTCATATCTAAAGTAAGTTTAATGATGTATGAAGAAAATTCACGAAAAGTTTGTTCAAGTACCAAAATTGTTAAAACTAAATTTTTGGTATTAAAAATGTTAATGAAAACTTTATTCAAGTACCAAATTATTCAAAATCAAACTTTAGGTGTCTAATTGTTCTTTTTGCGAAAGTTCATATACTATTTTTATCATTGTCCCTATCTTTTTGAATACGATTAGTATCTTTCTGTATATGCCAAGTCTTGTAATTAAATTTTATTTTAGTCATATGAATAGACTATAATTGTAAAAGTTGAGAGTGATTTTTAATGGAATAAAAATGTCATTTTAGTTCTCCTATCTTTCCTATTATTCAATGAAATCAATAGGTTAATAGCAAATTACTTTATGGAATTTGTGCGCAAATCAACATATTGTAATATTTATCGTTTTTCCAAAATCCGCAATCTTATTGAGTTTTCGAATTTTGATGTCTATTTGTCTAGGTATTCTCATAATCAACAAACATATAGAAGATTGTCTTTGGGCAATCGTGCACAATTCAATGAATTTCGATTTTATTTCAATCTTCACTTTCTAGATATTCGCAAATCAATGTAACATGATAGTTATCTCATTTCTTCCGCTGCATCACATACATGCTGCATATATTTTTTCTAACATCCCATTATCAAAGAAAAGAGAAAGTGAGATATTTGTCTTCAAGATTGCATATAGACTTGGAAAACCAATCTCAAAATAGGCCAATGTATGCATATTTTATTAATAGATTCATGTACACTTTCACATATTTAGTTTGATTTGTTGGTATCCTAATTTTGCATGTCTTATTTCTGGTTGTTCAGTTTAGGGGTCCACAGTTTGATATATCCTAACATCTATTTCTCCTTGCCTCTTTATTCTAGGCATAAAGAAAAGGAAATTCTTCCTTGCATTTCTCCCACCTACTTGATGACATTATGTTAACGATCGAAGGGAATGTTGATTCAACAAGAATACTATATAATGGGGTCGCTACAACTGGTCAATCACATGCAATAAAGCATGGTATCGACTAGAGAGAAGTCCTGAACTGATGACACGTATACAAATGTCACAGAAAGAGGGGTAGGAAGAGGAATAGGAAAACTCGGTTCTCAAGTGCGCGAGTGTGATGAAAGATCAAATCCAATATATTCGATCATTCTTGACTAGTTCTTCGTGAAGTAGTCACTTTGATTTTTTCTGGAGTTATTTTAATAGAATTTTCGTTTTGCTCACTATCTTAATAATACGCAGAATGACCCTGAAAGAGAAGAAAAGCCACTTATTTATAGATGGTAGATGCTAATATCAGTCATTAGATAACGTCTAATTGGACACACGATTAAGTATGGCTGATTACTATTAGATCATATCCAAACAATCCGACAGTCGTTATTGAAGCCTTCTTTTCTTTAATGGTAGGTTGGGCTAGGCTTTGTGAATGGGCTAGAGGGTTTTATTCATATTAAAAAGAAAAGTCCATTATTATTAAAACAACCCATTTTAAATATAAAGGGCTTAAGGCTTGTTTTACTCCACATAAGCCGTAATTTAAACAAATGAAGCCTAAATTAAGCCAGAAGACATTTTGGAGTCTATTTTCTATGCACGAGAAAACTGAATTAGGCCAAGAGCAAAATGAATTGGTCCAACGATTCCTATTCTAAGCCTACTAAGCTGAATCTCCCTATGACATCCCTTATTGAATTGTCACTAGTCCTAAAGACTAGCTCATGACATTAAATTGGGCCCCAACCCAATTACCGAAATGATCCTCTACAAATACTTATCGAGTCCATTTCGCATTCGGTACTCAACAAATGCAGACACTTTTATCAAACATTTTCTAACAAATTGTTTGTCAATAAATACATATTGATGAAAAACATATGGTAATTCTCATGAAAACATTAAATAGACCAAATACAGATAAAATATAGTTGCAAATCAACACTTTTACATATAAAATTTATACAGATATAGAATAAAATGAGAAACAGACATTCCAAATGGCATGGTGCATGGTTTGTAGCATGGTGAGCTCTTAGCCATATATCTCATAAGCGCATTGTTTCTCTCATTTTTGAAGCTCTATTGACCTATTATCTTGATCCAATCTCTACGAACATATCGAATTATATTCTTTGTCTTTTGATGCTTATCATTATTCCTTTTAATACCTGTTTTTTCTACATGCATTTTAACATAGATGTACACCTCCTTTCTTTTTGTGACATTTTACTTTTCCATAAGAAGAATTATTCATGGTTCAATACTATAATAAATTTAAGATAAGACATTATTTCAGTTGAATCAAAAGTCCATAGAGTTGAGTTCCAATCCATGTTTGACTTGAAATTTTAAAACTCAACTTAATTTAAATTTAATTAAGTTAGAATTTTAAAATGGAGTTCGAATAAAAAATGGTCATTAGCAACTTTTAATATGAGTCAATTATACTTAGCTAGACTTGATTCTTTAAAAAAAAGGCATACAAAAACTCTTTTATTTAAAATAATATTCATACGTATTTGGCTTAGATTTAACTTATAATTAAATTTGACTCAAGTTTGATTAGACACATAAATTGATTAGGTCAAGTACTATAAATCTCAAACTCGACTAAATAAATTACTCTAGTGGCTCAAAATTTGAACTCTGCTAAACTATTACCAAATTAAATTCTTGTATATATTCAACCAAATTCGAATAGATGACAAGTAAGACTAGGTTATTTATACTCCTATTAATAAATAGCTTTGATCATCTATGTTTTTTTAGGTAAATGTTATATTTGATAGTTGAATTATCGTTATATTTTCAAATAACTACTCGAAGTTTAAAGATATCACTCTACACTTGAATTTTATTTTATTTTTATAATCAACTATTTAAAAATATTAATTTGTAATTAAATCTTATTTCCTCTCACAATCAATCATCTAACTAGGCTAAATAAGTGTTATAAATTATTTAAAAGGTTTTATGGTAATAAAATGGTTAAATACATGACTTGCTCTGCGCTGAAACCCCGTAACGAGGAAACGTGAAAAGGAAGACTCAAAAACGGAGATGTTAAGAGCAGAAGCCCTGAGCGCATACAGAAGTCTGTTGAGAGCCACCCGGAAAACCTTCGCCGGCGACACCCTCATGCTCTCTGAATCGGCGGTTGAAATCAGAACCAAGTTCGAGGCTAACCGGCACGTGACCTCGGAGCCTGAGATTCGTAGACTTCTCGATGAGGCACGTGAGGCGTCGCATTTCATCACCAACATGATTGTTCAAGCCAAGCTCAGTCCTAGTGGCGGTTACGGTACGACGCCTTTTTCTTCCTTTCTTTTTTATACTAATTATGGTAATGGGTTCTGGTCTTTTTAGGATTGTTGGGTCGTTTCGGCTGATAGTGCTGTGTATCGAACCTGTTTGATGAAATGCCAATAAGGGATATCACTTTGTTGCCGCTTTGCATATATAGAATTAAAGGGTTAAAATTTGAAAGTTAAGCTTTTATATGGATGAATGATTTAATGTCTTCCGGAGCGCATCACCCACGTAATATTATTCAATTCTGGAGAAAAGAAGGAACAAATGTTCTCGATTTGGGTTAAATGTGTTGCTTGTGGACCAATATTGGGCAGGTTTCCATGTAATATTATTTATCCGATGATGTTATGTACCTATGATGTTGATGAAATTTTGTGCGCTATGTCATGGAATTCGTATGCCAATCAATTACAATATGTAAATTTGGAATTTATCTTCATCTATGAGAATGATTTAGCATTGAAAAGGGGAAATGTTAATTTTGTTTTGTATCTCGAACTTTGGCGCGTTTATTCTTCTTAATGCTTTGAATGTTCGAGTAAATTAGATTATTGAGCTGGATTTGGTTCTTCCCCCTGTTGTTCTTGTGTAGTCAGCATCACCCTAATGATTGTGAATTTACAGCTGGAAGTCCATAAGAATACACTTTTCTAGTTGCCTGGTGGATTAAGAGTTTGGTCTTTCTAAAACCGACATTTCACTACCTGATGTTAGCCTTTGAAATCTTAGACATTTTCGACATTACCATCTTAGCTAAATCTGAATAATATTGGAGCCACCTTCAATTTGTTTTCCTTTCTTAATGTTCAGTACTCTAGATGGTTCGTGTGTCTGTGAAAATCCTAGCAGTACTTGCATGCAACCACTTAATTCCTGAATTTAGATATAGGAATTGGCTTGCAATCTTTTCTCTGGTTCTCTTTTGGTAGACAAGCCACTTTTTAAAGCTCGCCGTTATATTTGTATCTGTTATATTCTAATGGGAGCTTGGCAAGGATGCAAACATAATCTCAAAAACTAGTGAGAGAGAAACATCAGGTTCATATCATTGAAAGCCTTCATGGACACCCTAATTTAACTCTAATTAAAAGCAATTGGAAGTTGAATTCCTTGAAATCAATGTTCTAGAGATTTCTTTCTGCTAGCTGTATAGCTATGCTATACCATTATGATATCATGGCTTCAGGTATATGTGTGTTGTCAACTGCATGTAATTTTTACTACCAAACTATAGATCCGTAATATCAAACATAGCATTTGAAGAATTTGACCAATAAATCTCTTGAATTTGGTTGCAGTGATGAAGCCAGGTAAAGAACATGCTGGAGCAACTCTTGAAGTCCCATCTGAGGAGATTCTGCAGAAACAAGTCAAGTAGAAGGAGACCAAAAGATTATGGTATACCTTCATTTTTGTGACTCACTAACTTCACGAGGGGGTTTCTATATGGACCCCGTGTTTTGTGTCTTTTCACATTTCAAGAGGAAAGCGTCGCCTGTTTGTCTTGATGAGTTGTGTCTTGCTTCAGATTTGGATGTTGATAGAACCATTAGATAATAATTTATCCTAGAATCTGCTATTGTTCACCATGCATACTCTGTAAAGAATTGTTTTTGCCAAAAGAATATCACTAATTAGAACAACACAAAAGAGATTTATGTAAAAGAGACTGGTTATTATTTTAATTGCTATTCTCCCTATTTTCATGCTCCTTTGGCAGTAATGCTTCTTTCTTGCAGAATCCATCTACTTCCCCATTTTCTCAACAATCATTTGGTTGAACCTTTTCCCCATCGATCCTAAAGCAAAATCCCATGCTTTCCATCGTTTAGCAGGATGGAAACTGATAGTCCAATTCAATTACGTAATTCAGAAGTTTTGTTGAGTTACAAACTGTTGTAGTGATCAACAACAATTTTTTCCCCCCTCCTCCTTAGACTTTGCATGATGAACTACCGACTCTTGTTCTGAAAGATCACCTATGATAAAAAGTCTGAAATGCTCCAGTTTCTAAATATGTATATCAGTTGGACGACTCTGATGATGTGTCTAAATACCTCTATACACACACACACACACACACGGTGGGGCATTAGGGACATTACAGAACATGATCATGTTGGAATGATTAAGTTATAAGTACTTCTTTTTCGATGGTATGCAAAATGAAAAGACAAGAACTATTAAGGTGTAACGTTAAAAAGGTTTGAGTTGACAGCATGGGAGCAAGTCTTAGTTTATTTAGGATGAAAGAAAGATAGGTGGTCTTTGGCAACACCCTCCATATGTGCTATTGTGCTATTGTGCTATTTAAGTAAGTGAGAATGCATATGGTACCGCATACAGTACTATAATCTTATTTGGCACATTGTCAATCAGGGTATTGCTAAAGATCGGTGGTTCTAGGACCACCCATCTTTTACTCATTTAGGACTGATCTATATTAATATGAGAAAGTTCCTATTTATAATAGTAAGCAAGAAAATGCTAACTGGATTTTTAATTTCCTATTTTTGTAATCCTAATTTAAATGATTTTTCTTATCTACTTCCTTTTCATGTCTTTCCTTATAAGCTACTTGTTCTATTTATAGTATACATATCTATCTATATTTGAATTCCCATATTTATTTATTATTCTATTCTTACTTATTTCTTGATATCGTTATTAATAGTCATGTAACTTACATATCTCGTTATGTTATAAATTGTATGCTTACCTAATGAATCATGGCTAAACAACAATTATCTTTTCTTTCTTTTACTACTTTTTAAAATAAATTCTATTTGTATTTTATTTTATAAAAAGTTTCATATGTTTTTTTTCATGATAACTCACTTATCGAGGCATTATTTTGTATTACTATTGTTATATATATTTATAAATAATTATCTTATTTAATGATGTCTCTTCACTATATAAGTTAGATAATGTGTATATTTCATATAGTTATTTTCCTTCTAAATCACCCTCCCGTATGCAACATTTCCTCATGAGATGTCGCATTTTCAGAGTTTATTTGGACTCAACTGTTAGGAGCCGGATTAAGGTAGGCCTTGAACCTAAGGCAGACTTGAACCGTTAATGTGCTGGAGTGTTCAAGGTAGGAAAGTGAACCTACATTTCCTTTTGGGCTCGACTGAAGTCATCATGTGTGTTGCTTCTACCTAATTCGATGATTAACCGAGTAGGCTCAATAAGTTTTTTTGGTGAACATAGTGGAAGTACTTCATACAATGCTAGCATGAAGGCTTGTCAATTTCACCACTAGCTGACCCATAAGTAAACCCAAATGCAGCTGATCACCAAGGCAGTCAACCTAACTGAAAGATGATGTCCCAGCTTCAAACAAGAACTTGGGTCTTTATGTGGAGAAAGGCTCACGCACCATATGTAAGGTGTATGTGGTGAGTACATACCAATAAATTTTTAACACAAATGGTGATTATTTTAGAAGCTACCCACTATTTCTTTTATATCTTAAAGTAAGATTGGTAGTTTATACACGTGGTATGTATTATCTATTTAATATTTTTCCTTGTATCTGTCTTTTTAAACATATACCTTCCAAACTTAAAGGATATCCTCACCAAACAAATGGGGGATGTAACATATCCTATTGATGGCCATGCCAAGATTCTGAAGGACCTCCTTCAAATGCATTTGCACTTGGTGATTCATGCATACTTTGATCTAATGGATGCAAATATATCAGTATGATCATTAATCGTGTGGCAGCCACTAGTAATTGCTTTCACGATAAGAGTTCACACTGAATGTGCTTACGGCATTTTAAAAACCGAATGATTCATTTGCTGAGATATTTACCTTAGTGTCTCTTAAGTGACAAGGCCGATGCATATTATACTTGGAAAAAAAAAAAAAAAATCGTATGCGATGTTGATGATCAGGTTCTTGCCACAGATACAATTAGATTAGTCTAGAAATGTTGAGGAACTTCTAATGACAGAGCACTAGTGCCTCGTACGAAGACATCTACATCCTTGGGGATGAGCACATGATCAACATTTGGGACTAGCTCAAGTGTCCCAAGGGAATGATTCATTATTTCTTCTTGTATTACAGTTACAATGATGCCGCAACCATATTATTATGTCGCTGCGATGCCTCACCCCAGTTCCTAGGAAACCGGATTCGAGTTATGGCCAGGACAGTATTCATACTCAGTTTATCCTCGTAAGACGTATGGTTAAGGAAACCAAGTTCCAACTATGGTGCGCTCTGGTGCCTCTCAAGCCATCCAGGATTCGCTAGTACTTGCCATAAGCAATCTCCCACCAATAACGTTAATGGGGTTCACTGTACGTCCTATATATTAGAAGGTACTTCAGAAATTTTATCTTGATGTAATAAATAAAGAACACGAACACCCTTTTCTCTAGAGGAGACAAAAGTGTCAAAATTCATGTTCACCCTTGTTCTTCCTTAGGATGCCTAAAAAATTTCAAAGAAACACTTGGCACATTTTGCCCATCTGTGTGGCGTCATGCATGATGACTTCCTACAACTATGTAATTGTTCATCAGTCATAAGCATGATTGATATATGAGATACGCCCAAACTCCTTCCGTACGGAGACAGGAGATGACCCAAAACATGTTCGTGGAATATCTTGCTAAGACCCAGGCTGTTCGATCTGGGCCACATCTAACAGTGGCCCAAAGAAAGGTCTAATCACAGGTTGTTGTTTAACGTTATTCAATTGAACAATTCCCTCATCACCATCCATCGACCCACTTGTGGCATTGAGAGATTTCTTTTTCTTTTTTTCTTTTTTTTGGCCAATGAGACATTAAGAGATTAGTTGGCAACTCTTGTGTTTCACGTGGTTACCGATCTTGGTGGTGTGCACAATCAGTACAAGCAAAAGTGATTCAGTTATTGATATTCGTTTAATATAAGTTCGTTCAAACCCAGTTTATAACAATAAGTAACAAACATCCTAAATATCACATTTAATTGGCGATAAGTTACTAAGTTTCCTTGCTTACAGAGGTAAAAAACAAAAACTAAAATCCAACATAATACGCTTGTATAATCTGTTCCCTTTATTTTATGAAATGAAGGAATATTGAACTATAATTCAATGAGGATATGATGCATTGTTTAGTTAATATAGAAATATAGAAAGAATTTATGAAAATAAAAGTAAAAATATCTATTATATACTATTATAACGATAAAATATTAATTGCATTCTTTATAAGAGACAAATGATCGATCTAAGTGGTGATTTCTCTAAACTAAGGGTATATATATGAGAAGAAGATGAAAAAATATAGGCACCTAAATGCATGATGAAAAATCCAAGCCTTTTTGCAAATCATTTTCTATACATTTGTCATTTTTTTTATTGTAATATATAATTAGTACGTACACAGACACCTTCATTTAATTTTTGCCACATGATTTTAGTTTTTAATCTCATTAAGACAAATACCAAAGGTCAACCAAATTTCATATTTTATTGCTTTTATATGTATATTAGAATTAATATTTTATATGGAACGATTCCTAAGTTAAGAGTATCAATTGATTCTTTTTTCCTTTTTTTTTTTCTTTTCCTAATATTTACTTTCAAGCAAATTCGAAAGAGAAAGAGGTAGTGGTGATGGGACAAAATCTTAGCTTAAAACTAAAGTGTTGTGATTTTTTTTATTACACCAGAAAGCATTTGCGGATTACGTACTGGAAACAAATAATTTAAATAAGAAAAGAGGTGGACCATGTTCATTATTCATAAAACATTTCAAAATTATACTCACCTATTAAAGTTGGGCACTATATGTGGATTTTGTTTCAAAATATATATAACACTATTAAAATTTAGTTTTATTTTAGAAACCATCGCAATTAGCATTTTAATAATGTAAATTTATCATTGTTATAAGTATAATATGGATATTATTATTTAATTATCATTTATCTAGGAAAAAGAAAAAGTAGAGAAGGGCCTGCATTTATGCAAATCTCATAGAAAGGGTTGTGGACTTTTGGCTATGCATTTAAGGGAAGGGGACGGCTAGGCAATTTATCAAAAAAAAAAAAAAAGAAGAAGAATTAAATACAAATAAATAAATTAAGTAGGTGGATCCATTGCGGGAGACACTACATAAGTTGAGTGGGCTTTGAAATAATTTATCAAAGTTGCTTTTCAACAATTTATTCATAAATATCGTAAGTTTTCTTCTAAACTTGGATCACTCAAATAAATCACAGTCACCTAGATCAAAGACACTCCAGTTAATCAGAATTTAGTGACCTGCCGATAATTGGCACATATTATTAACATGTGGTTGGGAGGAATAGTAATGAAATGCTAATGAAATTGAAGAAACTACATTTCTACTTCTTTTAAAAGATCTTTAGCATAGCATTCATTAGCCACAAAATCGGCACATAACCATTGACTCAATCAACATGGATCTATTAGTTATAGTCTATCAGCAATCAGCATGGAGGGTATCACAATAGTACAGAGAAGTTTGTACATAACCATTAATTGTTGCACAAATGAGAAAGATATGGCAAAGTAAAACTTGAACCACAACCATATAAAAAAGAAATACATACATACATATATATATTATATAACAAAAAGTTTAAATCGCTTCAACTCTCATCACAATCACAAGTCTAGGGATATTTTTAGGACCATGATTCGCTTATGAAAGTATTTATAGAATACTCATCAAGATAGTTTTTCCAATTGATATGGAATCAAACCACACTTTTATAATATATAATAGATTATCCTCCGACGAATTTAACTGACTTGTTGGTACTAAACATCACCACGGTCGGTTTCGAATCGGGAATAGAACCAACCCATCACTGGCGATTCCTAAATCGAAAACCGACCCGAGGATTAGGGGTTTGAACTAGCTAAGGACGTTCTCGTAGGTCTAACCTATTCCACTCCCAAAACCGTCTAACCTAGCAGTTTTGGAACCACCGGCTAAAGAATTGGTGGTTCGTGCTATTCCATGCAACAAAAATGGAAAAAAATAAAGCAAAAAAAAGAAGAAAATAAAATTATAATTAAAAAACAAGTATTTAAACTATTTTCACTTGAATTTAAAAATTATATATTCCCTATTCATGACATTTAATGTATTTTATTAACAACACAAGTGGTAAATATATTTAAAATCATGTTAATGAGTTTATAAAGGCTTCTAATTAAAGTAGACTTTTTTTCCTTATCAATGTGAAACTTGTTTCTATATTTGTTAGACTTATTTGTATCTTGAATATTTTTTAGTGTCACTTTACTTATGACAACTAAAAAAATACAAGTGATTATATATAAATAAATGTATAATTGAAAACTTATTTTAACTAATAGGCTATAAACAATTATCAGTATCTCCAATGTTATTTCAAGTTAAAATATTGTTTTTAATTATTTCTTACTTAAATTTAGTAAAGTTGTTTAATTAAATTTTTTTTTTATTTCATGGTTCCCAATTCCACCAATTTTTTGAGTTGGGAACCAGCAGTTCAGGTCTAATCCTAGACCCGAATCGACTCGTAACAATGTCTAGTTAGCACTTTGTTAAATAAAAAAGAAATACATGTATGTATATATTATGACAAAAAGTTAAAATGGCTTCAACCCTTATTACCATCATGGGTCAGGGGATACTTTTAGGACCATAAATCTCTTATGAAAGTACTATCGAGTCTGGATTTTGATTTTCAGTTTGATTTTCATTAATTCGGTCTTCACCAAACTCTAACCCATTTGGCATAAACCCTTAAATAAGAATAAAAGAAAACTTTTAATTTAAAAAAAAATGGAGTCACCACCCAATTGGAATCAAGAAAAAAATTATATTAAGATCCATGAATAGGTTATTCCTAATTTAGCTACTAATCTGCAAAAACTTGCTTTTTAAAACAATAACCAGAAATTACTAAGTTTGAAGGCTATCCTATTAAAACCTATTGGTTACTACCTTTAACATTTCTAATTATAGATTGTTCCCTAAATGTCTTAAAAATTGATATTATGTGGAATTTATAAAATATTTACATACCAATTTCATCAAGATTTACAAACTGATCAATTTTATCAAATTTTATAGAAGGCAATTTATATTTACATGTCATTATTAATTATAACACAAAAATAGCAAAACATACAAAATCACATTGACTTTACAAAAATAAAATTTTACATTTTTTACAAGCCACCTGTTAAGTGCCTATGTACCACTATTCGGAATAAGATAATATGTAATTCTTTTAATGAATATTTTGATTAATTTTAGAAATTTTATCTTATCTTTTTAAGTTTGTTGAATTTTATTAATTCTGGGCAAATTGATTTTGATATGGACCCTAATCCTATAAAAAAAAAAAAAAACTCTTCTAAATAACGAAAATTTTGAAACAAACAATTCATAATCATACATCATATCACACATGCCAATTTAATCTACATGTTCTTACAAATCAAATTACAATAAGAGATATCAACATTCAACATATTGACTAAGACAAATTAAATTTCACACATCATCTTAATTATAACAAGACATCAATTTACACTATTTATGAACATATGAATGATGAAATATTCACAACATTCAAAATTTTCAAAAATCATGGTATCATAAGGTATATTACCTATTAATTTCAAATCTAAAGCTTTAGTCAAAATTAATATATTCAATACATTTTAATCTAATCAAGAAAACACATACATATCATGGTGGAAGCCATGAAAGATCAATAGAAAGTAGGGCTATAAACGAGCTGGACTACTCATAAACTATTCGAGCTTGGTAAAATTTATTTATCTAAAAGAGTCGAGCTTGAGTTTCAATTAAGGCTCGTAAACTAGCTAGTGAACAGGCTCGTAAAGAAGCTTGTAAACAATCTCGCGAGTACATCGTTAATAGGCTTGTTAACTAACTCATTAACAAGCTTGTTACAAATTTTTAAATTTTATATTTATGATATATTAATATATAATTGAAAAAAAAATTGATTTCTACTTAATATACATGTGTATATATTTAGCAACTCTTGTATATTATTTTTAGGTTTAAAATGTAAGGAAAAGATTCAACTTTTTTCCTCTTGCCGATGCGATAACAACAACAATTCTAATCAAAGAAAATGCGGAATTTAAATCATACCAGGATTTACGTGGAAAACCTCAATTCGTACAAAAACCACGAGACCGCCACACACAAATTCTTCCAAAATATAATGGGTTACAAAAATTTTCACTATATATCACTAGTGGATCTCACAATTCTCACCACAAATGGTGGATATCACTCAACAATTAGCCTTTCTCTCTCTAGACTCTCTCTCTCTAGGTTTTAGGAACGGCCATTCACACTCCTCATGCAAACCCTAAGACAAAAAGTAATATTTATATGCAACACAAAGGGAAAACCAATATACACACATAGGTTGGGACGAGATAAATAAAGGCTGGCGGCACAGAAGATGGTATCGAACTTCAGTATTCCAATGTTGGTGGATATGCCGGTGGTGTTGAAGCCAAACTAGACAATCTGAAGCTATCGGCAAAAAAATGCAATTTAAAGGGTAACTATTACACTTTTAAGGCCGACGGTATATCTATCCCAGTGGTTAGCTTATATTAAAAATCATGTTCCTTTGTTGCAAAAATCTCCTTATTCCAAGTCATCTTCTAAGCATATCTCATATACTTAATGTTTTATAAATATATATAACATATATTTCGGATGTCCTTAGTTATAGACCCATATGAGTTGGATCTATAACCTAACAATCTCCCCCTCTAACTTATATGGGAGGTTCCATTACACCTGTTGTCTTCTTGCAAGAATTGAGTTTCTCATTAGGTAGAGTCTTAGTCATCATATCTGATGCATTATCATCAGTATAGATCTTCTCAAGCTTCAACTGTTTTGACTTTAGTATATTTATAATCCAATGGTACATGTCATCAATGTGTTTAGATCTGAAATGGAACATTAGATTCTTGCTGAGATGTATGGTACTGTAACTGTCACAGAATACCATCAAATCTTCTTACTCTTGACCTAGTTCTTTTAAAGACTTTTTCATCCACAAAGCTTTTTTGCGGGCTTTAGTCACAGCTATATAATCTACCTCAGTATTGGATAGTGCAACACACTTTTGCAACTTTGATTGCCAAGACACCGCTCCTCTTGCATGAGTAATCAGATACCCTGAAGTAGACTTCCTTAAATCAAGGTCTCTAGACATATCAGTATTTGAAAACGCTTCCAATATAGGCTTGCTACCACAAAATTGTAAACATAATCTGGAAGTGCTCCTTAGATACCCAAGAATCCATTTAATAGCGGTCCAATGCTCTTTACCTAGATTCGAGAGATAGCTACTTACAACACCAATAACGTGAGCAATATCTAGTATTGTGTAAACCATACCATACATCAGACTCCCAACTGCTGAAGCATATTGGATCTTCTCCCTTTCTTCTTTATCTGCCTCACTTTTAGGACACTTAAGTGAATTGAGCTTGAAGTGACTTGCAAGTGGAGAACAAACAGATTTCACCTTACTCATGTTAAACCTCTCTAGAACTTTTTCTAGATATCTCTTTTGTGATAACCATAATTTTTATCTCTTTCTGTCTCTCATAATTCTTATTTCAAGAATTTGGCGTACACATCCTAAGCCTTTCATTACAAAAGACTTATCCAAAGCAATCTTCAAATCATGAATCTTCTTAGCATCATGACCAACAATCAACATATCATCTATATAAAGTAGGAGTATAATGAACTCACTATTGGCGAATTTCTTGATGAAGATACAATGGTCTGATGCAGTCCTGGTATAACCCTGGTTAATCATGAAGAGTCGAATTTTTTGTACCACCGTCTTGGAGCATGTTTCAGCCTATACAAGCTCTTCTTCAATTTGAAAACAAGATTCTGCTTCTCCTAAACCTTGAACCTCTCAGGATGCTCCATATATATTTCTTCCTCCAAATCACCATGAAGGAATGCAATCTTTACATCTAGTTGTTCAACTTCTAGGTTTAAACTGGCTGCAATACTCAATATAACTTGAATGGGAGACATTTCACTACCAGTGAGAAAATTTCATCAAATCAACCCGTTTCTTCTAACTAAACCCCTTCACAACCAGTCTTGGCTTGTACCTTAGTTGTGAGCTATTTTCATCATTCTTCAACCTATAGATCTATTTGTTTTTTAGGGGTCTCTTGCCCTTAAGCAGTTACACCAATCATAAGTCTTGCTCCTATGCAAGGACTTCATTTCTTCTTATATGGCTTTGACCCACTCTTTCTTCTAATCATGTAGCATAGCCTCTTGATAACATTCAGGTTCTCCCTCGCCAATCAATACCACATATTCATCTAGACTGTATCTAGAAGATGGTCTTCTATCTCTTGAAGATCTTCTTAACTGAATTTGCCAATGAGGCTCTTAGGGCTGCTCAATTTCATCTTCCACGTCTCTCCCATAACTGTTAGATTCTTCAAGTGAAGGCCCTAGATCAACATCTATAGGGCTCTTACCTGAAGGTTTTGTCTTTTCAAGCTTTTTAATATCTTCAATGGTCTGGTCTTCAAGAAAGACCACATCCCTGCTCCTGAAAATTTCTTGTCAGCTGGATCCCATAGTCTATACCCATACTCATCATGTGCATAGCCCATGAAGTGCACTACTTGGAATTTGCATCAAGCTTTGCTCTCTCATCTTTAGGAATGTACATAAATGCCTTGCAATAAAAAACATGTAAGTGTTGATAAAAAACTTCTTTACATGTCCAAACTCTTTCTGGGATATCTCTATCCAAATCATGTGAGGGAGATAAATTCATCAGATCAATTGTTGTCCTCAAAGCTTCACCCCAAATGGATTTAGGCAGTTTGGCATGAGAAAGCATACACTTCACTGCTTTGTGATAGTGCGATTCATTCTCTCTACAATACCATTCTACCGTAGGGTCTTTGAAACTGTCTTTTCCAGTTTAATCCCATCTGCATTACAGTACTCTTCAAATGGTCCTCTATACCCACCACTATTCTTTACTCGGATACAAATAAGCTTTCTTCCAATTCCTCTTTCAACTCTAGAGTGGAATTGCTTGAACACATCCAAAACTTGATCTTTGGATTTCAAAGCAAAGGTTAACAATTTCCTAGAGTGGTCATCAATGAAAGTAACAGAATACAAAGCACTACCTATTGACCTGTCTTTCATATAGCAAACATCTGTATGAACCAGATCCAATACATGAGATTCTTAGCATGTGGATTTCTCTGGAATGAAACCTTGTGTTGTTTGCCATCAAGATAGTCTATGCAAGTTTTCAAAGATATACCTTTTTGCATATGGTAGAAGCTGCTTCTTAATAAGCACTGGATTTCTTTCTCACTCATGTGACTAAATCACCTATGCCAAAGTTGCATAGAACTATCATCTATCGAATTCAGATATCTTTTACTTAGTTTTGCTGACATTAAGTAAATGATATCGGTTTTCTTCCCTTTAGCCACAATGAGAGAACCATTGGTGAACTTCCATTTTCCTTTCACCAAAGTGACTGTTGTAGCCATCATCATCAAGCTTCCCTGTAGAAATAAGGTTCAGGCGGATATCTGAAACATGTCTCATCTCTTTGCGTGAGCCTACAACCTGTGTTAGTCTCCAGAACAACATTTCCAATGCCAACTATTTTAGATGTTTCATTGTTTCCCATCCTAACGTTGCCATATTCAACAGCAGTATAGGATGAGAAAAACTCACCATGTGTAGTCACATGAAAGGAAGCACTAGAGACTATGACCCAATCACTGTCATGACCCGCAAGGCTAATACAGTCCACATCCCAGGTAACCATAATCTCACCATCTACTATTGCAGCAGTGGTGTCTTCACCTTTACCCTTACCCTGTTCTCTCTTCCATAGTCTATATTCTCTCTTAAAAAGCCCTGGCTTGTCACAATAGAAACATTTAACATTCTTTATTCCTCTTGACTTATATCTTCCCCTAGATTTGTTAGATTTGTCATTTGGGGCTCTATACTTGCTTCTACCACGTCTATCTGGCTTGTTAATAATAAGTGCTTGAGTCTCATAACTCGTACCCAGATCTTTCCTTCTGGTCTCTTCATTCATCAAACTATCCTTCACCATCGCAAGGCTGAATGTTCCATCTGGAGCTAAATTGCTAACTGACACCACAAATGTCTCCCAACTTAGCAATAATAATGCTTGTATTTCATCATCCAGAACAAGTTTCATGGCAATCAGTTGATTCACAAGCCTTTGAAAATCATTCAAGTGCTCATTCATATTGGATTCGTCCTTGTATTTCAAATTCACTACTCTCCTAATCAAGGAGATTTTGTTCAAGGTTGTTTGCCTCTCATACATAGACTTCAATTTCTTCCATAAAACATCCGCTCTAGTCTCTTGAGCAACATGATTATACACGCTTTGATCAACCCACTATCGGATGTAATCAACAGTCTTTCTATAAAGGATCGTCTAATTTGCATTAGACTCGTCATGTGACTTTGCAGTATCACCATCCATGGGCAAATACAGGTCTTTACACAACAACAGATCCTCCATCATACTTTTCCAGATAGAATAATTAGATGAGTTTAGTTTTATCATCATACCTAATGATTCAACCATTTTTGCACTTCGCTAATAGAAACCCTAAAATATTTTTCTTTAACCTGGTGCTCTGATACCACTTGTTAGGAAAAGATCCGACCGTTTTCTTCTTGCTGATGCAATAACAAAAACTTTAATCAAAGAAAATGTGGAATTTAAATCAAACCAGGATTTACGTAAAAAAACCCTGATTCGAGGAAAGCCAAAGGGACCGTCACACACAAATTCTTTCACTATATTAATATAATGGGTTAAACAATTTCTCACTAGATATCATTAGTGAATCTCACAATTCTCACCACAAATCGTAGATATCGCTCAACAATAAGCTTTTCTCTCTCTAGACTCTCTCTTTAGGTTTTAGGAATGACTTCTCACACTCCTCATACAAACCCCGGGACAAAAAGAAGTATTTATATGCAACACAAAAGAAAAACCAATAGACACACATAGGCTAACATGAGATAAATAAAGGCTGGCGGTGCAGAAGATGGTGTTGAACTTTGGCATTCCAACACTGTTGGATACGCCAGCGGCTTACGACTATACGTCGGCAGTGTACACCCCTAAGCTGATGGCGTTGAAGCTAGCATAGACAATTCGATGCTCTCGGCAAAAAATTGCAATTTCAAGGTCGACGGTGTATTTGTTCTAGTGGCTAGCTTATATAAAAAATCATCTTCTTTTGTTGCAAAAATCTTCTTATCCTAAGTCCTCTTCTAAGTATATCTCATATACTTAGGATATCCTTAATCTTAATGTCTTCTAAATATATATAATACATATTTAGGATATTTTTTGTTATAGACCCATATGAGTTGGATCTATAACCCAACATAAAAAAAAATGAAAAATTGGCTATTTAAACAAGTCAAGCTCGAGCTTTAATTTCAGGTTCAACAAAAGCTCTTTAGACTCTATAAAATGCTCAAATTTACTCGAGCTCGATAATTTTTAAATGATACTAGCCCAAGTATTGAAAAGTTCAACTCAGCTCGACTTGAATTGACTCGTTTACGATTGTAATAGAAAGTATACATATCATTGTAGAAAACACATATTAAATATAACATACACTTATTATAGTAAAACATGTACATGATAAGCATCAAATATTCATATCAAACATATATCAAATATTTCATAAGAATCATAGAACACACATATATATAAAAGAATTTTTATGACAAGCTTAAAACAAATATTCGTGAACATTTCTTTGCAAAACTATTACTATTATTATTTATTACATATATTGCGGGTTTTCAAAACAACCAACACACATACAATATTATTACAATTATCAATACTGGTTTTTATTTAATATCTTTATTATTATAATTATAGTATTATTACTAATGTTTTTTTTATTATTATATTAACATTATTTTTATTATTACTAAATTAAATAAATAAAAAAGGAAAGAGAAATAAAAAAACTTACTTGTGCGCCCCTAGGGAATTGTCGATGGTGGAGGATCGACACGTTGAGTTTTCGAGTAAGATGACGGGGCAGTCGAGCTTTGGCGGCTACGGGTTGGCCCGATGGATAGAATTCGGTCAGACCGCTACAGAACGACGGCGAACACTCCAGTGGTCGCGGTTTGTTTCGAAAAACACTGGAAGGTGGTGAAGGGCGGTGGTGGCAATGACTCTCTGACTTCACCCTTTTGGCGGTTATTGGAGTGAATTAAACCCACAATCTTATAGATCTAGAGCTTCTGAAGCCTCTTATGACCTTTAATTTCGTCAATTTTGCTTGTACAACGATGAATTAAACATTAGAACATGAAACCCCAACTTTTAATCAAGAAAACGAATTGAAAAATTAAGGAAAAATTAGAGCAAACCGTCCTGGAGTAAAAAAATGTTCATGTCCTATTTATACTAGTTAAGGTTTCAATTGAGCTTTATAACTTGCCTATTTCGAGTAATTTCGGGTATACAGTTTATTGGGTTATTTTAGCACAAAATTGATAATTTTACTAAATTTGAGGATTAGATTCTAATTAAACTCAATATTTGTATCTTAAGTATCAATTAGAAATTTCCCACATCTTTCTATTTGTCTAAAAAATAAAAAAATCAAATCAAATTGTGATTTTTTAGGTAAGTTGTATCTTGAATTTTTCTAATTTCCTCTCTTTAATTTAACCTATCAAAACCCTAAATTATCTTGCAAGTTTGACACCGAATTAAAGTATATTGCCTATTTTGCAATTTCCATAAAATATAATATGTTACTTTTATTAAATATTAAAACATATATATATATAGACACACAATAAGCTCTACTTAGACAAAAATGGAGTGTCTAGGCCTACTTAGTACTTACAAAATAGTCATCAAAATAGATCCATCAACATATACGAATAAAACCATGCTCTTATAATATAATATAGATTGTACTTTTATGAACTTAACTGGCTTGTTGGCACTTTATCAAAAGTTGTTCGACCGTAAAATAACTCTCATCGCCATTTCTAGCATTTTAGGCACCAGATTTCAACATTTAAAAGAAGATCCGAGACGGATTTTCCTTATCTCCACTTCATGAGAAACTCACTTGCCAGTTCACATGTCGAGAGCTAGTTTTTTAACTATCATCACCAGTCACCTCCTCTCTTGCTTCTTTATTGCATTCACCAGCCTCTTGCCTATGTAGCAAACACCCCCAGCAAAAAGCGTGCACTTTGCAGGTCATCCTTTGTCCCTTCAATACTATATAAGAGCAGCCTCCTAGTTTTGTACTAAACCAAGAGTTTGAAAAATCCTAAACTAAACTCAAACCCTTTAGTTCTCTGTTGTTCTCTTTGTGATTTTCTAATCAAATTGTTCAACTTTCAGCCAAAGTTCTGTTTTCATTCTCTCATTAGTAATTGATAACATGAGAAACTTGTACGCTGCAACTTCCTTGATGTTCCTAACTTTCACATGGCTGGCTAATGCTGGCCTATCAGCTGCCTGGAGCTATCAAAACCAATACGTTAGAGAAGCATGCAGCGTGACTCGATACCAAAATCTATGCATCCACACATTGGCATCATACTCCAGGGCTGCCGGGAAAAGTCCTAGCAAGTGGGCAAGGGCAGGTCTTTCAGTAGCACTAAGTGAGGTCAAGAGTGTAGCTGAATACTTGTCAAAACTGAAAGCACAAGGGCAAATGAGAGGAAAGCAAAGAGCAGCTTTATCAGATTGCATTGAGTGCTTTCAGGATTCAATTGACAATTTCCATAGATCGCTTCGAATTCTGAGGAATTTGAAGGGGGAAGAGTTTGACACGCAAATGAATGACTTGATCACATGGATGAGCTCCTCACTAACCGATGAAGACACTTGCTTGGATGGTTTTCAAGGTGAGAAAGGAAATCAAGTGAAGATGCTTCATTATAAGGTTGTGAAGGTCACTTACTTAACTAGCAATGCTCTTGCTCTTGCTAACAAATTGGCTTCCACAGGCCTTCTTGAATAGCTTTTACTTATATATAAGCGCTAGGCAAGAACTATGGTATTAAATTAAGTTGCTCCATTACAAAATTGTGTATAGAAGTTGTGTCCGTTTCGTACCTTCTGTTGTCAAACAGATGCCATACTCTTGGCAACAAGAGTAATGCGGTGTAATCAATAAGCTATGACCTTATTATATGTGTATTTGTTTCTTTTGAACCGTGAAGATGTCGTGAGAACGGTTGACACATGTTGCTGCTCACCATGTTGAATCTCGTATATATAATTAAGGTAACAATCCATGGAGCATTTAAATTGCAGAACTGCAACATCCTTTGATTATCTTCATTTTTAAAGAACAGAGTCTTCGCCAAGGTTGAAACCCCATTATTGTCAAAGCATAATTGATTCAATACTTACGGTATCTAAAAAGTTCAATTCACTTCATGGCTGATGACACGATGTGTATCCACTCACCTCCAACATGCCTAGTCATCAAAATTGTTTAGAACAATGCTCTGCCCCAAGTATGTAACAACATCCATGCTCCCGGGGATGGAGGGTAAGGATGCAAGGACATCCATTATGACGTATTTGGACTACAGTACTGAAACCGAAATTTCCAAATGGTTTGAAGCAAAATGTAGTAGAAATTCATGTGTCTCTGCAAAAGTTATCCCAATCCTGGACTTCACTAATCAAAATGGCATGTGTCAGTTTCTAATTAGGCTTATGGTGGTCTAGCAAGATGGTTAGGGTCCACACAGTATTTTAAAGGAATCTGTTCTTATTTTTTATAGAGGATTTTTAACTTATTTTAGTATTACGAATCAAGTTCGTGAAATAGCAATAAGGTTTAAAAAATTGAGTCAAATTAAGAATGTTTTAAGAAAATTTATCTTAATAAGCTCAAAATAGGAATGAATAGATCTATTTATCTACTATATACCAAGCATTGTCA